>CM017801.1:3899217-4473340 GCA_008086715.1 Sitobion miscanthi | reverse complement strand
TTGTACTTGAGAAATCGAGTGGATATCTAATATTGTAAAAATTTAATTTGATTTTCTTATAGAAATTTTTTTTTTTGTTGATAAAGGTAGACAAATTTTGTGTTACTAAAATGTATATATTAGAGTGAATTGACCTATTATTTTATAGATTTTAATATTTCATTCTTATATACCTATCGATTTACATTAATAAACAATGAACTACACGCCTACTAAAATAAATGCGAAAAAAAAGTTCAAAATAATTATTACTTAAAACATTAAACAGACGTATAACATAATAGGAAACGTGTATAGTTATACGAATAATCACATACATATTTCAACTCTTTGTTACTCCGATTATGGGTGAAATAATAGAGTTGAAATATGTATGTGCTTATTCGTATAACTATACACGTTTCCTTCTTTACAAATTACAATTATAATGAAATAATTTAATGTATTAAGCATACAGGCATACCTATTTATAATAAATCATAATAAAAATAATAATAGATATACATGATTGTAAAACATTTGTCTAACAGTCATAAAATCAGTAGTCATTATTCTTATAAAATAGGCGCATGAAACATAGGTAGTAATTTAAAGTATTAACAAAGTCAATGGTATTTAAAAACATAAAATCGAATTGTAATTTTTAGAATTTACAAAATCAAAATTTTGAATTTTGACAAATTTTTTAAAGGTAGTATAATACAAGGTTCTGATAATTGTATGTATTGATTGTAAAATTATGTTTTATATCTACGATTTTTGTTTTTTATATTATATAGGCTGATAGACCGTTTTTGCCGGTAAAGCACGATTGATCGAGCATTTACCTTTTTAGCAACACGATTGAGCATAAAATATTTTAGGTGACGTTGCCGAAATTTGGTAATTTATTATTTTCACGTATTGTTACACCAATTACTATGATGGCGAACTTAAACAAGCCGTGAGCTAAGCCCAGCTTTATCGATTATTAAATGAGTTCCAGAGCAATAAATATTAGTTTTATCCTTAATATACCTACTACGACGTTTTAAACATTTAGCATTGAGGGAAACTATAAGATAATTAAGATACAATTCCAAAATGATTATAAAAGTAATATCAGTGTTCGATAAACAGATTTATGAAATGTGACTATTATTTATTATGAAATCATATTGTTATTTTTTTAATTTGTACCAAATTTTGTAGTATCATAATTATTCGAATAATAATTTTTTGTATAATATTGGTAGTTTAAAATTTAAAATGGCAACGTTAGAGAGTTTTTTATGCACACTCGTGTAGGATATCCTTTGATACGCCGACAAATTTGATCAATCGTGTCGCATTAAAAATGTTTTACACTCAATTGTGCCGTATAGCCATCTTAGCTCAGAATCGTTTTTCGTATACAATTATTTTTTATAGTTGAATTAAAATTTAATCCATCGTTACAGCGACCCCATTTAAACACTACAGCACATCGGTATCCATGTTTTGTTTTAAATAACAATATTGTGTCAAAAGTAATTCTAAACAGAAAATGCTAAAATAAATAAAGGCATAATGTATTCAAATTATTAATTTTTAAACATCTTTTAATAACCCGTAGGATAAAATTTATTTATATAATTTTGATATAATTTCAAATATTTCTAGTTAAATAGTACTTAAAGCAGTTTTGAAAATCAAAACCAATATTATTATTTTACATACCTAATATAAGTGCACATATTATTATTGAAAACGATTAATTTTTTCTAACCGACCAATTTACCAAATGCTTGGATTTTCTTCAACAAGTAACTTTACTGATAGAAAAGTGAACTTGGTACTTTGGGGGGTCAAAAGTAAACATTTCCTAGTAGTTTCAAAAACGACGTAAAAAACAAAAGGAAAATTAAGGAAAAACTGGAATTTTTACACAAAATCTGGTTTCGAGAAAATCGATTTTGGTTTTTGGTGCAACACTAAAACAAATGACCGTAGGTACATGAAATTTTCAGTGGTTGTTTATATTAGCATTTTCTATACACCATAACATTTTCCAAATATTTTGACTTAATTTGAACTGTTTACGGACATTTTCAGTTTCCATTTTTTTAATTTTTTTTTCTATAAATATCAATAAAATGTTATTTGTTGGTTAAAAAAGCATGAAAATGTAATAGAAAGCGCCTAGGTTATTGTTTCAAAGGCAGATGAAAAAAATTAAAAATCCTTAGTCAGGGTTTTTATTTATAAGCATTTAAAGTTCAAATCTTGACAAAATACGGAAAAATCACGAAATTAGCAAATTATTTTGAGTTGATAATTCATAACAATTTTTCTTTTCAAATCTAAGGTTTGAAAATGTAATACAAGATTATCCATAAGTTTGTCTACCTTTATCAAAAAAAAAATATCTACAAGAAAGTCAAATTAAATTTTTAAGAGCGTTTGAAATTCATATTTTTACAACATTTGATATTCACTCGATTTTTCATGTAAAGATTTTGCTATTTTGTTGTTATTTAAAAAAGGAATGACTGTAGATACTTGAAAATTTCACTGAATGTTTATATTAGCATTTTCTATATACGATAACAATTTTCCAAATATTTTGACTTATTTTGAGCTGTTTACGGACATTTTCAGTTTTAAATTTTTTTAGTTTTTTCTATAAATATCAATAAAATTTTATTTGTTGGGTAGAAAAGCATGAAAATTTTATGCAAGGATACTGAGATATTGTTACAATAGCAGTTGAAAATTATTGAAAATGCATAGGCATAAATTTTTTTTATAAGCATTTAAAGTTAAAATTTTGAAAAAAATTATCAAATTTATAATTTAATAGTTAAAAATTTATAAAATATTGAACTTTTATAGCTAAGAATTGAAAATTTAAAACAAAGTTCCACGTAAATCCCTGTAAAATGCTATACGTTAAATATTTTTGTGTGAGGGGCAAATAGGTGGACAATGAGTTTGAAATCTCCCAATGATTTTTGTTTCACTAAGATCATTGTATTCAAGCCGAACATCCTTCCTTGAACGTTGTGAAATTACCACAGTGAAAATACAATTTTTACTACTCACTTACCATTAATTTGGTTTTTATATCACATCGTAAAAAAAATTTACATTTTTGTGTGACCTTATCAGTTATCAGTCCTCCTTATCACCCTCTAAAACTGCTATATAAAATGCAAATAAATGCAATAAAATGCTATACAAATTAGATATTATCTAAATGAGCTCCCCTGCATGTACTCACTTCTTATCTGTTTTGTCGTAACTTTGAACGTACTAAAATCTCGAGCTTGGAGCATAATATTGTGTTTGATGAATTTGCTTTGAATTTTCCCTTAAGTATGAATACAACAATTTGGAAGGGCGTTCACATATACCTACTTTCGATGGCTTTTCTTTTCAGTTCGTTACCAATGATTTGGCGTTCCATTTATTCTATCGAATTCATTTTATATTTTACTATATGTAGGTACGAATTGCGACAAATTGTAATGAACTGCGAGGGATTGAGACAAACTGCGAGAAGGTACTGCGATGAATTCTAACGAACTGTGATCCTGCGTTTATTGACATTATGATTGCGACCGTTAAAGTCGCGTCCTTTTTCAACTTTTAAATTTTGAGAACCACTTGTTGAAAATTATATGGAGAGCCCTTTCTTGGGAGCCAACGAGGTACCTACTTTACCTAATATTGGTAGCCAATTCAATGGTCAAAAAATTTTGACTGCCACCTAATGTCTACATAATATGGTATTTTCATTCGGGGAAAAATATTGTCCGTTTACCCGGCATCTGGTTGTGTAGACGCAAATATAACTGTAGGTACACTATGATTTTAAAACGGTATGGTTGCTCATCGACTTGTGATAAGAAGGACCATAAATTATATAGTGAACCACAGTTGTAGCAGCGCTCCGTGTGGACAAAATAGTGTCATGACTCTTCGAATTTTTATTTACTATATTTATGGGTCAGTTCAGCCTATGTTTTTAACTATAGTTGGATAAAAAGTATTTATAATCAATGTTATGACATATTATTATGCCACGAGTAAGATTAGATTCATCTCTCTGGTACATAAAATATAATATAATACCATGGTAACCCGGTAACACTACAATTAACCTAACCTAACTGCGCTAGATTCGGCCAATCACAGCTCTGTATTTTGTTTTCAGAAATCACGGTGTTCTCATACATACGAAAAGTAGGATAGTTATCTACGCAGCAGTGTGAATTCACTTGTTGGTACAGCATATAGTAATTTCCAGACTATCGTTGTTTAAGAGTGTGTTTTAGGTTATTAATTTTTTTTCACTAGAATTCTTTGCTCAACCGATTAAATAATAATGGCTTCAGCTCCATACTTGGATGACGACTTAGAGACCAGTAAGTACTTTATCAGGATATCATTCCAACGAAGTATTAACCGATTACCATTTTAGGTTTGAACAAACTCCCTGAAGAGTTACAACGAAATTTCACTCTGATGCTAGATCTCGACACAAAGTGCAAAAAACTGATGGCAGAAGTTGACGAAATGGCCGACGATTACATTTCAAATATCAGAAACTATTCGGTAGAGAAACAGAAACGAATTAAGGCAAAAATACAATCCAAGTTTGATGAAGCAAAAGACATATCTGATGATAAAGTTCAAATTTCGATACAAAATTATGCATTGGTATGTAGATGTTGATTTGTTAACGTACCTAACCCTAGAATATTGTTATATTCCTTTGTGCATAATTTTCAGGTGGATAAACATATTCAAAAGTTGGATACGGAACTATTGAGATTTAAAGGAAAAACTCAATTGCAAACTGACATGAGTGACGCTGCCATAAAGGCTAAAATTAGTGTACCACCGAAAAAAGGTTTTTGGATAAAATAATTATAGAATTGTATAGATTTATTTTATTGTATTTAAACATTTTTAGGAGGTTCAAAAATAAAAAGTGCACCATCTACGGCCAGTGCTGTCACTGGTTCATCCAACCAATCTAACAGCGTGGACAATGTTGCAGTTGCTGGTGCTTCAGTTGGTTGTGGGATCGAACATTCGGCTTACATAGATATGCCTATCGATCCCAATGAACCGACATTCTGTCTGTGCAAACAAGTATTTTTTGGTGAAATGATAGCCTGTGATAATCCAGATGTAAGCATTTCATTTTTAATTTAATATTTATTTATATACATTATTTCCTTATTTTATACATAAACACCTTGCTTAATATCGTACCTAACCATAAAAAGTTTAAAATTTGTATAGTGAACGTTGTTTCATTATTTTGGTTTTGTATAGTATACTTTTTAACTGAGTGGTTTTTCTATTTTAGTGTGATATTGAATGGTTCCACTTTGAATGTGTCAATTTAACAACCAAGCCCAAAGGACAATGGTTTTGTCCAAACTGTGTAAAAGACAAGAAGAAAAAGTAACACGTTCTTAAAAAGAAATGTATTTTTATTTTGTATTTATTGTATGTATAATAATGTATATGTAAGAATATATAAATAATATACATTATTTAATTTTGTGTTAATTTATAGTGTGAACAATTGATTGCAATTTTATATACCTGCCTTATTATGGCAGGCATAGAAAACATTTATGCCATAGAAGTGTTTTAAATATTCATTGTTAAGTATACATTTTAAGTTAAATTTGTAAATTTGCAATTACTTGAATTACCTTTATTAGGTACATTTAAAATTTATAATTTATTATTGAAATAGTGTTATTAAATACTAACCTCACATTTATAAGAAAATGGAAATATTGAAATAAGCAAACTCTAAATGCTTGTGTATGGTTTTCATTTTAAATTTAAAAAAAAAAGGTTGGCATTTGGTTGTTGCTCTGTTGTACAGTAAGTTGTAAGTGGTCACTGTAATGGATGGTGTTAAATTTAAATTCAATGATATAATGTCATTGTATAAGAAAAGCTTTTCTGGGTAAAGATGGTCAGTCAGCCTATGATATTACTAAGTATATACTATATATGATGATATTGTTGTTAATAAAGTAATTTAAATAATATAACCTATTTACCTGGAACCTTAAATTTGAACTTTAAATGTTTATAAAAAAAATTGTGCCCAGGTATTTTTTTTATGTTTTTCAACTGCTATTGTAACAATATATTAGGAGAATTTTATTACATTTTCAAGCTTTTTGACCCATCAAATAACATTAGATTCACATTTATAAGAAAATGAAAATAACAAACCAAGAAAACTTTGATGCAAAATGATTAGTAATGAATAATTGTTTTCATTTTAGTTATTAATGATTTTTTAATAGACATTGATAATTATCTGACTAATTCTACTAATAATGATTAAGTTATTATTTGTGGTGACATGAACATTGATACCTACACATGAAAAATCTAGTGACGCCTCTTATTATTTAAATATTCTTACATCTTATAATTGTATTTCAGGTATTAACTATTACACTAGGATCTTTGATATATCTGTGTCTTGTATAGATAATATTTTTATTAGAAATATTAATATTTCTAATGCAAATTAATTTGTAACTAAAACTAATATTAGGGATGGTTTTAGTATGGCATTTTTTATTAAAAAGGATTTTATTCATAAAGAAAAAAACAACAAATCTAATATGAAAAACACAAAAAATATTATTAATTACAATTTGTTAAATAATTTAATCTCCTCTTATGATTGGGAAAATGTAATTATTGATAATGATGTAGACTTATTAATAGATGCCTACATTTAATCATAAAATAACTGATCTGATTATTAGTGCTGGTAAAGTATCTAATATTTCGAATAAGAATTATAAGAAAAATAAAAAATTTTAAATTTAGATAACTGGAGGTCGTCTTACTTCAATTATAAATAGACAACAATTATATAGATTAAAACATAAAGAACCTTTTTTTTTAATATAGATTTCATCATGTGGAGTTAGAAATATATCTACTTCTTTAAACCAGGGCTTGTGACGGAGAAGAGTGTTGACAATAATAATATATATAAATGCTTAATTTAAAAATAAAATAAATAGGTATTAGGATACACCTTTTTGCTTAAAATTAAGAAAAGGCACAGCTTTCTAAAATAAAAAAATTACATTCAAAACCGATTTATAATACAAAGAAAATTTCTTTTCTTTTTTTTTTGGGGGGGGGGGGTCAAGTGGGGACAAAAACTATAGAATATTTGTATAATTTATTTAATATGTCACTTATATTAGTATGAAAATGTCACAATATTGTTACTTTTTTGACGAACTATGTGTAGGTACTTTTAATGTATTTATTTTATATTGTGGATACCAGTGTATAATAGTTGTGGTGAACTTTATAAACTTATGAGGCACAATAATTTATATTAGTAATTATAAATACTTATAAATAAATAATTACTTACGTAAATGGTTACTGAGAATTATTGGCTCAGTCTTACTGCCTTAGTATGTACTTAATAAATTGTTTACTATATTTGAAATGCTTCTAGTCTTCAGGATACCCACCACCCTTAAAGCTGAGGCACGTACCTCAAATAAAGTCCTGTGTCATGCCACTGTACAGTGTTATTTACACTTGGTAAATTAATGTATGGGTATAAATCACCTTTATAATAAAATACCTAACATACACATTTTTTCTCCCTCCATACTCAAAACATATAATACAGCTATGTTAATAAAACCAGAAATTAATTTAATTAGTATCCTTTTTTACAATGTTTAAATGAACAACTCATAGAAATAAAAAAACAAATAATATTTGAAATATTTTTCTTTTAATTTTAATGAATGTAGTTACTTAAGTTTTACTTTGACCTTGACTAAAAATTAATATTAATTTAGATATTTTTTATGTACGAAATAATAATAATAATAATAAAGATTCTATGGTAATGAGATATACGTCTCATTGACCATTGTAGATCAAACATTTTGTCTCATTGAAATCCATTTGATTTTTTACATTCTTATGACTACTATACACACTATTTGTTAACATAGTGATTTGTTTAATACATATTTAAAATATAGACAGCTTGCCAAGTTAGAATATATAATTATTTTATAAATACGAATTAATTAACAATATTAAAAAGCGGTTAAGGAGATGTCGCTCTGCTGTACAGTAGGTTACAAGTGAGTCAATGTATAACGGATTGTATTAAACTTGAATTCAATGATATAATATCATTGTATAAGAAAAACGTTTCTGAGCAGAGACGGTTAATCAGTCTGGATTTCTTAAATTTTTATTATAGCCTTTAAGTTAAATTAATATTATAATATTATAATTTATTATTCGTTCCTACGGTGATGAACAAAGCGATAGAAATAAAACCCCATTTTAAGCGGTTTTTCGTAATTTGTCAGTAGTTTTTCCGTGGCATTGAATAACTATTGAGAAAATCGAAAAATAACCTTTTTAAAGTACCATCCTAATCCAATTTGCTATATATGGCTATATAAGGTACTAAATGTTGAAATCAAAGCACTCCTTCTGGTAGAAATTTTGTATACAGGATATAAAAAAAGAAATAAACACCATTGTAAAACTAGCTTCCTCGCTCCGCTTAGAATCTAAAATTAAAACAAAAATTTTGAAAATTTACTTCATTATCTAAAACTTATTTTTGACAATAATTGTATATATAAATGCTTAATTTAAAAATAAAATAAATAGGTATTAGGATACCTTTTTGCTTAAAATTAAGAAAATGCACAGCTTTCAAAAATAAAAAAATTACATTCAAAACCGATAGATAATACAAAGAAAATACAATAAAATGTAAACATAATATAAACATCTAAAAGAATGCAAATGAATTAAAAAAATAAAACCACCTATAAATAGTCTGACTAGAAATGACTCTAATTCTCCAATAATTAACGAACACGAAATATTAAATGATAAATATTATATTTCTAAGTGTTTACCTACTATATTTGATGATATTGTTTATAAAGTAATTTATATATAACCTATTTATGACCAATAAGTATAATAAATTAAGCTGGAATGACTTAAATAGGACTTGCCTTTCATATAACTCTATTTTACTTGAGCCTATTAATCATTTAGAAATTTCTAATTTTATTCGGAAAATTCATGATAAAATCTCATATAATTAAACAAATTGTAATAAAAACTTTCAATTATTTTCAGTAATTATTGTTTCTGGAAAATTCCCCTCTACGTTTAAAAAATGTTAATTTAATGTATTTATGTATGAATCAAATTTCACAAAATACGGACTAGGTACTAACTACTAATATAGTATAACATACGTAGCTACGTATATTATGTCATTATAGACATCAATACATTATAGTAACAATAAAATACATATAATGAGGAAATACATATAGTGTAGAAAAATACGGGTATATTTACAATATTATATTATATTATTAGTATCTACTATCTGGAATCGGCTTGTCGGCAGCAAATGCCGGATTAAAATTATTAACAATTATTGTTCTATCTGTAATTGATACAGTATTATTCAAACTAAACTCAAGGTTTCAAGGACTACAATAAGTTACTGACAGAGAATTGAATTTTTTATTACCCACATGTTGATAAAATTGGTTGAAAATGAAATCGCTAAAGGCTTCAATGGACTTTTTTTATTTATGTAATGATGACATTTCTCCAGATTTTACCAGGCCATTATTGTGTTTTAGAGAATTATTAAACACAACAATTCAAACAATTAAGAGGACCTCGCATTGATTATAGTTAAAAATGATTTCTGTACAACATACTGCGATGTTATACCTTATAACTTGCATAATTTATATTTCACTGCCTGTGTCAGTAGTAACGGTGGAAAGGTTGTTTATTCTAAAAATTGAAATTAATCAAAAACTATTTGAGGAATAGTATGGGTTAGGTTTGCCTTTCTAATATTACTATTTTTAATATAGAAACTAGATTTGGAAAAAATGATTTCTATATTGGCCGATTCCAAAACCAGAAAAAAGAACATTCTCAAGTCAGTAAAATGTTTAATACTACCAAAGATATAATTTAGTTTAGTTTATAAGTATACTTAATTATTTATACGATATGTATACATATTTATAATAAATTGCATATAAATAAATAAATGACTATTGTAATCTCATTAGTTAGTATGTATTATTGGTTGTATATGTTTTGTATTATCTAACTATATATATAAGTGAATTGAAAATCTCTGTATAGGCTAAACTATAGAACTTCTTATCAGATATTCTTGATTTTTTTTTCTAAACGAATGAGTATTTCACGCAGAAGGTTTATATAAGAAAGCAAATTTTAAGAAAATTCACTGGTTTATAATATATTGGTTGCTATTGGTTAATCGGGCATGTTTGTTGATTTGTATTATTATTTTTTGTCAATTTATATAATTAATGTTTGTGGGTACATTAGACCTCTGGGAAGAAGATAGGCTAATTGAAAAAGGGTTAAAAATGGTTTTTTTATTCATCGGATTTTAGTACGGTTAGGTTATAATAGGATTTTGTATTAATTGATTATATTAATCCACCGTAGGTGGAATTAAGTCAAAACAATAAACTTTTGTATAATTTTGATACTTTAGAGTTAAATCATACACTTACGTACAAACAGCACGGGGTCCATGACCTACCACAGGTAGATTGCCTACCTGATAATGTACTGCTTCGAAACAGAATTTTTATTCGAAGCAACAGAAAAGTTAAGATAAATTTTTAACACCGTACACCGAATATTAAATAATCAACTGAACAAAGTTTGAGTCGTGTAGATTTGGTACATTTAACGGGCAACGAAGTGCACGGGATCAGCTACTATATTTATATGTTGGTATTATAAATAGGAACATTTTTGTCTAAAAAATATACAGTGACAACTTAAAATCATCATTTGAATTCTTCAAAAATTACCCTTTTTTCCGACACAAATCTTACGAAATTTGAAACTAGTTCAAATGTATACGGTGTACCGTATTATTCTCTTATTATTTTATATTACAGTTTATTAATTTAATCATACCGATCTAATAAAATACCGTGAACAACACTTCAAGTATCTTATGAAAGTTAATATAATTTTTGTTTTCCAACCTGGTTCTATTAAATATATTTTAAAAAATGTGCCCGAGTATTTATTGATAAATATAGATACCTATA
Source organism: Sitobion miscanthi (assembly GCA_008086715.1). Classification (NCBI taxonomy): domain Eukaryota; kingdom Metazoa; phylum Arthropoda; class Insecta; order Hemiptera; family Aphididae; genus Sitobion; species Sitobion miscanthi. The sequence continues at coordinate 4,462,169 of CM017801.1, read as the reverse complement.
TTTCATAATAAAAACAAAGGTAAGTAGGTACATAAATCTTAAGATTTAGTTAAAATTACCTAAGGTTATTCAGCTAAGAACCTTAGTTAACATTAGTTTATTGTACTTGTTATTTTTATAAAAGCATACATCAAATATACCTAGTATATTTTCAATAAAAACAAGACGCGTACAAATTTCATAATCCCGATTAAATCATAGGGACCGATACGAATATAAATGTCATAGTGAATATATGCGTAAAAATATCATAGTTTTGATAAAAACATAGCTACTTACTTACATAAATATAGAAATCTTGCTAAAATATGTAAAAATAACTTAATTTATACAAAATCGTATAATAGTTTCACAATTCTAAATTATTTAGATAAAATTTAAAAAAAATATCATAACCATGGTAAGAACTTGCTTAGATATTAAAAATTACAATAATAGCAATTAACTATAGTTTTCGTCATCTACAGTATTCGACATTAAATGCACAAATTTTGTAATAGTAAGTTGAATAACAGCATGTACTTGCAAATGTTTAACCAACATAATAACATTCAAGGATAGTTGAATATCCCGGCTTCGACTGTGTGTAGTTTTTTTTGTGGCAATTCCTATATAATATTATAAACACGCTACCTATAAACTATATAGATGTATCTCGGTTAGAATGTATCTCAGTTTTAGTATGTACCTAAATAACTGTGTGTACACGCATTTCAGTTGACCGTGATCGACTCGTACTAGTTGTATAAATAACACAAAAATACAAAAATAATAATTAATATGAAACCAACGTCAATAATTAACAAATCAATTGCAAATCGATTTTTAGAATTTACAAAATCAACATTTTTAATTTTGACGAATTGTTTAAAGATAGTATAATACAAGGTTCTGATAAATTAATGTATTGATTGTAAAATTATTTTTTATATCTACGATTTTTGTTTTTTATATTATATAGGCCGATAGACCGTTTTTGCCGGTAGAGCACGATTGATCGAGCATTTCCCTTTTTAGCAACACGATTGAGCAACACGATTGAGCATAGAATATTTTAGGAGACGTTACCGAAATTTTGTAATTTATTATTTTTCACGTATTGTTACACCAATTACTATGATAGCGAACCTAAACAAGCCGTGAGCTAAGCCCAGCTTTATCGATTAAAAAATGAGTTCCAGAGCAATAAATATTAGTTTTATCCTTAATATACCTACTACGACGTTTTAAACATTTAGCATTGAGGGAAACTATAAGATAATTAAGATACAATTCCAAAATGATTATAAAAGTAATATCAGTGTTCGATAAATAGATTTATGAAATGTGACTATTATTTACTATGAAATCATATTGTTATTTTTTTAATTTGTACCAAATTTTGTACTATCATAATTATTTGAATAATAATTTTTTGTATAATATAGGTAGTTTAAAATTTAAAATGGCAACGTTAGAGAGTTTTTTATGCACACTCGTGTAGGATATCCTTTGATACGCCGACAAATTTGATCAATCGTGTCGCATTAAAAATGTTTTACACTACAGCACATCGGTATCCATGTTTGTTTTAAATAACAATATTATGTCAAAAGTAATTTCTAAACAGAAAATGCTAAAATAATAAAGTCATAATGTATTTCAAATTATTAATTTTTAAACATCTTTTAATAACCCGTAGGATAAATTTATTTTATATAAGTTTGATATAATTTCAAATATTTCTAGTTAAATAGTACTTAAAGGAGTTTTGAAAATTAAAACCAATATTATTATTTTACATACCTAATATAATGTGCACATATTATTTATTGAAAACGATTAATTTTCTAACCGACCAATTTACCAAATGCTTGGATTTTCTTCAACAGTAACTTTACTGATAGAAAAGTGAACTTGGTACTTTGGGGGGTCAAAAGTAAACATTTCCTAGTAGTTTTTAAAAGCGACGTGAAAAACAAATTAAAAATAAAGAAAAAACGGGAATTTTTACACAAAATCTGGTTTCGAGAAAATCGATTTTGGTTTTTGGTGCAACTCTAAAACAAATGACCGTAGGTACATGCAATTTTCAGTGGTTGTTTATATTAGCATTTCCTATACACCATAAAATTTTCCAAATATTTTGACTTAATTTGAACTGTTTAGGGACATTTTCAGTTTCCATTTTTTTAATTTTTTTTTTCTATAAATATCAATAAAATGTTATTTGTTAGTTAAAAAAGCTTTAAATAGAAAGGCGCCTAGGTTATTGTTTCAAAGGCAGATGAAAAAAATCAAAAATCCTTAGTCAGGGTTTTTATTTATAAGCATTTAAAGTTCAAATCTTGACAAAATACGGAAAAATCACGAAATTAGCAAATTATTTTGAGTTGATAATTCATAACAATTTTTCTGTTCAAATCTAAGGTTTGAAAATGTAATACAAGATTATCCATAAGTTTGTCTACCTTTATCAAAAAAAAATATCTACAAGAAAGTCAAATTAAATTTTTAAGTGCGTTTGAAATTCATATTTTTACAACATTTGATATTCACTCGATTTTTCATGTAAAGATTTTGCTATTTTGTTGTTATTTAAAAAAGGAATGACTGTAGATACTTGAAAATTTCACTGAATGTTTATATTAGCATTTTCTATATACGATAACAATTTTCCAAATATTTTGACTTATTTTGAGCTGTTTACGGACATTTTCAGTTTTAAATTTTTTTAGTTTTTTTTCTATAGTTTTCATATAATGTGCACATATTATTTATTGAAAACGACTAATTTTCTAACCGACCAATCCTAAAATAATATAACTAGTTTCCATAACGAAGATGAATCAACACAGCGGATCTAACCGAGAGGAAATACAACACACAAGAGAATGCAATTCATTGGAATATTGGATATATAAGTTATATTAAGATAAACAGACTTATGTAAATAATAAAATATAATACCAATATATAAGCTATTTCCTATCATTATAAAAATGTTTTCCAAAATATGAAACGTTAATTACGTAGTAATAATAGTCTCATTTCATCGTTCACTTCGTGTCCCTATTGTTATCAGCTCATCGTAAAGTAAAATAAATTATATTATTAATATTTTATTTAAATATACCTTAAATGGTGATTAGGTTTTCGGTGCCTATAACTAAGTGTCTTGTCTAACATCTAAATCCTCGCATAAACCCTCTGTTCGGTGATAATAATTGTCACTGCAGACATAGGTACGCGTACCATAGACAACGTTAAGGGTCCCGTTGCCAGTTTTTCAAGTTTTCCACAATTCAATACAATTTGAAAATAAAATTTTATATTTTAGTTGTCCTCTCAATTATACGACTTTTTCACGTATCTACTACCCGATACCTATTTAAGGGATGTTGATAGGGAGTATTATATCAAAAAAAAATGACTTTACGGGAATAACTCTCAATTTTTGTACAATTGTCGGATTTTGATGATTATTTTTTTATCTGAACGAAAAAGACTTCCTACAGCCCGCATCGATCTCTGATTTTGTATTTTATTTCAAATAGTTGTATTAAAAAAATTATAAAAAAAAGTTTTTAATCTTGTATTTATTTAGACATATTATAAAGCTTGAGGATAAAATATTGAAAATTAGATATCGATACGGGCTGTAGATTATTCCCCTCTAGCAATTAAAAAAAAAATATAAAATTTGGTTGATTCTACAAGGCGGTATCGTTATTCCCGCAAAGTGTATTTTTGAGGACAAAATGGCATTGATACTGGACGCCTTAAGGTAATTAATATTATTGTCAATCATTATAATATTATAATATTATTGCCGCCACCATCGAATGAAGTTCATTTATCCGCAACCCGCGTATCTATATTATTTTTTATACATCGACATTAATAATATAATATAATGCCGCATTATAGCCATATAATATAACAGTGGTCACCAATTAACAAAAATAATAAGCTACAACATACACTTGAACGTATCATAGGTAATATCGGTTTTTACTTTTTTCATTGTCTGTGGGCCGGATAAATTTTGTTTGTGGGGCGCCTGGGTTGTCTTTGGTAACCCCTGCCATGTAATATAGACTTGACGCAGTAATAAGATAGGTATTATATTATAACACCTCCAGGCTGCGAACAAAATTTCTTGGACTTCGTGTGCTGCGGTGTGTTTACAAATAAAATGTTGTGGCGACATATGTACAATATTATTATATATAACCGAAACATGAAAATACAGTACTTATTGTTGTCGTGTACAGATACATAGCCTATATAATATATAGGTAGGTATTATTATAATGTCAAACTCCAGTTCGTTACAGTTGGCAAGATAAATGGCTTATGGCGGGTCTAAGGTATATCCGGTTTTTCTTTGACCGGTCGTGGGACATGAAATTCCAAGGGTCTGGAACGACACCACGGGGATCTTTATGTTGAAATATAACTCACATATTATTGTAGGTACCTACCCACATTTTTGTATATACTGCGAACAAATATTTTTTCTTGATTTTTAAATATTGTATACCTATGTTATATTATATTGTTAATTTTACCTTCGTTGAATGCGTCTTGTGGAATGGACCTACACCGGTTAGTAAATATAGGGACCATACCATAATATATTTTATTATATTGTGATCATTTTTATTCCTGTTGCAAGTTTGCAACCATTAATTTTAACGTTTGACAGAGGTTGTTCGTAGGAATGTTGGAATACGTCCCTCCGAGCCAAGGATAATATTATATAATATACAATGCACACTGCACAGGTCTCATGTTGTGAAGATTCGGAATAGGTAGATTTCATCACCACAGTCATATAGACATATTATAATACCCAAGGGTGCATGTAAACTCCGCCAGGAAAATAAAACAGGTAAAATTGGGTTCATGTAAACTCTGCCAGTGAAGAAAATCCAGTAACAGTGTACAAATAATATATCATACAGATTATTATTAAACAAAAAATCATAATTCTACAATAATATTCATCCTTATTAAATAATAGTTACATATGCGTATATACCAAAAAATATAATAAACTATAAAATATAAAAATAATAACTGACCGAACGAATCATACAAATTGTAATATATTATGTTGAAAAATAATGATAGACAATTGTAATAATCAAAAAATATGTATGTGTATTATATTATTATGATATAATATGTTTTAACTTATAATTGTGTAGAACTGTGCACTAAAATTATGTGATACAATATTCTAGCTATTAAGTCTAATATAAATCCATCCTTATAAGTATTTAGGTATAGCATTTCGTAACACAAAAATTTTTTTTTATTCGTGTTGAATTATTGAGTTTACTTATATTAGTATATTAGTAGAGATATATTATTTGGTTTAACATAAGGAAGGCTTTAACACTGGTGTGGACTGGTGTAATTTCCACATATCCATTCCAGGTAAGAAAATAAAACCGGCGGAAAGTTGAGTCCCGGGTAAAAAAAAATAGGTAAATTGGGTCCCGGCATAAACCCACTTATATAACGAAGAAGATCATATTATATAATAAATACATACATTTTAATTTATAATATATAATTTTTTTATTTATACAATTTATAATGACAACATAATATTTTATACCATAAATTTATTTAGAACATATTATAATATAATATTATGTAATATAAAATAATATAATATATTTATATATAAGTAATATGATTATAAAATTAGACTTCCAATAAAGATGATTTGATATTAAAAAAGGTGGGTAAGTGGATGTCGCTCTGCTGTACAGTAGGTTACAAGTGGGTCACTGTAATTGATGGTGTTAAATTTGAATTCAATGATATAATATCATTGTATAAGAAAAACGATTCTGAGCGAAAACGGTCCGTTAGCCTATAACGGAAAAAAAAGCCCCGTACTAATTAAACACATAACGCATTTTCATTATAGTGTACATTTTATAATTTAATATTTGTATATAGGTAACCTAACCTTTTTTGGACATAGGTATATTCTATAACCATATATATATATATATATGTATAGTAACATTTGAAATACAAAAGATTAAAGTATAGTAAGGTAATAAAAGTAATTGACATTTGATTTTATCTTAAAAATTATGTAGGCTCTATCTGGAAACTAGTCTTGGCATCTGAAGTATCTACAACATTATATTATTACAAATGTGGTTTTTTCGTTTATATAGTTATTGTGGATCATCTTTTAACATTTTTTTAATTATGTATAAATGACAATTATTGACAATGTAAAATGCAGATTGCAGCTAGTCTTGTATACTTTGTAATAATTAATAAGTAATACATAATAAATAATATGTTATTGAACTAATTAATATATATATTTTGATTTATGGTTTATGTTATTTATTTTTTATCTGTGATATAATTAGTTATTGTTTAATGTCATATACGATATACTAGATGTAATTTTTTTTAAAGGTACCTTTAATAAAATAATATTATATTAAAGAAGTGTTAGGTACATTGATAAATGTAATGATTATATTATGATTATATTTAATTATGTAAATCATAATAAAAAAGAATAATGTATTTAGTTGGTACGGGGCTTTTTTTTCTTATGACGGGGCTTTTTTTACCGGGGCTTTTTTTTCCGGGGCTTTTTTTTCCTAGATTCAACCAAGTATATTTGATGATATTATCGTGAATAAAGTAATTTATATATGACCTATTTACGTGGAACCTTGTTTTAAATTTTCAATCCTTAGCTACAAAAGTTGAACATTTTATAAATTTTTAACTACAAAATAATTATTACATTTTAAATTTGATAAATTTTGTCAAAATTTGAACTTTAAATTCTTATAAAAAAAAATGTTGTCTATGTATTTTTAATATTTTTCAACTGATATTGTAACATTATATCAGGAGCCTTGCATTACATTTTCTTACTTTTTTACTATTTTATTGATATTTATAGAAAAAAAAACTAAAAAAATTGAAAACTTAAAATGTCCGTAAACAGTTCAAAATAAGTCAAAATATCTGGAAAATTTTATTGTATACAGAAAATGCTAATATAAACATTCAGTTAAATTTTCAAGTATCTACATTCATACGTTTTTTCATTACAGCAAAATAAGAAAATCGTTACACGAAAAATCGACTGAATATCAAATGTTGTAAAAATATGAATTTCAAACGCTCATAAAAATTTAATTTGACTTTCTTGTAGATATTTTTTTTTTGAAAAAAGTAGACAAACTTATGAGGTATCTTGTATTATATTTTCAAATCTAGGATTTAAAAAAAATTTTTTTATGAATTTCTAACTTAAAATAATTTGCAATTTTTCAATATTTGAATTTAAATGCTTAAAAAACAAAATTGTGACTAAAATTCATATTTTTACAACATTTGATATTCACTTGATTTCTCAAGTAATGATTTTCTTATTTAATTGTAATTAAAAAAAGAATGACTGTAGATACTTGAAAATTTCACTGAATGTTTATATTAGCATTTTCTATACACCATTAAATTTATAAAAATATTTGACTCTTTTTGAGCTGTTTACGGACATAGTCAGTTTTCAATTTTTTTAGTTTTTTTTTTCTTTAAATGTCAATAAAATAATAAAAAAGTGTAGAGCGACATCCACTTACCCACCTTTTTTCAGTTTTTTTTTCTGTAAATATCAATAAAATTTTATTTGTTGGGAAAAAAAATGTGAAAATTTAATGCAAGGCTTCTTATACATTGTTACAATAGCAGTTCATAAATATTAAAAATGCATAGCCAACATTTTTTTTTATAAGCATTTAAAGTTTGATTTTATATACAAATTATTAATATTTAAATTATTTTGTAGTTAAACAGTTTATAAAATGTTCAAATTCTATAGCTCAGAATCAAAATTTAAAACAAGGTTCCACGTAAATAGTTTATATATAAATTACTTTATTCACAATAATATCATCAAATACCTATACTTGGTAATATCATAGACTGACTGACCGTCTTCGTTTAGAATCGTTTTTCTTATAATTATAATTATAATTCTAAAATGATTTTATACCTATCATATGTTAATTATTTAGGTATTAAACAATAGTAAAAACATAGCTAATTTCGCTTAGCAGATAACGATTAGCTCCGTTTGTTTAAAAATTAGAGTGTGTTATGAAATGACGACATATTATGACACTTGATGGTAAAAACATTGTCTGTGTTCGTATGTTGGTTTTTTATGATGCGTTCATTTTTTTAGCAAGTTATGCGTATACGATATAGCGTAAATTAAAAATGCTCATAACTTACTCAAAAACTGTATAATCGAAGAAATCAACTTACAAACACAGATAATGTTCTTACCATAAAGTTTCATAATAGGTCGATTCACTCTAATTTTTAATCTAACGGATCTGGAGCTAAACGTTGTCTGCTAAGCGTAAATGTGCAATGTTACGCACTTGTAAGACGGAGACAACAAATGTCGGTGTGGCATCCTCTTAAGGATATAGTACGACAAATCCGAAGAATATTAAACTATGGTCTTTTCTTATATTTAAAAATCCAAACAATCTAATTTTGAACAATTGCATAACTTTTAATTACATAAATAAGGGGTGAGTTATGACTTATGAGTAAGGTTGGCGTGCAATAAACTATACATGAAGTGTTTATTTGATAAATCATCTCAAATCACAGAGTTGTTTTATACTAATTATTTTATAATTTATAACATAATGTTATTATGCCTAAACTCATAAATAATAATATGGGTTGCCACCTAATGGCTGTCAGCAATCAGCTGCAATACTTTGGGAATTTTATCAAAATTTAACTGCGTTTTGGTTTTTGTATTTAATTTTTATATTAAACACGAACTCATATATAGTAGTAAATATATTTTTCTTTCTGTATTTAATAGAAAAAAACATAGGTAGAGGTAGGTACATCGTACATATCACATTCCATATTCAACTGTTTGTCCACATACCTGTCCATGTATAAAGATGTGTGAGGCGACTTCGTGACGCCGGTCGAATATAAATTAATCCCTAGATGACAGCTGTTTCCTTTTAAAATGGTCAAAGATGTAGGTAGCCACTAGCCAATAGATATTGTTGTGTCCATTTTATACACGCACAAAATGTATAGTCCGCGTCAGACAGATGGACCATTATTAAATGTTGTATGTAACTACATCATTAGAACCGTGGAATTCCTGTAGACTGTCCGCTTTGGTACAAACGTACATTACATTTAAAACCACGTTTCAAAATGTTGAAGTAAAACTTCTTTCTTGAGGTGTGGGTGGAAAAGAATCGTAACGAAAAATGAAACGACACATTTGTTTATTTATTTATTTTATTTTATTAAATATACGGGATAAACCCTTTGAACATATATACATAATATATATATAGTTACACATTAATTGTACAATTATACGGATGTATTATTTATAAATGTCCATAGCAACCATTAATGAAAAAAAAATGTGTATCGTAAATTACATATTTTTTTATTGTATTGATTTTTCTCACCCTCTTCCTAATTCACTTATAATTTCACGGGCCTAATTACTTATGAAAGACGTTTTACTTCCCCAGCGTGTAATGGTGGATTACACAATCTCTCACTTTTTTTCATCATTGACCATTATGTCTAATAAAACAATGTGTTTACTGACTATGGTTTGTAAAGAGAAAAAAAATGACCAACTATGGGTTGTTGGATATATTGATACAATTTCCCACATAGCACAGTTACAACGGTACATCACGTATTAAATATAGCTTTTAAATATATTTTTTATTAAGATTTTTTTACTTATATTTATATCTGTTTTAATTTATTTAGATTGTGAGGACAACGAATAACATTTTAATGTATCGGTTTTGGTCATGGAAATTGATGAATATTGGCACAAGAAAAATTGGAAAATCGCATAATTTCACTTTTGCGGGGGGCTGGGGAAATGTGCAAAAAATAAAATGCGATTTGTACGGCGGGGAAATGACGTGCGAACTCCCGGTCTGGACGTGCAAATTCGTGCTAATTATGTGCTAAATATTGGCACAGGAATTAATTCTGATTTGACTTAAGTTATGTTTGGCGGGGCTGGAGAAATATTCCTCCAGCCCCCACGGGTATTTTTAGATTTTATGCATGATCTAAAAACGTGCAAATTACGAAAAAAGTCATGCAAATTTATGCTAAGAGCATGCTAAATAATGGCACAACAATTTTTTTTATTTTTTAATGTGGGGGGGGGGCAGAGAAACATACGTCAGTATATCCAAATGATATTACTCAAACATACTAAGTATTCTATATTTCTATAGAATCTTCTATTTTATCTTATCTTAGCACTACAAAGAATATATTTAAAATATACAGATTAAAATATGTATCGGTATAATTATTAAATTCCAAGTTATTGCCAACAATATAGTTTTCTTCAGTCAAATTTAATTTTTAAACATAATGAGTAAGCTATGCCATATGGCTAAATAATATCTTATAACTCCAATAGAAAAATGTTTTATCTTAATAATTTATTAACGGGACGATTGGACGAAACGTCCGTGGAACGGTTTTTTTTAAGTCAACTCTTGAATTGAAAAATGTATATTTTAATTGGCTTCGTAAACGGGAAAATAATATTATTTAACAAGTGGTTCTCATACTATACGCGTTATTTTTACGTCATCATTGTCACTTTGCACTCAAGTATAGTATAGTGCTGGATATATTGTTATATATTATATATAGTACATATATTAATTCAGTGAATATTTTAAGGAACCATCACTGGGCTACATTAAAAAAAAAATTTCATATATATTATGAGCTTATATAAAAACTTTTCAGTATTAATTATATCAACTAATAAATAATAATTTATAATAATAGTTATTATATTGATTATTCATTGAAATTTACAGAATATTAATAATATTACACCAATACTATTATTACTAGTATTTATAACCAATGGTAATACGTTATACGTATCATATTATGCAAGTATATAGGTATATTTCATTTAGGATTATTATATTCTTTAATATATTATCATAATTGAGTACTGTATTTAGTATAAGTCCAAGTATAAAATATTAGATTTTAAATTATTTTATACTTAGGTACTGAAAGTAAAGTGACGAAATTCGTCCTGTCGTCGTAGTATCGTATGACGTATTAGGTAACTTGGTAGGTACCTTGAAGGCTTGGAAGTTTAAACTGTTTAAAGGTTCAAACTGAAATAATTATTTAGCTAATATCTTGTAGAAACAAGTACTAAAATAAAATCAAAAACAATCAATTTTAGATATTTGCCGGGACGACTGACGACCAGATGAAACATGTCGCATTGTCGCTTCCTTGCATTGTAATTTGTATAATTCTGTGGATACCTACGGGTTACAGTGAACGGTCACATGAGTTGTTTATTCTCAATAATTATTTGTCAAACGAAATGATATACGTTGTAAATAAATAACAAAATTAAACATAAAAAAATAATTAATAACTAAAATTATATAATAATTTCAAACATCGACATTTTTACAAAATCGTTATCACCCAGTAATTAAATATAACATCTACTAGACGAAAAAAGTTTTCTCTGGGCAATATTTCTGTCACCCAGTATAATATTTAAAATATCCACTGCATTAATTTGGTCTTATCGAATTAATCGTCGTAATCTTCTATAATAATCGATAATCATTGATTTCTGTATACTACTTTAATTTTGTTGTTAATATTTTATGACAGCCATGTATTACTTTAAATATGAAAATATGATACTGGTGTAAATTCAAGGTTGAAACCTTATTTGATTGATATATAAAAATATAAACTTATTAATTTTCATTAATCTAATAAAAACCTATACATAATGCATATATTTTATAACGTGTGTTTTAGTTTTTTAATTATTGTTTAGCTCTTATTTTTTTCTTTATCTGCATTCTAGTGAGATTTTTGTATTACATTCACTAAAATAATGTATGTATTCAGATATATTAGGTATATCATAGACTGATATATTATAAGTTAATGATTTGGTAGTAGATTAATTGTGATTATCTTTTATCTATTAAAATAATTAAATAGATAATTTTAGTTGAGTTTATTTTTATGTTCATCTAAATAGATTTTTGTCTATTATCTTTATCTTCATCTAGATGAATAACTATTTATATAATAACTATTAGGCTGACGGAAACTACTCTAGGAAAAAAACGTCTAACTTTAAACTATGAATAACATTTTGGTAACCAATATATATTTTTTAAAAGACGTAGGGAGCCAATTCAAAGATAGGTACTGGTTAAGGGTAAAATATTGACTACTAGTTACTTGTATTTGGAGCCAATTCGCTTGTGCCGGATGAAATGGGCGATGGGCACAAAATTTCGTTTACCATAATATACATTATACACAATTATCTGTTCATGTAAGTATTTGATGACTGATGTCTGAGAAGTGAAAATAATATTTATTTCATGAAAAAAATACCTATATTAAAACTAAAAATGGAATACGTTGGAGACCTATACCTATGCCTATACTTTTACTCGTGTAGCATGCTACCTATCAAAAAACTTTACCAATGTTTACCGTATTTTATATACTGATTATTGATTAATAACAATTTATTAAACTAAAATTTACTGAATGTAATTTTAATATTAATACGTTACATAAAATGTTGTTGTTTTTATACCATCACAGAAAACTTCAAATTGAATGCTGTGTTGTGTTTTAATGGACCGGAAATTATTCATACTGTGGAAATCATCATAAAATACAAATTTATACCTACGTAGAACGCGATGCTGACAATAATACGAACAAATGCCTACTAAAATTAATTCTAATAGAAATATAAGTCATTCGTTGTTATGTGAATTTTAAACTATATGTTTTATACTTAATACAGGGCCTTGCACCCGAATTAACTGGAACCCCTACCAGCCCTAAAAACCATTAAAAATCAAACACCCGTGACTACCCGAAACCCCGAAAACCGAATAATTTTGTTTTTCACAATCTTTATGTGATATATCATTTTATATGTATTTCTTGTGGTGATTTTGATTCTTTAGTTAGTTGTTCAACAGTAATAAATTAACAGGAACAATAAATTGTATAATAAACCATAGGTAAATTCGAAGATTATTTTCTTGAAAATAAAATCTAATAAAATCATTAATTGATTTTGATGAAACAAAATCGCATAACAATACTAAATTATTTCTTATTTCTTACATATATATATATATATATAGATTAGGTATTTCATTAGTATATAAAATAAATTTAAGTATAGCCAATTGCAATATAAAATATTATAGACATGGTCTCAACAAAACTGAACATCGTATTGACAGTCTTGACCAAAATACCAAATACTAATAACCAATAAGTAATAATGGTAAATATATTTAATAGTTAATACCTATATACAGTATTATTTGCTAACCAACTTCCCAAGTGGTATAATTATAATTTAGAAACTAATATCGTATATCATGGCTATATTTACCAGTTTTCTGGTAATCGCAAAATAATAATTCATATTTTATTTTATTTCTCTACTGATCGACGTCTCTATGGCCTATTTAAAAAAATTTAGTTAACTCATATCCATTTACTTAGCAAGTGTTAAATAAATAGGTTGGTACCTAATTAATTTTCTATTGTCTTAATTCTTGTAGTTTCTTAGAAAAATGTAACTACTATACATTAATAAACGGATTTTTGTATGAACAAATATTGCGCGTTCGTGTTAACAATTTATATTTAATTATAAATAACATAAATCATTTTTTTATATTTTTTTTTTGGCATGATAATTTTTGGGGTGGCTCACCCTTCAAAAGTTGTGTTTTTTCATGTCTACTGAACTCCCCTTACTAACCAATATTAACACGAATAATAACGGTTATAAAAAACCAACGTTATTGTTTAAATTTTGATCCCGGTGTTTGAACACATCAATACATCCAGCACCCGAAACCTGAAATCCGAATAATGATTCAGGTGCCAAGCCCTGCTTAATATATCATAATATTAGATCCAATGTCTGTTTTAATTATTGATTATAATTTGTAAATAGGTATAAGTTTTGAGCTTAATCTCAAAAGCATGTACATTTCCGAATTTTCGAATTTTGTTATACACGTTTTATTGTGGATAATTTGCGTAATTTTGCGGACTAGTTTTCAATTTTCGCGGACAAATAGTTTTTTAAGAAATAAAAAAAAATAGTCGACATGCTAGTGAAATAATGAAACAATTTAAAAAAATTGACTTATTCCACTTTTTAGTATAGGTACCATCATTTTGCGAATAATTTGGGAATATTTTTCATTTAACAAATACAGTTAAACTTCCGTTAATGGTCACCTCTATGTAACGGTCAATTTGTTTGGTTCCGTCGAGTATTATCCTAGTGTTATCCTACCTCTGTAGAACGGACACCTCTAAATAGTGGTCATTATTTACAGTCCCTTCGGTGACCGTTATATGGAAGTGCTACTGTATTTCAATTTACCATATTAAAATTATTTTATATACCTACTATGTACTTTTTATAAATATGTTATTTTTATTATGATTTTCAAAACCTGCTTGATAATTTTTTCTGTTAGTTTAAATATTTACCTGTAGGTATTATCATTATACCTATTATATACCTAATCATGAAATAAATAAATTGCTTTTTTAACCTTTTATTATTTTCATCTTCAATTTAAACCATGCTATGTAATTTACTGGAATAAATACTGTAATAATAATTTACTGTTTAAAATTAAAATTAAACATTCATAACAAATAGCACATTTTCGAATAGTAGATATTATAAGGTAACTGGTTTTACCAGACATGTAGAAAAACTTTCTTGCCTATGTTATAAAAGAAAATAATATTTTGGAAAATCGATGTCTTCTCTGACTAATTTCTTGATCGCATGTCTTTACAATTACAGGTGGCACGATATCAGCTTTGATTCAGAGTAAATCATTTGACAATAAAATATGCTTGTATAATTTATTGTTTAAAAAAAGCATTTTTATTCTAAAAATACTAATTTAAATTACACATTAAATTAAATATTAAAAAAGGAATTGTATAATATTTCCCTCAATCATGAATATATTTTCACCAAATTCTCTTACGATTTTTTTAAATTTTTAAATTTAATTTTCAACTATTTGTATTTTGACGATTACATTTTATAGAACACTATTCGTCTGTACCTCAGATATTTTTCGATCAACTAAAGTATTTGAATGTGCTGTCCTGCTATAATAATACGCGGAAATAATTCAGACAATTTTCCCTTTTTTTAAGTCGTAAATAAAACTTTATTAGTTATTTTACCATTTATCCATTTATTAGGTAGGTACTGATTTTTTCACTGGTTTTATAATTTCTGGCAATAGGTAATAATATAGTCAAAGTATAAAATTATATAAGTACATAGAAATATGTTAATTTTTCATGAAAATAATGTAAAAACTAAGAAAAAATAACCAAACAGGAAAAAAGCAAAATAAAGTTTACTTCATTGAAATCAAATCGTATTGACATACTAGAGTTATCTTTCTATCACACTCCTAACAAAATAAGCATTTGCAACAAAATCCAGGCCCTACTAATAATACAGTTAAGCCACGAGTCGGTCGGCCTGCGTTTTCCGTCGCGTATGAAAATGCGGCGTATTACGTCAGTGTATAGGTAAACTCCGATATAAACCAATGAATTTTTAATTCGACGGAAAAACGCTGCGGAATACGCAATGTAATAGTACCGGTCTTATAAAATAAATTAATGATGTACAATGGAGCGTCGGTTATCCGGCTCGTCAATTA
This sequence comes from Sitobion miscanthi, assembly GCA_008086715.1. Lineage (NCBI taxonomy): Eukaryota > Metazoa > Arthropoda > Insecta > Hemiptera > Aphididae > Sitobion > Sitobion miscanthi. The sequence goes on along the minus strand of CM017801.1, from coordinate 4,446,306 downwards.
TAATAATATGCACTACGGATTTTGTATTCAAGTGTATTTATAGATTTAAATTTTATTGTTATTTTTCTTTATATTCGTTTTATTACATTTTGTTAAAATAATATTATTTTATTATCTAGTACGGCTCACTTTAATTTAGATATGTATTTAAATAAATTACACTTCGTACTTTAGTGCATAATATATTTATTTAGTCATATTGTCCTTATGACCATAACCAGTATAACTATGACGTACAGCACATTAAATTGATTTTTAATTTTATAAAACATTTAAATTCATGTTCATTATATAATTGTATATGCTTCATCATTGTTTTGATTATCCGCACCTTCCCCTCGATCCCAATGAGTGCAATTAATCAACCCTCTACTGTAAAATGTAAAGTGTAAGACGTTACTACGTTAGAAGATTAAATTAAAATTGAAATACTTAATGTTATTCAAATATTCATTGCATTTTGTAAAATATGGTATTTATTAATGCAGTTCTATTATAATATTCTATAATCATGATACATTTCATAGTGTTCGGAAATAACTCGTTCACTGCATTCACGTTCATATCTAGTAAGCTTGATTCGTTTTTAATGCCGGTCGGGGTAACCCGGATACCCGGTGATCGCCTGAGGCCCCCGAAATTTTTCTATAGGGTGACCCAACACAAAAAAATAGAATTTTAAATATATAAATTCACTATAACTTCGACATTTTTTTTTTTGTTACTATTATATTAGGTATACATTATATTTTTATATTCTATTGACTTCAAAAAATAATAAGTAGGTAAACCAACTCAATAATTATTAATTTAAAATTGGGCTTTAATATATGGTTATAATATTTATTCAAAAAATTGATACATTTACCTTTCAATTATGTTATAAGATGCTCGTTTTTATAGACACATTTTCTGCAAAATGATGGTTTAATAAGAAGTAAAGTAAATGTTTTTTTTATTTGCTAAAAAACTAGTTGTCCGCAAAAAAATGAAAATTAGTTTGCACATATTCCGCAAAATAGTGGTATAATAAAAATCAAGTAAGTGATTTTTTTAAATTTTCTGAAAAGTTTTTGGTTCTAATTTTTGTTTGGATTTTTACTCATAATTAGAAATGTCTTGTTCTAAAAAATCATAATTTAGATATATTTTTTTTAAAAATCAAAAAATGTATTTGTATCGTCACTTTTACCATTTTCTCTCTGATAACTTAGTCTCACAATTTATACGCATTTGGTGATAGGGGCACATGTCTCAATCCCACTAATTCAAAATTAGGATTTATTTACACAACTAGGTCCTAAAATCCTACCGGCGGTTCGCAAAAACTATTTTTATAATCCATATTTTTTCCCAGCACACCAGACACGAAATATTTGGAATTCCAAAATTTATCCAGCAACGTATAAATTTCTCAACGTATTTATTTCTCACGTATAAAGTTTAATGCGTATTTGCATAATGAGGATAGAACAGCGAATTTCGGGGTTTAGTCATCTAAATTCGCACTAATTACGAATTAAGGATTAGTTAAGGAGTAATCAGGATGGCCACAGGTAAAAATTGGTCGGTAATCCATACATTTTTTTAAAACTACCTGTACCCACTAGCGGAATTTATGGGTCATTGTAGGGTGTATGCACTACGCGTCTATACGCACACGCATGTAAACGCGCAAGCGCTAAAATAGGCACCACCCACGTTTGGCCGTTTTAAAAGAGATTGTCGCCTTCGTTTCGTCGTTTCGTGTCACAGTTCATTTTATCCCTACACATAAACAGTATCCATTAAGGCTATTCTGTTCTGCACCAGAGAAAATACAGCGATGTTTACCACCAACACATACGTCCATGGGCTAATGGCGATACTGCTGATCGGCGCCGTCCAAGGCAAAGGTATGGTATATTTGTATTCAAGTGACATGTCAAATCAGCCTCGATTTATATTTTATTTTACCTAAACTATTTTATTTAATGATTAAATTAATAACTTCTATACTATACACAATACTAACGAATACATGAAAATTTATATAGGTAAATTCCTTTTTTTGAAATAAGAGTATTTCTGTATTTTATAGTAGGTAGGTACTCTTTAGTCTTTTAGAATAATAAGAGGTTTGACAGCTTCACCGTCTAACTTCCATTCATGGGTGGTGAATGACGATTTGTACGTAATTGGTACCAAAGATAATCTTTTATTGATACAATTAGTATTAATAAGTATACAGTTGAGTTGTTATTCTGATGACAAGGTTTAAATTCATTTGAAATACGCATATTTTTCAACGTCTAATAGATTTTTGGTGATCACAACATTTTAAATTCAATACATTGATATTTATACCGCTTACCACCTAAAGGGTATTGCAGACATATTAACAATTAATTTCATTTTTTTTCTTTTAAGATCACAGATGTCACCGACCAGTTACAAAGAATTGTGATGCTTCAGAGTCTTTTATAAAGGGCTGGAAATTTACCGGATGGTACTTCGACACGGTGATGGGATCGTGCCGACCTTTGTATACGAAGAATGGCTGGCACATTTGCTCTGATAACTATGATCTGCCTTATACCAGAGAATCGTGCGAATTTTTATGCGGTAAGTTTCATGAAAGTATTATGTGTGTATGATGAGGGGGGGGGGGTGAAAGACAAATATTTATAACCATTAAAAGTTTTAATTTACTTGCCTTTTTTATTTTGCGATTTTATCACAGAAAAATATAACTAATTTTTACGCTTATTAAGATCACTTAGGAAACAGCCGTTGTTGGTGGCACGAATTATTGATTTGAAATGAACTCTAATGAGTTTCTAAAAAATAACAATTATCCTCGATAAAAATCGGAAATTATATCGATACGCCCGTGTTTTCTAAATCAAGTAAAATAAATACGTAATTAAACACTTGTTCAAAAATGTGTGAATTAACAACAACACGTCAATTAACAACCCTCTCGTAATTATTTCGGTGAAACGATTTATTTAAATTATTAAGAGAAATTGTAGCTAAGTAACAGCTGTAAGTGCTGTATCTTGCACAAGACTTAAAAAACATAGTAGCCCATTCAAAAGTTAATTCGTGAGAGTACACAACGAGCCGTTAAGTAGATTATAGATATTATAATATATTCTAATGTTTAAAAATCACTGTGCGAGACCCCACAAGAGTGCAACGCATTGCCACAGTAGTGGAATTTCAATATCCTGGTCGAGGATCTATCGAAATTATCTACAAGAGTTCATTGACTACCTATAACAATATTAATGAACTTATGGAATTTCTTTTTATTTTACAGCTGACCCGTGTACCATGACCACCGGTGCTCCGGGCATTTGCATCTACAATGAAATATGCAAGATGTATAATTTTAAGCCCCCCTCTTACAGACCGTGCAACGGTAACAACTTAAATTGCTGTCCCATGATACCCGACAGAGACTTGATATCATTCGGAGGGCTTCAAGATGAAAGGAATGGGATCATCGAAGTTGGAGCCGTTAGAGACACAAAAAATCCAGCCCATCCACCCGATGCATTCACTTACTTCTTCTTTCTCCCGAGTCATTTTAGTAAGGATGGCAAAAGCTACAATTAGTAGCCTTTAATAAGTGGTACCTATTCGCACCAGCAGCATTGTTATTTTGTGTAAAAACTAATAACTAGCCTTTTTTCTCTAGTTAATGATCATCATTTTTATAATCTTATACTATTAATTACACTTACACTAGGTAATATATAATACAATTTTTATATTATATACACTTCACGCATATGATACTATTATTACACTTAACGTCGCCTAATAGGTTCCTATTCATTCACGACCATTCTAGAGACTTAGACGAGTGGACGACCGACCGTTATAATGACTGGCTATCGTGACACAAACGGGACGAGAAATAAAAATAAAACAAAATCATTGACCATTTTTTACGCCAATTTGCAGTTTTTCCAAAATATAAATATGTGACCGCTCGCATATCATCATCCATATTACGCACATCACCCTCTGGTTAAATTCAATGAAATCATGAAAAGATTACGAGTGATAAATTAATATTAGGTGGGTAGTAGGTACTGAGAGTAGCATCTTGTTCGGCCAACGATCCGTTTTCCCTCACATTCATAATAATATGTTAAAAACGTCAAATTTTATTACCACAAAATACAAATATTTAGATTCCACTTCACTGAATAAAATATTTCATATTACATAGTACCTACCGCGTGACTTAGTACACATATTTATCATATTGAGTTTCTATATAATCCATTTAATCTGCCTTTTAAATTGTATTGTTATTGGTATTCTGCACCTATCGCACGAAAGTTAATTATTGTTCAAATGCTATAGCGTTCGGGTGTTCCGTCGTACAATATTGAACTTAGGTGAAGCCCTCACAATAGGTGACGTTACAGTGTTTATTACTTAGCTGATTTTTCTTAAGCGTTCATATTATATTATGTATTTTTATTTTTCATTATTTAACTTAGAATTATTCCTTTCAACAAAATATTGTACCTTTTAACGTATATAATTATTAATCGTTAATATCGCTGTTCAACATATTCTTTGCATGTATCTTGTATGTATTTTTGTTGACATTTTATCATAATAAATCATTTAAAAGCTTTGTAATAATATGTCCGTGTTCAGTTATTAGTTAGTTGCATAAGGAGTCATTTAATTGTTATTTTCTCATAGCAATATAATATATTCGAATTGGTGCAACTATTGGGGTGTGCAAAAAGGTCTTTAGCACACACGCCCCCAAGTTCAAATTTAGTATTTTTGTTTTAAGGTCTAACTATTAGGGATTATAGTGAAATATTATCAATTTTATGTCATTCAATTAAGAAATATTTACTGAAAAAAGATGTTGGTCATAATATAATAATAATATATTTATAGCATTTAAAAAAACATATATGTACATTTTACATTTAAAATTTAAAAAAATTATATAATAAATTGGGGACAAAAAATATAAGCTTGTTGAACAATTATTATTAAATTTATAAGGTGAGATAAGGTACCTATGCAAATTTAAGATAACTACATTAATATAATTTCCTTATACTTGAATCAAATAACTAAATATAAATAATATAATAATGATAAGGAAAACAAAATTATGTTTGAATCCAGTGCAATTGATAAATAAAGGTTTTCTACAAACAAGTTTTTACTTTTCATAAATGATAGCTACCTTTAGAAATGTTTTATAGGAATATCATATTGCATGAGTATTGCACCTACATTTGTTTCAATTTCTTTATTAAAACTGCCATTTTTACTTAATTCAGTATAATATTTATTTATTTTAAATACATTGGTTGGTGAGTACCTACTGAGTAAAATAATAATATTGAGATTGAAACTGACGCTTTCAAGTTTATAAAACTAAAATTTAGTTAGTACTTCTTTTGCATGAGATTTCTTTAAATTTATGTATTATGTAGATAGTAGGTAGGTATATCCATAGGCCTAACTAGGGGGGGGGCTTGGAGGGGCTTCAGCCCCCCAGAATTTCTTATAGCCCCTCCAAATTTTTTGGGTAAATGTATGTCAGTATGTGCCTAAAAACATTTTAGTATTAACTTTATTTTTTCCCGCAATATCAAAAAATATAATGTAGGTATCATAAAAACGAATACACCAATATAAACAATGAATAATTATCTAATAAAAATAAAATGTATATAATATTGTGTTTATAAGGTATTATTATAATATATTATATTATTATCGCTAGACACTCGATAGTTATATCAATAACACTGTCTAAGACCTGTATTTATAATTTGTTTTTAGAACAGTGGATTTACCTTATACATTTAAATCTATTTTTAAACATAGGTACATTATTGAATGGACTCGTGTGTGATTATTTTGTCTTAGATTCTAGACATTATGTTTCCACAGGTACCTCAAAACTTTTGGGACTCCAGCCCCCCCTATTATAAAGGGCTAGTTACGCCTATGGGTATATCAGTACTTATTTGAATGAAAAGGTTTCTTAAAAGCAGTTTTGTTAAGAATACTTTTCATGTATTCAAAATATTCAAAATATGTATTTAAATACTTGGTGTCATTTGTATTTGAAATACGTATTCGAATACTGCTTTTTAAATACCTACATTTTAAAAGTATTCAAAATACTTAACAAGTAGTTTTTTTTAGTTTATTAAAATTGTTTACATTTATCCAATATTTTGAAATGGTAGGTACTTAAAATTATTAATAAATATTTAAATTAAATAATTAATAAATACTTAGGTACATTCTTTAATTGGTTCAACAATTATAGATGTTACATGGGTGCTTATTATATTGTCAAGCTAAACTTTAGAAAGTTCGATAATATGAAATATGCATTTTAGGTGTTGTGTTATCTGTATATTTAATTAAATCTTAAAAATTCTTAGAAGTATTTTAAAATACCATTTGAAAATCAATTTTAAAATTGGAATATACAAAACAAAAATATTGTTTGTTGAATATGATATTAAAAAGAAAAAAAGGATTTAGTATTTTAGAATAAAAGTTAAAGAACAATTTTAGGTATTTTAAATGTATTTGAAAACGAAAAGAGTATTTAAATACTTAACAAGACTGCTTAAAAGCTATCATTAGTAAAGAATTTATTGTAGTTCTGTGTTAAATATTTCTAGAAGGTACCACCCCATACACTAATCCTGTATGTACCTATCTACAGATAGGATTAAATAAATAAATAAATAAATAATGACTCTGAAATAGTCAAATAGCACAGAAAAACATTTTCATGCTGTTAGGTGAAAAAAATTATTAAATCTTTTAAAGCTAGGTACCGTAATTACTCCTTATTTTTTTAATTGTCAAATAAATATGAAGATTCCATTTTTAAAATGTATCAATAATGACACCAAGGTACTTTCTGATTCTGCACCTCACATACATATAATGAAAATAATATATAGTAATATATACAATACACGAAGTACTAATGTACTTAGCAATCCGATGGGATGACGTCGGAGTTCGGGCAAAATTGGATGTTTGACCCAACACTAGTAGAATGCATTGGGCAAAATATACCTAAGTAGGTAATAAGTATGTAACCTAACATGTACCCTCGAAATTCTTTAAAATCATTTTCACGTAAAACTAATAAAGACAGTTTGAAGTAGGTTTACATTTTAGAGTTATATATAATTATTTATAATACAAATAAATTAACGATTTGTAAATGCTTACACTAATCTATGTTTTAAAATCTTAACCAAAGTATAAAATTTATCATGATTTACAATTCAATTTACTCTATATATTTGTAATCAGTAATCACCATTGAAAGAGTATAGTTAAAAAACGCGTGAATTATGTAAAATATTGATAAAAATAAATCCTTATGAATAAATGTTTGGCAAATAAATTGAATGTTGTGGAGAATCGAAAACCTAACGGAAGGCCTAAAAACATTCTAGGGGACTTAAGCCACCCACATTCTCTAGACACCTCTAATATTTTGAATTCACATAATATTATGTAGATACCTATCTTTTTTTTCTAGTACTGAGAATTATTTTATTTCTTAATTTATTTTCTCAACTATCATTTGACAAGCAATGTAAATAGAACAACAATATTATAGGAATAATTAAAATCATTTAAACAATTTTGTTATAACATTTTGTTAAAAAAAAATTTTCAAATTAATAAGCAGTTAACAACTATAAACATATAACACACAACAGCTACCTGCTAAATAACCTACCAATTAATATTTGACTATTAAATAATTTTTTTGTTAATACGTATGAAAACACAATAACACCAGTCACCAATTCAGTCAAACTGTTTATAAGAACGTTCTGTATGTATTTCGAGAAAAAAATAATTTATTTAATTCGCTTTTCTTGTAACTTACGTGGTAAAAACATTGAAAACTGAATTGTGAAGATTTAAAATTCAATATATATTAATTATATTTATTTGTATACCCAATATTGTCATTATGGACACAGAGAGAACCTGAGAAGCTATATTAGGTATTATTATTATTATTGTTTTTTTAATTTATGGTACTTGAAACATATTAGTCTTAAAATGGTAACGTGTTATGTTGTAGAAATTACTTATCAAAAGAAATGTTCATTGCATTTTTGTCATATGGAAACAATTAAAATAAACAAGAGTACCGTGTAATTTTTCTTACATTATTACTCATTAGTTATTACCAACACTGAATATATAATTACTATGAAATAAATCCAACGGTTTGTGAGCGTCTTTCTACATATTTAACTCTCTCTGATGTAATGCTAAAATAAATCAAAGAACTATTGACAAAATACAGTTTGATTTGAATGTGTAATAATAATATAATAATATATAGCTATAGATAGATTTGTTATTCTGTATAATATTGTAGTAATTGTTCAAGACATTCAACAGGAAGCATTTTAGAAAAATAAACAACAAAGCTTATACTATTTGTATACTTAATTTCTAAACATTCGAGGTTTAATAAATAATTATTAGTATTAACAAAATAAATTAAAAATGTTAAATACTATTGAATTGTAGTTAGGTATATTTAATAACAATTGTATTTATCGAGTAATTTATTGAGTTTAGTTTTGATTCATTTATAGGTAGGTATGGGTATTTTATTATTATCCACATCAATAACTGTTTTCAAATAGATAATCATTATACTCTTAATACATATATTTCATATTCTATCTCAAAGTAAGGAACAAAATTATTTGTTTTGTATTTGTATGCTATTTTATGAACATTTAGTTTGCTATTGAAGAACTAAGAAGTTCTCTATAAGTTGCAAACTATTGATAGAAATTTAATTCTATAGGTATGTGGAATTTTTTTTTTCATTCGTAATTTTTCAATTTCAATTTTATTATTTTGTAGATAAAACCAGATAAGTTCTCGATATGGCACTGTTTGAGTATTTTCCCTGTTAGATAGACATAAAATCACTTATAAAACTTATTATAGGTGCTTTTATTGTCATTGGTCTAACGAAATGCCTTAAAGCCTCTCATGGTGTTGTTCGTTTTTGTATAATATGAGAGTTCAATATCCAATCAGTGACCAAACTACGATTCTGTTGAGGTTTTTATGAATGGAACTAGAAACTTTAGATAATACAGTCATAAGCTATATTCGGAATTCCTGGAAATCACCCTATTTATGGTTTTTTTATCACTATTGTCACTATTGCTATTGATTCTAAATCATTAATAAAAATGAAACATTTCTTTCAAGTTATTTATTTTTAAATTACAAACTGTACAGAATTTTGCAGTAGGTAGGTAGTTTGACTAACCCAACAGAAAACTAGAATGTTAGTCAAAGAACATACATTCTCATGAAAGACAATTTGTTGTTTACTCTATAGCGAATTCTCCAAGTAAAATTGTATTTACTGAAACATAACATTTTTACTTCTATGTATGATGTTTCCTATTTTTATATAACATTTGATATTTTGATTTTAATCGTAAGTTCATCTAAAATATCTGAGAACTTAATATATTATGATAAAAATACTGTGTCTTAATGAGTTTATAATAAAGAAATTAAATTTTTTTTGCTTATTATTAAAATATATTACAATTTGTTTACAAAATAAAAACAATAAGATGTAATAAACACTTCATGTATAGTTTATTGCACGCGTACCTATGATAAACATTTTTAATTAACTAGGTAGTAGCATTGAGTATATATTGTATATAATAAATAGTATGTACAATATATACTCAATGCTAGTAAGTATTTAATACATTACTCAAGGCCAAGCATACTCATAAGTCATAACTTATCCCTTATTTCTGTAATTAAAAGTTATGCAGTTGTTCAAAATTAGATTTTTGGGATTTTTAAATATAAGAAAAGACCATAGTTTAATATTCTTGGGATTTGTCGTACTATATCCTTAAGAGGATGCCACACCGACATTTGTTGTCTCCGTCTTACAAGTGTGTAAAATTGCACATTTACGTTTAGCAGACAACGTTAAGCTCCAGATTCGTTAGATTAAAAATTAGAGTGAATATGCTTACTATGATATTTCCATATTGTATAGATTGTATAATTTCTAAATTATAAAAAATAAATTATTTCAATCATTTTTATACTCTTTATAGTGCAATAAAGTTTAACATTTATGGAATATATAGTTTTGACCTAAGTAAGTGGATTACTAATGTAAGATAAAAGATTACATTAGACTTATTGGAGGAAAATATATATATCATTGTCCAACATAGACGTGGAGGGGATCTAAGGGGGCTATAGGCATATATCCCTCCTGGAATTTATATTTATCAATTATAAGAATAGGTACCTAATAGTTCATAACAAATTAATATTAATATAATGGTATAATATATCAAGAAATACATTTTACAAGTAATTGTAATTGTAATGTTACGAAAACATTAAGCTCCAGCCTCTAAATTATAAATATATACCTTCATATTTAAATATCTGTTTCATAACTAATTTTATAATATATTTATATATTCACATTTCTATCCTAAATATTGATCCTGATCAATATGCTTTTTACATTTTATCGAAGTTAATGAACCGATAATAATTATCTATTTTTAAAAATTAATTATATAATCCTATAAGTATAACCAAAACACTCGAGTACCTACAATATTCATTGACTTATAGATACAAAATATAAAGATTTAAAATGAATAAAATGAGAACTAATTCATAAATTAAAAGTTAAGATTTTAGTATTCTACATTTATATTTTATTGATGTCCAGGTTTTTGTTTCTCAAATTTAAGAGAAATAAAAACTTAGACAGTACCTAGACATTTATAAATAAAAAATACCAAATATACATTAACTACAATATGTATCGTTTTATAATGTCCATAAAGTTATTTCTCTGATTCAACCATATGTTAGGTTAATTTTTGAGCTCATAAAACTACCGATTGCCTTAATTATTTTAAGTATACTACCTACTTAGAAACAATTATATTATCTTAATAGGAAAATAATAAGCCTTGTGAAATGGAATAACTATAAATAGGTACTAACAATATTAGGTTAGTTGATTTATTATGATTTAATTCCGAAAAATATACATTCAAAAAATAGGTATGTTGAATAGTGATAATAATAATTAATGATCAGTACGTTAAATGGTTTACAATATTGATATTGATAACACATCAGCTTTTATAAAAAAAATACATAATAGTATAATACATAGGTACATTTTTAAGAGTCGTTATGCTTAACAATAGAACATTATGAGTGATAAAAAGTTATATAAAGTTTGATTAATGGTACCTATTTATAATATTATAAAATTATAATAATAATAATAATAATAATATTATTATTAATTATTATTAGAAAAAAAAAACTTCAGTAATCTAACTACATTTTTTTTTTGTTACAATGAAAAACAATGTTACTGGTGTGAGTACGAGTACTACTTGTAGAGTTTGCCATCCAAATGTACAATTGGAAGATAGTAGCTGTAATATACTGGTTGGGCTTCCGACGGACGATTGTTTTTGAGTCTTGCAGTGATGAGAATACCATCAGGGTCTTTCTTGGAATCGCTATATTGGTGCAATATTTTGTCGGATATTAGGGGACAGCAATTTAAGAGTTTATTGCCGCACGAAATTGGTGCATGGTAATATTTTATGTCGTGATAAGTGATTTGGCATATTTCATTGTGCATGCAAACGCCCGTCGCACCATTATAGATCATTTTGCACTCTTGAGCTAAAAAACAAAACAAATTCCGTACATGGTACATCAATAGTGTTAGTGTATACAATTTTGTAGATCATTTTTCGATAGATCCGTTGAAATAACACATTAACACCTCTGCGTCTTGCAGTTTTTAAACATTTTAGACAATAATATAATTACGTCAGATATATCCACGCAGCGCCACGCTATGTATTCCCCCGAATTTACTTTTTAATGGGCTACTATATTTTTAGACTTTTAAAAGATGCAGTACAGCTGTATAGGAATTAATATATACTGTCAACTGTTACTTATTTAAATAAATTGTTTAAGAAGGAGTAGATAAATTACATATCGATGGGGTAATGCTACCCCTGCATCCCACTCCAAGACCACCAAATTATTGACTCAAGTGTTTAATTATTTATTTTACTCATTTAAAAAAAAAAAAAACGCAGAAGTTTTTCCGATTTTTAGAACCCCCCCCCCCCCCCGGACCATGTGTGTGTCGTCATGTAACTTACCGCATAAGAATTCGCATGCTTCTCTGGTTGTTGGCACGTTATAATTTTGGGTGCAAAAATGCCAGCCATCCCGCGTGTAGAAAGGTAGGCACACTTTCAAATTCGATTCATAGTACCACCCGGTATTTATCCAGCCATCGACATAAGTCTCTGAAGCATAGCATTCCTTTGTTGTATTTGGTCGCTGACATAATTTACCTTAAAAAATAAATCGAAATTAATTATTAATAGGTATATATGTAATACTCCTTAGGAGTTTGGAGGTAAACGATATAAACCCATATAACTATTGAATTAAAAATATTGCGATCACCAAACATGTTAAAAAGTACGTATGCTTCAAATAATAGTTAAACCATGTAATCAGAAAATAACTGAATTCTAAAGTATCTAAACTACTATATTGCAATTTAATAGTATATAATATTATTTATTGTTAACGAATAATTCGCTGATCACTATTGTAAATTTTTTAATTAAAAATGACAAATTTATAACAATAATTTTGTTTTATGAATAAGATTTATTCCTTTACTATAAATAGTATAAATTTATAAATAATTCATATCACGCTCAAGTTATAATTAATGGGAAAGTACATTTAACCCTATTACATTTTGAAATTACTATAAGCTATGAATAACAGAGATTCAAACAAAAATGTACTTTTTACTGATTAAGTTCCCATAATATTTTATGTTTTTGTTAGTTATTCTAAATTATAATGTAAAGATAGTTTATTAATTTAACTATGAAATAAAATAGCATAAAATAAAATACAAATCAAGACCGATTTGACATGTCATAGCTACAATACCTAAGCCTTGGCATGTGCCCATCAGTAGTACGGCGACGATCATCAGCCCGAAAATATTAAAAGTGAGGGAAGGTTGAACCCCCAAACCCCCTGCAAATACGATTCAGGCCCGATTCACCGACTACTCGTTTCGCCGACGCAGAAACCGGTCTCCGGTAAAAAATGGAAAAAGATCCAAATCGCCGACAAACGTAATTTCATAAAATATAAAAATAATTTTTAGAATGTTACAATCTACAATCAAAATGTTGATAAAACTATAGGTTAGTGTACATAAACCATTATAAGGTTGTATGATAATAATAATATCACCAACTGTTTACTTCTCCAGGGGAAATAACGTATAACTGTGGACAGGAAACAACGTCAGTTTAAATTCTGGACAGACAAGAAAAAAAATATCTGCAAATAATTCTGAACTCGCCGTCGGACGTCCGCGTGAATAGGTACCGAGAAGGACGCACTAAACCGTACTCAAACGTTTTTAGCCGTCACGGTAAATTGTCATTGTGATCAGAAATAGTGGGTAAAACTACGCTGCAGACATATACGTGTACTGTGTGACCGTGCAGGTACTACCAGGCTCCGACCGTCCGAGCAACCATTGTTCTGTAATTCAAAAGAATTCAAAGAAAAATCGCGATCTGATGCCAACATCCAAACATTCTCGGGTTTGGACGTTCGGCGCTGAGTGCAGGTTTTGGCAGATATATTTTCATGGGGTCTTTTTTATACACGTTTATATCTACTTCATTTTTGCAGAAATTTTTTTAGTAATTTATATATTATTTTTACCACATGTTATCTGTATGGAGTATATAATTTTATATTATTTATTTTGTATTAATTTATAGTTGAGTCACAATGGATAAAAAACATTGGTCGACATTTAAACAGCTCAGATCTACTCACTTGATTTTGCAAAGAGTTTCCTTTTTCCCTCTCAAACTTTCTCGGCATCACCTTTTAAGTTTAAACAACCAAATAGGTAGTGAGTTAGGTAGGTATTACAAATTTACAAAATCACCAAACAATACACAATAATAAAATTAAAAAATAGTCACAAAACGTTACATTTAACGTACGAAATCGAGTTTAATTATTAGCCTTTTAATTCATCATTGATAAAATATAATACACATTACTAAGTATTATTGGGTACAATGTATTAATATTATGCAAATACTCACGGACCATACGTGGTTATAACTTATAACCGTGGTCTATTAATCTATTGATTTAATGGACGTCAGATTAAGTTATAAATAGGGCGTTGATTTAAATTCTGGTAACAACTAAATGCATTAAAAAAAATACGATTTAAAGCACTAATAATATTACAAAGATTAAAAAATATTATTAAAAAAAGAAGATATATTTACGATGAATTTCGTATATATTTGTATGGATAAAAACTAATATTTCGTATTAATTAGGCCCTAATTAATAATAATATAGGGGTTACATTTACATTGTTACTGTAATAATGTAACATCAGTAAAACACTCACACGTATAAAGACATCAATAGATACGAGCCCATAATGCCACAATTTATTATACCTACTTATTAAGTTCTCCTTAGTTACTACTTATTATAATATTATTTATTAATATTCAATTTAATTATTGTATAATTATATCATGAATTGTGACCATTTCAATATTATAACTTTATTACAAATGCCTATCTCCCTATACTGGTGTATTATACATTTATACATTCATAAATCATAATACATACAGTTTACTTTACGCTATTATTAAAATTTAATAGATATTCAGAATAACCTATTTGTAAATACAAATCTTATATATTATTATATATAATATTGACTACTTATATGTATAAATATAGCAATTTTTTTTTATAATTTTTAAATGTTTGAGTAATTTATTTGTTGATATATATTAATGTTGAAAAATATACAGTGAGCACATTTAGGTACACTGAATTTTAAATTTAAATGAACACAGTGTAAAATATGAATAGAGTTCTAAAGTATTACAATCCAATAGATTTTAAATTATGTATAAAAATTAATCCCTATTTTCCTTAGTCACGCCAAAACTCTAGAACGCATTTAGTGCCATTTACCAATTTCACTGATTTGTTTTCTGTTGTGTTCGTAATTTTCGGGACAATGTTTTGTATGAAAGAAAACTTTGGGGAAATCTACCGAAAAGGTAGGATTTGCATGTCAAAAATATAACAGTTGCGCCAGCTGTCCGGTTAAAAAAAACTAAATAATAATATATTTTTGTTTATTGTAGGGGTGCTATTTGTTATGATTGAATATAATTTTAGATCTGTAAACATTATATTTGGCCAAAACCATATAACTTAGTAAACATAGGATTTCTAATGCTAATTTGTCGCCCTTTGTCCCGGAAACCTATACATGCACATTATAAACAACGTGTTAATAATACATACGCATCTCATGGGGTAAAAATATACTGCTCGCATCATGACAGGCGTATCGCCGGGCGGAATGGTTATACATTTATAATATAATATGATCGAACGTGTCCCAACTGACTCACAGACTGATCAACGTAGAGCCTAATAATTATAGCTTGATGAAGTGGCGTATTTAAAGGGGGCGACAGGGGGAAATTGCCTTGGGGCGCCGTCGCTAGAGATATTAGAACAAAAAAAAATTATTTTACTTTTATTTCATGGATTTGTTGAGAAATTATATCAGTGATAACTGATAAATGATAACCTGTAACTTTCTTATAATAAATTTTATATTTCTATATATAATAAATATATATATATATAATTTATTTTATTACATTGTCATAAAAAAAGGCTAAAATCTAAAATTTGAATTTGTTTTATTTGATTTTAAATGCTGACTTTTTTATTAGGAATAAATGGAGTGGTAGGTAATGGTAAAAAAAAAGTGTTTTCTAAATTAGTGGGAGCATAAATGCAATAAGGGGAAAATATACATTTTAAGTTATCACTTTTACAGGGCGTGAAACCGATTGAAAAAATGTCTGTTTCGGATTAAATTTTGTACACTGCTTTTTTTTTTTTTTGATTTTGGTTTACATTTGTCAACACCAGTATTAGGAAATTTCGGTAATATAATGTAATACCTATCTCACTACCTATTTGGTTGTTTAAACTTAAAAGGTGATGCCGAGAAAGTTTGAGAGGGAAAAAGGAAACTCTTTGCAAAATCAAGTGAGTAGATCTGAGCTGTTTAAATGTCGACCGATGTTTTTTATCCATTGTGACTCAACTATAAATTAATACAAAATAAATAATATAAAATTATATAATCCATACAGATAACATGTGGTTAAAATAATATATAAATTACTAAAAAAATTTCTTTAAAAATGAAGTAGATATAAACGTGTATAAAAAAGACCCCATGAAAATATATCTGCCAAAACCTGCACTCAGCGCCGAACGTCCAAACCCGAGAATGTTTGGATGTTGGCATCAGATCGCGATTTTTCATTGAATTCTTTTGAATTACAGGACAATGGTTGCTCGGACGGTCGGAGCCTGGTGATACCTGCACGGTCACGTATATGTCTGCAGCGTAGTTTTACCCACTATTTCTGCTCACAATGACAATTTACCGTGACGGCTAAAAACGTTTGAGTACGGTTTAGTGCGTCCTTCTCGGTACCTATTCACGCGGACGTCCGACGGCGAGTTCAGGATTATTTGCAGATATTTTTTTTCTTGTCTGTCCAGAATTTAGACTGGCGTTATTTCCTGTCCACAGTAATACGTTATTTCCCCTGGAGAAGTTGGTGATATTATTATTATCATACAACCTTATAATGGTTTATGTACACCTCTACAGTACACATAATACACGATGATACTGAATTGCAGAAAAAAATCCCCGATGTTTAAACTTTAGACATTTTTAACAGTGAACTCGAAATAAATGTGATCAAGATGCAATTCCAACCGACCAATTAGTGTTTATTTGTATGAGTTTCGGTATAATATTATAGTATAGATAGAGGGAATCGCAGGCTTTCCCCCACTCTCGACTGTTTACGGTGTAGTAGGACATTTCCCCCCAATTTTTTTTTAAAGTTTACTATTTATTAATATTAGGTATATTATTATTTAATATGAAATCATTTTTTGCCTACTGACTAATATTTTCATAAATATAATAAATTATAGATGTATATTTTTGATAAACTGAACTACTTGAATCAAATTCACAATCATGTATTAAATTGTTAAATATTCAAACTGGAAGTCTTAAGAAAAAAAATTAAATGAATATGAACAATGGCTAAAAAATATGTGTTTAGAAATTACCGAAGAATCAGAAATCAAACATTTTTTACAAAATGTTTTATTTTTATATCGGAATTTTAAGCCATTTTTATTAATTACTAGCTGGCCCTTGCTTCTTTTTATTTTAAGTATATTTATTTTTTTAAATTCTGGGCTGAGCGTAGAAGCTAGTGGTTTTACAATAGTGTTTATTTTAATTTTTGAAGTGAAGCTTCTAATCTTCGCGCGATGGGAGTACATTTTCAAGGCCGCGACACTCGAACATAAAATGAAAATCCGTCACGGCTATATTTATAACGGTTACCATAACAACAATGTTAAAACAATGCCAACCAATAAGTATTATCATAATAGCTTTGAAACCAATGGAAAGATGGATAAGATAAGATATGATAAATATAAAAATAAGATCTAATTACCTATGTCTGTACCGAATAATGCCGTGTACTTCGTTGTCCGGCAATCAATAAATATAATTTTATAATAGTTATATTATTGTATTGAATGACAATTTAAAAATATTGTTTATTTATCATTTTGTATTATTATTTTTTATTTAATCTAAAATCTAAATCTGACTTGACGTTACTAATGTAATTGATATTTGTAAATATAATTTTATAATAGTTATATTATTGTATTGAATGACAAAACGGAAGTTTCACTTATCTATGACCTGTGTCTGCACAGAATTGCTTTTTGTTATCCTGTATACTAAATTTCTACCAGAAGGAATGCTTCGATTTCAACATATAGTATCTTATTTTTTAAAAATTGGATGAAGATGGTACTTTACAATTTCGATTTTCTCAATAGGGAAGAACCACCGACAAATTACAAAAAAACCCCTAAAAAAGGAATTTTAATTTCTAACGCTTTATTTATCACTGTAGAAACGAATAAATTTGTTACGATTTTAAAAATATTATTTTAACTTACAGGCTATAATAAATAAGACGGTACCCGGACAAATGGGAATAAGTCCATTTTTACTATTTTTCTTTTATTGAATATTTTTGTAGATTAATATAATATAATCCACATCGACTGGCATTAAAAAAATTTACAAATTGTATAAAACCTATGAGAAAAAAGGAATAAGTTATCAGTCATTGTACAAATATTAACAGTTTTTTTAATTTTCTCAAAACAGTGTTTTTGTACTTATTCCTTTTGGCCCGGGCACCGTCCAATTATATTTATTTATTTAATATTATAATAACAGGGATGTGGAACGGACTACGGCGTCGATTCCGACATGAACCGTCGCCGGTTCGAACCCCGACCACGGGCGGCTCCTCTCTCTGGGCAGGCAACTGTCTAGAGAGTGAGGCCGCCATCCCACGACCGGGCATTGCAGAAACCTACAGGTGCCAAACTTGAAATTTTGCCAAACCTGAAAACATACGTGTTTCATCACCGCCGGTTAGGTTAGTAAATAAATGCCGGACTTAAGCTCAATAATAAAAAAAAATATAATAAAAACAATATAAAATATCCAGACTGACAAACCGTCTCCGCTCAGAATCCTTTTTCGTACACAATGATATTATATCATTAAATTCAAATTGAATACAATCTATTATACGGTGACCTACTTGTAACCTACTGTACAGCAGAGAGACATCCACTAACCCATTTTTTTTAAATTGTTATTGTTTCAAGTAGTTTAGTTGATCAAACATATACATTTATAATCTATTATATTTATGAAAATAAAAACTATTTTATATTTTATTTTGAAAATAATTTCATATTAAAATGTTAAACAATAAATAATATTCTATTATTAAATTCAATATATTATTAGTCAATAATAAACTTAAAAAAAAAATGGGGGGAAATGTTTGCATCAAAAATATATTGGGGGAGGGGATGTCCTTCTAGACCGAAAACAGTCGGGGGGAGGGGAATTTCCAATTACCGATAATAGATACTACATTCTATAATATTGTAGTAGATAGACAAATACGTTATTAGCAGTATTTTTCTAATATAGGTATACCTACTAAGTACTACTATATACTTACTACTTAGGATATAAGACAATTTTTAGAAAATAACATTTTTTAACATATACAATATTGTACTTATATTTAATCAAATTTAACATGTCCGTCAATATGTACATTATACTACGGGGAATTTTTTTCCAACTACCGATTATACTACATTTTTTACGTAAGTTTACACCGCAGGAAATTGGTTCGGACAATAAATTCTATGTGCGTGTATAGATGGGGCACCTACAACAATATTTACACGTTACATTTTATTTTTAGACCTTTTTAAAAGAAAATTACTATTATCAAATGAAATACTTGACTGGCGTCGACGTGGCGTCACCAAGTTACCTTCAATGGTCGCATAAGAATTTCTACAGGTAAACGCACCTTATTGAATGAATTATACCAATATCCGGGACGAAATTCGTATGACTGTTGTACCTACCTACAGCAAAAGTGTTCATAAGTGGTTCCTAAAGTAATGTTGCCAAAAAAATTACAATTTCCTTTTACAGTTATATACCAATAATTATTTACAATTGAATGTATTTTTGAATTGGTTTGGAAACTAGGTAACTACTAAAAAATTATGTTTTATAATTTAACTATACCTAATAGCGCAATTATTTATGTTATTTTAATTTGATAATTAGAGTGGACACAATTCGGTCACCTTACGATTAAGTACTTTTTACCTTTATGGTCGTAATTTCAGCACACTCGAAATGAAATAATGAAATAACCATAAACGGCATAAACCCAATAATCCAGTACTATTGAATACTATTTTATAAATATAAATAAATGTATAAAGAAAGTAGAAACTGATTCCAGACATACAAAAAACTAACATAGAACTTAAAAATTAAAAAGATGGACAAGTGGGTACCGGTTGAATTTAAATCCATGATATAATATAATTGTATACATGTTTTAGATATTTAAAAAATAATACTTGTCTTCGTAAAAATTTTAAACTATAGCCAATGTTAAAATATATTATTTTGTACCTATATATAACTGAAACAATATTTATGATTTACAACATAGCACTAAAATATATTTATAAATATATAAGTATAAATTGTTTTAAATATTAAAATTTTAATATGATATAATTATTCAGAATACTTGAAAAGTATTCCGATACCTACTATTTCGAAATAATACTACCCTCATCTACATTTTTGGTAATATTCGTGTTGAATAAATCAGGTATCAAAATGTCCCCCCGCAACCTACCTAGGTACACACAAACAAAACCAATTTACGCCACTGATGTATTGATTTACAAGGTTTTTTTAACACGAACGGACGTGTTTTTGAACACGGACGTTTTAGCACCATACGCATATTATTATTAGTTATTAGTTTATTACCATACGCATTTAAGGGAATCAAAATACACCGTTTTTAATGAGTGCAGTATAGGCAATTCTATACGCGGTTGCGTAAGGGTCGTGTCAATAGTAAATGTGTGCATACCGCGTAACAAGTAATAATTATAGAGTAGGTACATGATTGTGACCGTGTGTTAAAGAAAATAGCGATGCGCTTCCGCACGTGTACACACATGTCAATAACGCAGTTAGTGGAGTGGTAAACGGTAATTTTAGAGGCAATTGTCTGACATTATTCTTAAATGGAGGGGTGAATGGTAGACGGTTGGTCCCCTAGTAAATGTAATACCTATGATATAGTCAATAGGTAGTCAATAATGACCTGAAATATAATTAGTTATATTATATTAGTACATTATTATGCATTTATACTTGGGATATTTGTGACATGCCTATGGGAAATGTTCAGTTCACCAAGCCACCGAACACAGTACACGAATATAAATTATTTCGATATTATTGGAAAAAATTATCAATCTCTTTGTAAGCTACCAAAAAGTCTGAAGTAAAAAAGTCCTAGGAAAAAAAGTCGGAGTAAAAATGTCCGTGGTTAAAATGTCGATATAAAACTTCCAATTATTATTTATATAAATTGTAACTAAATGATTTACCCAGTGGTACTAATAGGGTGAGGGACTAAGGCCCCCACCCCAAATCACTCGAAGCCACCTAAAAAAAAAAAAAAAAATATATAATATATTTTATATTTTATAATTTAAAACAATGTCTTGGGACTTAAGCCTCCTCCTAAACATTTTTCCTATTTGCGCCACTAGATTTACCTAATGAAATTATAAATAGTCTTAAGTGGACATGGCACCCGAATGTGTTGTCTCCGTCTTACAAGTGTGTAATATAGCACATTTTAGCTCTGTTAGTTTTAAAAATAAGAGTAAATTGACTTCTTATACAATTTAAAGGTAAGATTATTATCTAGACAATCTCATGAGATTTTTATTATATTTTGAAATAGGTACATAACAAATTTCCAAAAAAAATTTCCACTAAATTATTTCCAGTAAAAAGGGGGAGGGGGTTCTCATTTGGAAAACAGAAGTTTGCATCCCCACAGGACATTCCAAGAAGTCCAAAAAATCAATAATTTGAAAATATCGTCTTTATTTAAATATATAATTTATTAAAAAGTTTCAAAAATCAGAATTTGAATTAATTCATTATTAAAGGAAATAATTAGGGTAAACATGCTTAGTGAATCGCCATGTATATAAAACATACACCGGAATTTTTTTTTAAATATATTATTTGAAGACGATAGTCAGCTAAACCGATCTATTTAGTCATGGTATCAACCGGAGTATCAACTATCATGCTTATCGTTATTTAATAAAACAGTTTTTGCAGATAACCTTAAAAAGGCCCCATATCGTCTTTCTCTCTTTACATTCTCTCTTTCCCGAAAAGCGTGTCCTATCCATTCTTATATTATTTATGCGAGTACAGGGTGGCCTCGTGCAGTCGTGCCAGCGACCAGTATACACCTCCGTCTATATTTTTGTAGGAAATACAGACCTGATTGAATCCCCTTTTATCATAGACATGCGTAGACTCTAGCTTCAGGAACTGCATGAGTATAATTCAGCTAATTTTTAAAAAAGCAACATTTTTTTTTATTATTATTTAGAGGGATGGAGGCTGCTATGCTAATTATTGGGGGGGGGGGGGGAACCCCAATGTTTCTACACATTTTCTAACAAATTAAATTAATAATTCATAATGTATTGATGTATAATGCAGGGGTCGGCCACCCGTGGGCCGCTTTTGGCCCTTATAGTAATTTTATGTACAATTTATTATTTGCATAAAAATCACTAAATAATAAACGGATATAATGGACAATATAGAATGGACTGGAAACTCCGAATTAAAACGTTGTTTTTTGGTAGCTACCTTGGCCCTTGACCTCAAAAAGGTTGCTAACCCCTGGTGTGATATATATAATTTGAGTAAATATAACTTTTTGGAAGTAAAATTTACTGCAGTCCTTATTTAAATATTTGGCAGTCGTGGCTGTCCGAACAAAATTCCAGGAGCAGCATAATATTATCCTGTATCTGATGGCCCCAGTGCGCACGGCTATTCTTTACGCCATGGATATTACTTATTAATTATTAGTTATTTCCATAGAACAATATAGAAGGGCAGAAGGCAAAAGCGACACTTTCCGGCGGCCAATGTTAATAAGGCCAGAATTTTAAATTGCCTTGAAATAGTTCGTAACTTCTGTCTTATTGCCAAGTTTACAACATCAACCTTACCACCCCGAAATGAAAAAAATAAAAGTGGAAGGGTGAGTGTCGTTTTTATTTGGATAAATTGTCTCTTATATTGTTATTACGTACAGGCCCGTCGTTATATATTTTCCACACTAAAGTGAAATTTAAATGCCTCTCATTTACTTGCTTGTGTACTAGCGACGGGCCTGATTACGTAACATAAGGGACTGAAAAGCACTGAGCCCCCACATCGCGTTAGTGTGTAGCGTCCCTTATTCTGTGATATAATAATATAAATTGTAAGACGTGTGACTGCCGCGTAGGTATCTGTTGATAACATAAATCATTAACATCAAAACATCATGACTCTGGTTTAAATATACAAGGTTATATTGCACATAGCCCATATTTTTATCAAACAAAATAAAATGGCAGCGTAAGGGTACGGTCCACATCATAGTATATAATCATAGTATAGCTAGTATAGGTCGCGTCCCCTTACGCTGCCATTTTAATTCCTTAACATGATAAAATTATATTGGGGGGAGGTACTATTGCAATAACCTTGTATATTTAAGCCATGATCGTGACATTGCTAAAAACCACGATTTAAGATAGTATGGTTGCCCAACGAATCATGATAAAGTGTCTACTGAAATCACTATGAAAATCAGATGGAAAATTCACCACTAGCGCTTGTATGTAATAGTGGCTTACACCACGCTGGCTATAATCCCGTAAATCCTGCTTCTATACGGTACACATCATGTCGCAGCGCTAGTGGTGGATATTCCAGCTGTTCTGGTTATTTAATTTGGTTGCCAGTTTAAAACGATCTTATCATAGGTCGTCAGGCAACCATATTATCTTAAATCCTGCTTAAAACTTAAAAAAATAACAACTGATAAGATTTTAACGCACATCACTTTCGTGGTAACTGTCAATTTTTCGTTCAACCTAATTTTTAAGTTTTTTTTTCATTTTTGTTTTGTTCTACAATAATAAAATTAACATTTTTAAAATAATAATTTGAGCTGCTTTTTATAAATTGCAGTTTTTTTTTATTACTTTATTATTTAGAAACAAAATGGACCCCGTTTTAAGAGAAGATGATCTACCTGAAGCTTGTTTACAAAACATACTCTACCAGAAAAGTTTAAAATGGGTTTTCGTCGGTGGCAAAGGAGGTGTTGGTAAAACTACTGTCAGGTAAACATTGCATAGTAAAGTGCATCATTTATTTTACAGTCAGATATTGTTGCATATACCTACTAATAAACACACCCATTCAATTTTTAAATAATAATTTCAGTTGTAGTATGGCAATTCAATTTTCTCTAGTCCGTGAAACAGTACTACTATTATCAGTTGATCCAGCACACAACATATCTGACGCTTTTGGACAATGTTTCACTAAAACCCCTACTAAAGTCGAAGGTTTCAACAATTTATTTGCCATGGTAAGCGTTATAGAATGTAGGATATCATATTTATATTGCTGTAAATTTTTGTTTAAATTTATTACTTAGGAAGTAGACACTGATAACGATGAAAACCAAACTTTATTTGAACCTGATGGATCTGAAACAGTACAGTTAGGTAACAGTCTTGTGAAAATCGCTTTATCGATAGTTCCAGGTGTTGATGAGACAATGAGATATGCTAAAATAATGAAGTAAGTGTACACATACATTCAGTAACGTACGTAATATTTTAATTCGGTTAAGTTTTCATTTAAGATTAATCACTGAACCTTGGGGATGCTTCATCCCATACCCCTTTCGACCTGTCACAAACATAACATTTTAAAATTATTCCAAACGCCTATTTTTATACTTTTCTTAACTTTAATATCTTGTACATAATATGGAAAATATAAAATTTTAAAAGTAATAATTATAAGATGATAAACATTCAATCAACCCACATATTAAAACAATTGATACAGTACAGATAGGTCATACAATTTAATATAATATTATAGTTTTTCAAAATTAAAAAAAATCAATATTATACTTTATTTACATTATTTTTAGCTAAACAATATTTTATAATTAGTTGAAACAAACTGTTGAGTTATTCTCAAATTTTAATCTTCAATTATTGTATTTAACCTAGTCTAGAGCCTCTCCGTGCCGTAATATACATGGTAGTAGTTGATAGAACTATTATAGTAGGTTGCTAATATTTTTTCATCGGCCAAAAAAACAACTGAAACTAAGATTCTCATTATCAATTCTTTTAATTATACAATTTATTTTATACCTATGAAAAATGACTAGCGATTAAAAAAATCATATTTACCATCAAAACCAATACACAATTGATTATAATGGTAAATAAGATTTTTTTGTGAAAGCAAAAATTCCAGTGGGGGTTGAAACCTAGAATCCTAGTATCCTACCCTCGCATACCACTGCAAACATTTTATATTACACTAACATAATAATTTAAAATGTAAACATACCATTTTAAATAACTTAACTATAATGTAAGCAATCACAACTTATTGAAACAAAATCTTAACCTTTTTTTTGTATGAAACTAGCTGATCCCGCTGGCACTTCGTTGCCCGTTAAATGTACCAATTCTATATGACTCAAACTTTGTTCAAATTGTTATTTAATATTCGGTGAATGGTGTATGGTGTTAAAAATTTATCTTAACTTTTCTGTTGCTCGGAATAAAAATAATGATTTGTAGCAGTATATTATCAGGTAGGCAATCTACCTGTGGTAGATCATGGACCCCTTGCTGTTTGTACGTAAGTGTATGATTTAACTCTAAAGTATCAAAATTGTACCAGGTTTGTCATTTTTACTTAATTCCACCTACGGAGAATTAATATAATCAATTAATACAAAAGCCTAACGCTAAAATCCGATGAATAAAAAAAAAACAAATTTAACACTTTTTAAATTAGCCTATCTTCTTCTCAGAGGTCTAATCTACACACAAACATTCATTTTTATCTATACTAATATATAAAATGATAGCATTTGTTTGTATGTACAGGATAAACTCCAAAACTACTGAACC
This sequence comes from Sitobion miscanthi, assembly GCA_008086715.1. Classification (NCBI taxonomy): domain Eukaryota; kingdom Metazoa; phylum Arthropoda; class Insecta; order Hemiptera; family Aphididae; genus Sitobion; species Sitobion miscanthi. The sequence goes on along the minus strand of CM017801.1, from coordinate 4,420,239 downwards.
GATTTCGAAGATTCTTTCACCAATACAAAGCCACATTCTTAGTGAGTGTCATAGGCTAATTTAAAAAGGGAAGTGATCACCCCTGGTAGGTGCTCAAACAGGAATTTTGAGATTTACGATAGAAATTTTTGTTTTTTAATGGTTGCTATGGGTTATATATATAGATTTATAAGAATAAGTGTATAGACGTTGTTGTTTTTGGCCATGTCGCCAGGTGTGTACTTAAGTGACCATAAATCCGGAACCACTAATTACACAGCGTACAAACTTTACAGTAACCATCTGCATATTAATCTTAATATGCCCTGAAATTTTTATCCAAATCAGTTTGGTGGATCTTGAGTTATAAAATTTATTCAAAATGTACACTTATTTTTGTATATATAGATTGTTTATGCTAAATAGATCTTTTACATTATTGTTTGCATTCATGTTAAAAATATCTTGTATTTAAATTGTATTGTATATATTATGTACTTAAAAAAAATGGTTTATTATTAAGACAACATTACTGTTATATTTGTGTGATTTTAGGTTGGTTAAGACTATGGACTATTCAGTTATTGTAATTGATACAGCTTCTTCAGGACATACTTTAAAACTACTGACATTCCCTTCGATGGTGGGAAAAGCTTTAGGACACTTTTTGGAACTTAGAAATAGAATGGGCCCTTACCTAAATCAATTATCTATGCTTTTTGGACCTGGTTTTAATGTAGAGGAAATTACACAGAAAATTGATGAATTGTTGGATTACATTAAAACTTTTAATCAACAATTAAAAAATCATGTAAGTAATTATATAATATTTTTAAAACAATCAAAATTAATTTAATACTATTTTATTTTAGGAAAAAACCACATTTATTTGTGTATGTATTGCTGAATTTTTGTCATTGTATGAAACTGAAAGGCTTTTCCAAGAATTAAACAAAAACGAAATTGACTGCCATAATATTGTTGTTAATCAATTATATTCGAACAATGGAGAATCTGATTCTAATTGTAAAAAGTGTTCTTCCAGAAAAGAATTACAGCGCACCTATCTAGCACAGGTAAGTTTATAATATAATAAATAAAGTATATTTGTTAACTGTTTTATTGTTATTATTTTTTGTTTTAGATAAAAGATTTGTATCTTAATTGCCATGTTACTAAGCTTCCATTGTTAGAAAAAGAAGTACGAGGTGTTCCTGATTTAAAAGATTTTTCAAAATATTTAATATGCCCAAATAATGTTTATCCTAAAATTGAATAAGTAACAACACTGTTCTGTTGTTTTTTCTTTAGTTTTTACAACATAAGTTTATAACAATGTAATTAACAAATAATTTTATCATTACTGTAATTTTGACTCATTTCAAATGATTTTAAATAAAACGATAAGGAATAATTACTGTTAATTATAATTCATTATATTGGTTATAAAACAAAAATACATTTTTTAATTATTTAATCTATAAATAAATGTAGCCCAATAATTAATAATTAATAAAAATAAGCTCATTATGATATTATATCTCATAATTTATTTATTTTTAACTAATCGTAATAATATAAGGTATTAGTTAAAGTTTTTAAAAACAAATGTTTTATAATTAGGTACCCTATATGTATACAAACCATTTTGTTATAAATTCTTTAATAATTTTGCACTTAAAACTGTATTTTATTAATCATAATGATCTTATTTACCCGTCATTGATATTGCTGTGTAACGTAATACCATTGGTATTGGTTAAGCATCAACCTTATTATTTTTGCATTATTACTATTTATTATATAATAATTTTAGAACATTGAAACAAACAATTATCAAGTTAATTATATTTTATATTTTTACAAAAAAATGTTCTAAATTTTTTCTATATTTTAAACATTTTAAACACTAAAAATTAAAAACTACATTATTTTAATACTTATTTCATAAAATACACTTATATTTTTTCCTGCTTTATTTTATTTTTTTTTATACAGTATGCTATGATTAAAGCCGGTTTTAATAGATATTGCAACTTTTTATTGGTATCAAGTAAATCAAATCTGATCAAATATGTACACAGTATGGACTAATTATAGTCTTCCTATTTAATTTTTTATTTTTTAATTTTTGCAATTTTCAACAATTTTGTAATTTTTTCAATTTTGTATACTTCATGTGATAAAATATACAAACTATTATTTCTTCGGTAATTTAACAATAAAAATATAACTACAATGTACATTTTCACATAATGGTTTATCCTAATAGTATAGAAGCATTATATAGGTACAGACAGACTCATATAAATGTTGTGATATTAATATATTGATAATAATAATTTATTGGTCGACAAATTCCAGGTCCCTATGAGAAAAGAGTTAAAGATAAAGATAAATATGCTTTAGAAATAAATTAAGAATATACAACTATTTAAACTTACTCTGAGGTAGTGGTAGGAAATCAAAATATTAATTTAAATATAACACCAATTTTTTTTAATTTTTTTAAACACGGCCTGATAACAAGTGTAGATGTTGAACATAATTTTCCATTAGGTATATAACCATACTTTGAGTAACAAATGAGATACAGTTTCCAGGAACACAATTTAGGAATGTATATAATTATACATTTTAATTCAGAAAAATTACATATTCTAATTTTTAAATGCTTTTTTATATTTATTTTTTTTACGATACCTACTATTTTATAATTATGTAATATGTTAAAGTCCATCATGTTATTTAAGTAAAGAATTAACAATATATATTTTATATGATATTATATGATTTTTTTTTGTATATACCTAATTTTAATATATTTTTCATTGCAATCTTGACATATTCTTAACGCAATTAAATCCGGTCTGTAGTTATGAATTATGATATAATATTATAAGTGGTCAATATTATTGGTTAAGTGCGACGCTACAGTATGTACGTCACTTTGATTTTGTTCTCATAATAAATTATTAATTATTTATATAATGAAAAACATTTTGAAATGTTGTTGATTCGCTAAAATTATTATAATTATAGACCTCTCATAAAGTGTGTAAAATGAAATCATTTATTTTATTTAATTCAAATAAACTAATTGTCAACTACATTCTTTAATTTTAGCCAAGGGTAGTTTATCATTGATTAATAAAACTTAAATTAGAGTGACTAGTAAAAATGTTTATATTTATTATGAGAAATATTGTACCTATTAAATAAATATTATTAAAACAGTTAAGTATTTAATTTATCATTAGTACCACTACAACATATATAAAAATGAATGTTTGTCTGTATATCATTAAACTCCTAAACAGCTGGACTGATTTTGATGACATTTTTTATGCATTGTTCTCGGAATGATTTAGATTCACAATTGGACTCATTAGGTCCAACTGAGGGATTAGATGGAATTTGTTGTTTATAAATGGTTGATATTGGTTATAAGAGAAATAATTAATAGAAATTATAGTATTTTTCTTGTATATAAATGGTTGCCATTAGTTACTCTGGCAGATGAGGTAAAAGCACCCATCTAATTGTCACATTTATGGTTTCGAATAAAGAAATTATATCTTAAAAGAAATGTGATAGTTGAATATATATTTGTTAAGTTCATAAAAACTACTATACTGATTTTGTGAAAATTTTAAATTGCTCTTGGAGATATCAGAAAAGTTTAAAAAGTAGTTTGAACTACATTCGTTTATACCAAGGGTTATACCGTTGTCATACACTCATACAATGTTGAAGTTGCTGCCTACAGCTATTTAAGACAATTGAACATAACTACATAATAACATCAACACATTTTATGGAACTTACACTTTTAATAATTATCAAAATTATATTTGCAATAATTTTACAAATATTATATATTATTTTATTATTTAATCTATATATATATATATAAATAAGTGTACATTTTGAATAAATTTTATAACTCAAGATCCACCAAACCGATTTGGATAAAAATTTTAGGGCATATTAAGATTAATATGCAGATGGTTACTTTGAAGTTTGTACTCTAAGTTATACTCTTAAGTGCACACCTGGAGACATGGCCAAAATAACAACAACGTCTATAAACTTATTCTTATAAATCTATATATATAACCCATAGCAACTATTAAAAAACAAAAATTTCTATCGTAAATCTCAAAATTCCTGTTTGAGCTTACAAGGGCATCTGCAGGAATTTTTCAAGGGGAGGAAAAGCTATTTTTTTTTTAAATTTTTGTTTCAATATTTGATTAGTGATAAAATACCTTATTGTTTGTGATGTGTTTTCTTTCAAATAGATAGATAACGTAAAAATTAAATTATTAATTATGTGTAAATAGTTAGAACTTAATCATGCAGCATTAGTTTTAATTAATTAATGTGCAACTTTAAATTAACAAATGCAATTTTTTTATACAAATAAAATGTAATTATTAATTTGATAATTTTAGGTTACTTATAAAATTAAATGTTTCTAGCTTCTATAAAATAAAAAAAAAAATGCCAAATCATTAGGAAATTATATATTTATTTTTTTACTTAAAAACAAACATAACTATATTATAATACTATAGTAAACAACCTTCATTAAAATGTATTATTAAAAAAATATGTATTCTCACATATTGAACTGTATAAATAATAATATAAAATAAATAATAAAAACTTTTAATATTCAAAACATGAAATATATATAACATATAGCACAATAAAATAAAAAAGAAACACCATAAGAATGAACCTTTATAAACATAATATTATACTATTACCTCACACAACTTTGGGTTCTAAAAAAAAATAATATACAAATATTAATAAATAATTATAAATAATAACTATTCAATCATTGAATAATAGTTCCATTCTACGTGGTAGTAGACCAAATTCATTTATAATTTCTTCAATTAATTCTAATTTATGATTTTTGACAAACTCTTTATGGACAGCTATCATGCATAAACCATTAAGTCTATTATCACTAATAGTATTCCTTGTCCAAGTTTTTACTCTACACAATGTACTAAAAGTTCTTTCTATTGAACAAGTAGTAACTGGTAGAGTTAATGCGATATTTAGAGCAATATAAACTGCTGGGTATAAATTTGCTTCATCTAAAAGACTTATGAAACTTATATTTTTAATTTCACTTTGACTTATGTTTCTATTTTTCCACACATTATACCATAACATACACTACTCAACCAAATTATCAATTTCATAAAAATTATTTATTTCTACTACCATATTTTTAAATTCATCAAGCTGCATTTTTTTCATATTATTTAGGTGTAAATTTAATAAGGAATGAGCAATACTGTTTCCATCAGAAAATCTTAGCTTTAATTGCATTATTAAGGAATCTACATATGGTTGGTATAAGGAAACTCTAAAATAATCTTCGAGAGTATTTATTGGATGATTTGAACAATGCTTTTGGTTAGAAACAATACGAGGAATTTTAATTTCTTCTCCAAGCTCAATCGTAACATTTTGAGCTTTTTTAAAAATCTCATGAAAATAATTTTTCGCATCCAGGTTGTTAAAAACTTCTATAATTTCACTAATATATTTTCTAGCTTGAGATAAATCTAACTGTACTATTTGTAATGCATTTGTTATAGGTTCTAGTTGAGCAGAAAATGTTGCCATTATGAATGTTTATTCAAATAAAATAATTAATTAATACAATAAAATTAGATTTAGTTGCTGCACTATGTAACTGAAATGCTTGACTTTTTGTTTGTGAATCAACACCTGTCTCCATAGATATTATTTCTAATTGTTCAACTATCCCAACAAAATTTTCACTAAAAATTCTTATAGTTTTATATTTTTCTGACCATCTAGTCTCACAAAATAAAGGAATTTTTTCTATTCTGAAATTTCCTTCATTTGATTTTTTCCACGCAAAGCAATTTCTTGAGTGCCACAAAATAGTATACTTGAAATAATAGGAGCAATTTTTTCCTATTATTATCAATAAATAACTTATGAGAAGTGTTAATTTTATCAAAAACAGTAGTAGCTTTGTTAGAAAAAACCTTAATTAAATTTATAGCATTTTCTGTACATTGTAAGTGTGTCTTAGAAACTTTATGTTCACATGCTTTTTTGTGAAAGTCTTTAAACTTAATACATGGTTTTTTTTACAAACTGAATTTGTTTATAAGAATTACCATCACCACTAGATGAATGAAATAGAACACAGAATACACAAAATGGACCTTTCATTTTTTTAGAATAAGACAACCATGGTGAATATGTACTTAACCATTCATACCGAAAACTACGAGCAACTGACGTACTATCTCCTTGAAACTATATTTCATTTCTGGTTTCCAGATATTGATTAATAGTTCATGTTTTGTTTTTTCATCAATAACTACTATACACGAAAGATTAACAAAGTTCCCAATATCTAGCCTACTAAAACTATCATTGCCTAAATTAATAGGATTCAATAAATCTGAATTAAATGACATTAATGAAGATGATGTCGTCGGTTTCGATAGTAATTCTGTAACTGGTTGTTTTTCAAAAGTACTATTAAAAATATTATTACTTGATTTCAGTTCACCATCTTCATTATTAATACTACAGGTGTGATTTTGTTCTTCATCTTGTTTAGAACTATTATTACTCTTTTTTTTAATATTAAAAATACTATACATTATAACACTATTCACTAAGACACTAGATATACTCATAAATTAAATTAAATCATAAAAAGAGTAGATAACTTAGCTAAGTAGATGTTAATACGATGAGTGTCACAGTATTTATGAATTTATGATGGGTATATCCGATATCGTATATAATATCCACGCTAAGTGACACACGCTAAGAGACTTAATACACCCATAAAAATTAACAAAACCATGGCTAAATATATATTAACATATATTAATATATATATTTAGCCATGTAAAAAACATTTGTTGACTACGTATCGAGTGCCACTCGACGTTACAAAAAATGTTTTTAATTTAAAATATATTTATTTTGTATTTTTGTGTTATTTTATATTATCTAATGATGATTGACCAAGAAAAAAGCCAAAGGAGGGGCAGATGTCCCTACTTGCCCCCCCCTTGCGGATGCCCTTGTTTGAGCACCTACCAGGGGTGATCACTTCCCTTTTTAAATTAGCCTATGACACTCACTAAGAATGTGGCTTTGTATTGGTGAAAGAATCTTCGAAATCGGTTCAGTAGTTTTGGAGTTTATCCTGTACATACAAACAAATGCTATCATTTTATATATTAGTATAGATAAAAATGAATGTTTGTGTGTAGATTAGACCTCTGAGAAGAAGATAGGCTAATTTAAAAAGTGTTAAATTTGTTTTTTTTTATTCATCGGATTTTAGCGTTAGGCTTTTGTATTAATTGATTATATTAATTCTCCGTAGGTGGAATTAAGTAAAAATGACAAACCTGGTACAATTTTGATACTTTAGAGTTAAATCATACACTTACGTACAAACAGCAAGGGGTCCATGATCTACCACAGGTAGATTGCCTACCTGATAATATACTGCTACGAATCATTATTTTTATTCCGAGCAACAGAAAAGTTAAGATCAATTTTTAACACCATACACCATTCACCGAATATTAAATAACAAGTTGAACAAAGTTTGAGTCATATAGAATTGGTACATTTAACGGGCAACGAAGTGCCAGCGGGATCAGCTAGTATATTATACACATTACTATTATAAATGGATGACAACATTATATAACCACACAATACTTATTATTGACAACAATTTTATATTATTATAATTATTATTTATTTATATATTTTTTACACAACTTAGGTATAATCATTGAGTATATATGGTATATATGGTATGTTTTGTATATAATATATTATATTTTCACAATATATACTCAATGATATAATATATATATTTAATAATTGTCTATAAGTATAACATAAATACCTCCCCTCACACGCCATTTTTGTGACCAAGCGGACTAAGACGTCGGTTGCGACGCGCACCATCGCCGGTTCGAACTCGACCACGGGCAGCATTTTTCTTCGGGCAGTCACGGTGTCTGGAGAGAGAGGCCATCCCCCACCCGCGGGCATTGCAGATACCTACTGTAGGTGGGTAACAGGTGCCCACTTAATAATTCTGATAAAAACAAACACACACGTGATCAAAACCTATAGTACCCTCCCTCACAGTTCCACAGGCTACTGACCTCAGTTGTCAAAGCCTCAACCAAAAAAAAAAAAAAAATTTTGGAAACGTTTTAATCGTATTTTAATTTATTACGGTCTACCATCTACTATCTGTATATAATATATGTATAAATCGTAGGTAAAAAACAAAAATTATCTTTTTTTTTGTCTACCCCTGTACAAAACTATACGATTGAACTATATAGCTGGTATATAATAGTACCTAGACTTTTTTATCATTTTATTTACGGTTTTCCACACCAAACTATCGTATATTAGGTATAATAATATGTAAATAGTAGATTATATATTTTTATTGACGTACCTATTTTTCACATAAAACCATCTTATCATACATTTATATAGAGTGATTATATTAGATTTATGATTTATTGTTCCAAATTATTCAATTATTGTATATTTCATCAGTTTTATGTACGTTTCTTTCCGTCCCCCGTGATCCAGTCAGAAATCGGTAAAAAAAGTTAAAAAATACATGGGTAAAAAATAAACATTACATAGAATGTGCTTTTATAATTGTATAATTTTTCAAGTGGATTGTTATTGTATCTTTTTTGAAATAAATAATAATAATATACTAGTGAGTAGTGGGGTGAAAGACGTAAGCCGTCTGAGAATGGTATTCAACAGTATATCAATCTTTTTGAAAACTATTTAAACTACACCTAAAGAAAAGAGTGGTAAGATGTGCCAGAATATGGAAATAAATAATAATAAACTATACATGTACCTATATAAATTATATTGGTATGAATTAAGAACTAAGAAGTAACCATATTTGTACATAAGTAAGACGTTAAGTACAATAATTGTACAATAATTATTATTGTATCTTTCCCAATAACTTTTTTCAGCGGTTACGGTAAATTGTAATTATTGTGAGCATAATATTATATATTTATATAAATACGTATGCATTTAAATACGGAGAACAATACTTGGAAACAGACGTATATACATACAGGCTTTAACTTTTAACTGTGGTCTGTGCCTACAATATTTATGTAGAAGACACGACAAGAAATCGTTTTCTGTACCTAATACAATAGAATATATATCTACCGTATGTCCGCGAAAACAAGGTATACACTGAATAATGAAATTCTGTTTGCGGGACATGACACTAGACAGTTGGATAATCTCCCACAAATAGAATTTTAAAATTTGTATAGAGTACTGATAAATTTATAGGTAATTGAGTTATACAGTGTACCCAGTTTTTTTGGACACGTGGTATACCTAGCACGTTCATTTCGATTTTTACTTGTCGACTGCATATCCAGGTGAAAGTTTGGCAGTTGGCAGATGTTCATTTTACTCTCCGATAAGATTAATGACATTTTTAATTTATTGTCTGCAATATAATATTGTCGGTATTATTATTATTATTATACATACGACATACCTATACTTGACACTTGTCTATTATTTGGTTTTCGTACAAACTACGATAATACATTTTTGACGAAGGTGGATTAGCTATGTAGAATTTTGGGTAGTATAAGATGTAAAGATGTACTTTCACACAATGTTTCGAAGGTCGACTACTATAAATCTGGTGGTGACTTGTGAGCATGCCCGCATGGGTATATTATAATATATTACATCAGAAAATTTCAAGTTTTATTAGTGTTATTTTAATTATTTTCAATAAAAAGTTTTTCGGTCAGTCAAAAAACTTGAAAATGTAATACAACGTTCCTATCCATAATTTAACATTATTGGAAATAACCACAATAAACTTTTCAAAAACAAGAAATTTGACAAATTATTTCGAGTTAGGAATTCATAAAAAATGTTCTATTTATATCTAAGATTTGAAATGTTCATACAAGATTCAACTTAAGTTGACTAAATTTAACAAAAAAATAAAGTTTACCGGAAAGTCAAATTAATTTTTTACGAGACATTGGATATTCACCAGGAAATTTTTATTGTTATTCAAAAACTATTAACCGTAGGAGGTATTTGAAATTTTCATAAAATGTTTATATTATAATTTTTCTATACGTGATAAAATGTTCAAGATATTTTGATTAATTTTGAATTATTTATAGACATTTGAAATTTGATTTTTTTTTTTAGTTTTTTGTTCTATAAACTTCAATAGAATTGTATTAGTTGGGTCGAAAAGAATAAAAATCGAATACAAATAGTTTCTCATAAGTTGATATAATATCAATTGAAAAATATATAAAATACATAAGTTCGATTTTTTTTTTACTAAAGTTCAAATTTTTATAAAATTCATCATAATCTCGAAAATTTGTAAATTATTTTGAAGTCAGCTTCAGACGAAAATTTCTTTGTATATCTAAGTAGGTACTAAGATATGACAATTTAATACAAGGTTCCTCATAAGTAGTTCAGTAATAGCAGTTGAGAGATAACAAATATTCGTCACCTGGTCGAAAAGCTTGTAAATTTAATACAAAGTTCCTCACAAGTTGATATATAAGAGCAGTTGATGTACATATAAAATACATATGTACGATTTTTTTATAAGTATTTAAAATTCAAATTTTTACAAAATATATCAAATTGTAAATTTAGAAACTATTAATTAGTTAAAAATGTATAAAATGTTCAACTTTTATACCCAAGGATTATCATAAATAGTTTATACTGTAACTAAAAAATCTAAAAAATGTATGAACACAGTTGTTTTTTACAGACATTATAAGTTCAAATTTGGACGAAATTACATATTAAAACCAAGAATAACGATTTTAGTTATTTTGTTGTAATTTAAAAATATTATTCGTAGGTACATAACTTTTAGAGTACCGACCCATATTATTTTATTTTATACACACGACATTTTCAAACGTAATTTTTTAGCAAAAATGAATTTAACCTACGGTTGTACTAATGCCTAATAATAAAATTAATTACTTTAATCACAATTATATTATCAATTAATATGATTAGAAATATTATTCTAGGTCTTCACTCAGAATCGTTTTTCTTATACAATGGTTTTATATCATTGAATTCTAATTTAACACCATCCATTACAGTGATCTACTTGTAATATATTGTACAGCAGAGTGACTTCCACTAGTCCGTATTTTAGGTTCAGATCGAAGCTATGAATGTATTTATTTTATAATGATGTGTGTTTTATTTTTATTTTTGTGTCTGTCATCACCTTTTAGGACAGTAAAAATGCTTGGATTTTCTTCAACAGTAACTTTTCTGATAGGAAAGTGAATCTAGTTAGTACTTTGGGGAGGGGGGGGGTCAAAAGAATATTCCCAGTAATTTTCAAAAGCGCCGTGAAAAACAAAAGAAAAATTAAGGAAAAACGGGAATTTTTACGCAAAATCTGTTTTCGAGAAAATCGATTTTGGTTTTTATACACCATAAATTTTCCAAATATTTTGATTTATTTTGAGCTGTTTACAGACATTTTCAGTTTCCATTTTTTTAAATTTTTTTTTCTATAAATATCGATAAAATTTTATCTGTCGGCTAACAAAGCTTGAAAATTTAATAGAAGTAGGCTCCTAGGTTATTGTTTCAAAGGCAAAAAAAAAATTAAAAATCCATAGTCACATCAATCTAAGATTTGAAAATGTAATACAAGATTCCTCGTAAGTTTTTCTACCATAATCAAAAAAAAAATGTCTTTAAGAAAGTCAAATTAAATTTTTATGAGCGCTTGAAATTCATATTTTTACAACATTTGATATTCACTCGATTTCTCATGTAACGATTTTCTTATTTTGTTGTAATTAAAAAACAAATGACTTTAGATACTTGAAAATTTCACTGAATGTTTATATTTGCATTTTCTATACATGATAAAATTTATAAAATATTTTGACTCTTTTTTAGCTGTTTACGGACATCGTCAAATTTCAATTTTTTCAGTTTTTTTTTCTATAAATATCAATACAATTTTATTTGTTGGGTAAAAAAGCGTGAACATTTAAGTCAAGGCTCCTGATATAATGTTACAATAGCAGTTGAAAAATATTAAAAAATACATAGGCATAATTTTTTTTTTATAAGCATTTAAAGTTCAAATTTTAACAAAATTTATCAAATTTAAAATTTAATAATTATTTTGTAGTTAAAAATGTATAAAATGTTCAACTTTTATAGCTAAGGATTGAAAATTTAAAACGAGGTTCTACGTAAATTGGTTATATATAAATTACTTTATTCACAATGATATCATCAAACATACTTAGTAATATCATAGGCTGACTGACCGTTTTCGTTCAGAATCGTTTTTCTTATACACTGATATTATATCATTGAATTCAAATTTAACACCATCCATTACAGTGACATCCACTTACCCACCTTTTAATTTTATTACTATCTATATTAAACTGGTCAGGAAATATTTTAATGTGATTAACATGTATAGAATGTCGTTGATGATTTCGCAAAAGTTAAGGCCTGGAATTACGATTCCGGCCTACCGCCATATACTTTTGAAACAACGAATTTATAAAAAACTTCATACCCAGGGACACATAAAGGATCGTTGATATTTTAAATATCAATGAAACTATTGCTATCATGCGTACCAATATTATTTTTCTAATTTATTAATAATAATTAGAGTGTATAATTAAAATGCACACAAAACTACATCGTATAGGTTCTCATAATCCAATTAATTTATGATTAGTTTCTTTAATGTCAAATGGGATATAGGTTGAATGGAAATAAGTTCACAAAAGTTCAGAGTTACGTGGAAACTGGTAATAATATGCATAGAAGTATAGAAATAAAGTATTTAGCCAAGGCCTGGGTCCCTAAGAAAAATCAGTGGCCCCAAACTGGCCTCTTCAATTTTATTTTTAAATATTTTAAATATTATGGCGTTTAATTGTTCTGAATCCGGGATTTATATTATAGGTACCTATTCTGTATAATTATAATAATCGTAAATTGTTATTTAATTTCGAGATTTTATTGTATAAATATTCGTCACCCGACAATTTTAGATAATACAATAAAAAAATAATAATTATAAATAAACACAATAATTATGATTTTCATAAAAAATATAATTCAAAACAGCAATATTCATTTTCACGAGTGATACACTTGATATACCTACTTTTGTAAATCATCATACAAGTAACAAATTAAAATAATATAAAATAATGAGTCAATTAAATATTGAAATATTGGATTATCATAATATGTACTTAACTATCTTATCACAAAAATCAAAATAAATAAATCAGAATAAGGGGATTGAATAGACGACTCATAATGAAATCGAGGGCTATTGACGCTATTGTGTCCCCAGAAATCCCATAAGCTTACCGTATTCTAATCCATAGTATTTGGCGAAATTATAAAACACTCAGGACTGAGGTGACTAATAAAACGGTCTTCACGTTTTATTATATTATAAAGTTGTATACGACCTATGTTTGAAAGTCCATAATATTATCGTAACATTATCATTTCAAATAATATATTCTATGTGAATAAAAACATCGTGGAATTTTATTTCCACTTCAACGATGATTTATTATCATAATATTTGATTCTACTATCAAAATCTGTAGGTATGACAAGATCACAAACACGGACTAATATACAATTAATACTATAATACTAACATTAATCTGTTATTAGTCCATGAACACTAATTATTACTACATAGATGATACACCTAATACCACAGTATAAATTATCGAATAATACTAAACATTATGTAAAGTTCTATGGCGATGACGGTTGTTTTGTTGTTTTGTACAATCATACTACCCCGTTAAAAATTAAAGTCAATTTTGTCAATTTTTTTTTGTAATAATTAATTTCTTAATTTTGTGCTTGAAATATTCAATTAACTTTTCAACAGTTTCCTGTATAATAGTTAATTTTAGCCATTATGGTGCCTTCATCAATACAATGGACGATGGCTCCTTCGGTTAATATTTTAGTGTATGTATTTTAGTAATAATTGATTTGATACATATCCACTTCAAAGATAGTATATCATGTTTTCGACGGTCGTGTGTAGTAAACGCATCTTATATCGTTTATGAAATAAGTACTTTTGGTACCGTAGGTATTTCGTTTTTTTTTCTCCAAAGTTATGACATTATGCCATTATGATATTATTATCGTTGGATTTTAAACTGCGTTAAGTAATATTAAGTAATATCTGCATTGGACGTGTTACCTTTTAATGTTGCTAAATTTATAAATTAAGAGAGCAACAGTATATTTATTTAATTTCTCAGTTGTACATTATATTTCAATAATTTGAATAAAATTATATGCTATATTATCTATCCATAATAATAATAGGAAGTAGTTTACCCTCGAGTTTACCTATCGTATAACTAATAATAATAAACAAAATGTTACACATCATTTTTTTTTTGTAATAATATATTTACAATAACTAAAATAATTTAATTCTACCTAATTATTAGGATGCTTGAATATATGATTTATACATTCTCTATATATTTCTTTATTTAATCACGCTGTACACAATGATTTAAATTATAAGTAGGTAAATAAATATTTTTTTATTTAATTATTAATTACCTATACTTACTTATAATTTCCTAAGCAACTACTACAGTAGATTAAAGTGTGCAATACGAATGAACACATATAGTAAGTGAATAGTTACTACGAGTAGTCCACAAAATGTTTAATTATTTAAAAAAAAAATGAAAGTCGTAGAATCACTAATATACACGTACATCACCCCAGCCCCACCCATTTGTAATTCTTGATTGTATTTAACCTAGATATTTAGTATGTAATTTGTATGAATTTGTGCGACTATTTCAAGTATGGGTGGGGCTGGGGGATGCCATATATTTATAAAGTGGATTTGCCTTCGAAGGGTTGGAGTAAATTTGTCCGGATCGATCGTACAAATACATATAAATGACGTACTAAAACATGATGATGTTAAAACTATAACTATATAATTTTTAACCATGGTGGGGCTGAAATCACATCACCCCGGCCCCACCCACTTTTTTCGTAATAATGGTAAAACCAGTGTCGTACAAATTTTGAAAATAGTCGTACAAATTTATTCAAATTACATACTAAATATCTAGGTAAAATACAATCAAGAATTCCAAATGGGTGGGGCTGGGGTGATGTACGTCTAATATATGACCCAGGTATAGTACTAATAAAAGAGTGGAAATTAACATTTTATCAACTGCGTTCAAACATATTTGTCTCTATAATATTAACTAACTAATCAATATAGAGATACCTAGTTAAATATTATATAATATTATTACAGGTAGTACCCAACCTAACCTTTTATTCGGCAACTATTGTCTATTATAATACTTATAAATTAGCGTTCTGAGCGTTTATTCGACATCGAGTTAGGTGTAACTTCTGTAATTAAATATTGTCTGTCACATGTGTTTGTAGTTATCCGATATCGAGATACGTAATATCGCCGGTCATTAAGTCTCCCGGAAAAACCGTCAGACGCCGCAGCCAACGCCATACATCGACGTCCGGCCGGACTTCCTTCACCGTTCGTCGCTGCAGAGAATCTCGCACCCGTCGTAGTCTCTCCGACAACTGCGGTAACCGTCAGCACCGCCGATCGCAAAAATGCCGTCGCCTGCAGACGTATCCCCCGAAACGGTCTTCCTATCGTCGGCGAAACGGCTGCAGTAAGTCACGGTGTGATAAGCGCAGTGGATCCCGGGACACGTACAGCAACGGTCTGCGGTCTGTGATCCACCACCGATACAAGCAAGCGCTACAGGACCGGAAACAAGAGCAGGCCAAGGACGTAGACGTAGAGTCTGACGAGGATGAGGAGGATAAGGAGTTGGAGGTGGAGATGGAGGTAGAGGACTGCGACTACGATGGTGATGACGACAACATCAACGATGACGACGACTACGACGAAGACGATGACGATGACGACGACGACAACGACCAAGTCGTAGACGACGGAGATGAATACGAAGAGCAACTGGTGTTTGGGAAAGAAGGACATAAACGGTCGGACGACGCCACTATTACATATGGATGGGGACCGCAGCCACCGGTCGGCGAGACTCTAAGTCGTGTCATGCGACGTTCCGCCAACGTTGTATTGCTGGCTCACGGCAACCGTTCATTGTACGTGCTCACGATCCAACGAAACCAGGTGACGTCAGTCGTCAGCTTTTCCTCCGATCGTTACAGAAACCGTTGTTCGTCGTCTACCACCGTCATCAGTTACAAGCTGTAAGTACCTATTTGCAATATACATAATATATCATAAATACGATATACATTACCTAAATAATAAATTATAGTACAAATTTCATAAAGCATTTTAGAAAACACGACGTGCAGTTGTATGAGTACACTTACATGTTTATTGTTAATAAATATAAATCATAAAAATATCGTTTAAAACATTATACCTATGCACAACTAGGATTAAATGTGTGGGTAGCTTCAACTCAGTCCTCACTAGTAAAACTCCAGACTTATAACAGTGGCGCTATTTGAGTTTTGTTTTTAAAATATGGGTACCAATTTAAGTAAGACAATTTTTTTCACATCAAACGACTTTTTATTCACCATTATGGTTAATACATATATTTAATGTATGTATGGCTCATGTATGCAGGGTTGAAGTGTTGCATATTTAATATTTTTATGAATTAAAAATAATTAGAAAGTTGTAAGTTGGAAATAATTTTTGTCAATACGCATAACAATAATATACAATATATAATTATTATAAATATTAAATATACATTCGTACATGTTATATTACTCTCATGAAGTTTTCAATATTTTACTGTATAATATTTTCAACTTTTATACATCAACGCCAGCGCGTTAATTTATATAACAGGCCAATATAAGCAGAAAAATATAGGGTACACCCTTCCACCCCCTCCCAAATGGCACACCAGGCTCAAAATAACTCGTGGGGCTCCTCCCTCACTGCTAGTACTAATTCCACGTCATCAGACATTTAGATTTGGCAGTTGAAGGGTCGAATATACCTATTAGTTTTACAACTATACTTTTTTTTATGCATTTAACAGTAGCGCTATCATGAGCTAATAATAATCGTAAAATTAGTCAACCCAAAATTCTATACATCAACTGCAATTTGTTATATTACCAGTATTTTCTATACATTATAAATTATATTATTAAATATAGATAAAAAAAAAAAATAATAATTTCTAATCAACTGTTTTTTTAGAGTGGAGGGGGGGGGTCACAACCTCCAAAAAAAACCCTCCTAGTTGCGCCACTGCCTTACTTTATAAAACGTTGGTTAACACTCTAATGTGTAAAAACTGTTTGTTATGTTTTGGTTAGACCAGGCGGACAATTCATTCTGACAGATGATGAGCAACATAACTGCCAAGGTGGCGGAAATATATTATGTACTTGTCCCGACGATCAACAGTGGTATTCGGCAGCAATCAACCATTTCATGACAAACTTCACGGTAAAATACAATTTTTTTTTTTACAAACAGTCATCAGAAAAAAATATTACGTCATAATTTGTTATCATAATCTATAGTCTATATAGGTTCTAGACATTTTCATTAACTTAAGCTTAGACACTTTTCAAATAGGCGCTATTTATTTGTATATGCACTATATACAGATAGGACAACTATATTGACATGTATTTATATATTTTATAATGGTACTATCATTTTTCACATTTAAATACTAAAATACCCACTTAATCAAATTTGTATGATTTCCCTTTTTAGATTTCTGTTTCATAATATACAATTTAAGTAATATTAGAACAGTTATAATTAGAGTGCGGATTTAACTGCTCAAAAAACAAAAAAAATAGGTACCTTAAAAAATACAACTTTAAAAAAATTAGTTATTAGGTAAGATTAGGTTCGTTTTACCACTCGCATTCAGTGTTACTCGCTAAAACCTAAAATGTCTTACCCATATACACTAAAAGCCCTAAGCTAATGACTATATTATCCAAAATTAAATTCGGCCAGCACTGTTAACTAAAGGTAAGATACGATGGCAGACAAGGGCTTAGCCAAAGGGGGCAGGGAGGAGGGGCAATTCCTATAACATTTAATATTATAATATCTCACTGGGGTCTGGGCTCCATGTGATAGACGTTCGCCTTTTCATGTACGATGACCGTCACACTCATAACAAACACACACAGACACACAGACACAGACACAGACACACACACACACAGACACAGACACAGACACACACACACACACACACACACACACACACACACACACACACACACACACCACACACACACACATACACACGCACACACACACACTTCTGCTCAACTCTACAACAAGAGTACACTCGCATACTGAATTTTTGGCGTTAAATGACAAAATATTATGTCACCTCAGAACAATTTGCTTCTCGGGCCCTAGCTACATTAGTAGCTTACATGCTAAATTATACGTTATTCATATATTATAATTTATGATGATATTTTGTACCATGTTGAAAAAATAATTTTTGATATAATACATAAATATTACATAATAATTTTTACGGCCATCGATAGTATACGAGAGTTTTATTAAGGCTGTCGAAAGCTGGTCGTTTTTTCGTGAATTTAGACCAATATGAACAAAGGAAAAAAAAATTCAAGAAGTCCTATTTTAATTTGTTCGCTTCTTGCCTGTTTACACACATTATAAGTATTAGTTGTTCCTTCCCTCCCGGCGGATGATCCCCGTTCTTCCGATCTCTCGTTCAATTCTCTTCCTGCAGGCTTTCCCACTGATAACAATATTGTTCAACTGCTAACAGACTCGCGGCCCGACGACTTCGGCGACGACGGGACAAGCCGTCGGCGACCGACCGCAGTTCATACCGCTGGGCAATTGGTATCGGACGCAGCAAGACAACGACCCCAAAACCATCTTGGCGTCCGGTGGCGTAAAGTACGACCACCTCTGGCGGGGCAACTGCAACTATTACCCGTACAAGCCGGCGCACGTCAGCCGCCAGTTGGCCGGCCACAAGCGCGTTTACGCCGTTCCGGACGCTTGCTGCCTGTTCCCGGGCGAGGAACACACATTCCAGCTGAAGACACCGCACGCCAAGACGAAAACGGCCACCACCAAGACCAAAACCACCACCGTCACCATTACCACTACGTACAAGTGCAAGTTCGTCCCGCTGGCGCGGCTCCACGAAAACAGCCGTCTGTACGGACCGATATTGTCGTCGCTGCCGGCCGTTTTGTCTGGGTTAGTTACGTGTGTGTGAGGCACATATATTATATATTTATATGAACAGTGGCGTATCCAGGGGAAGGGGTAGGGGTTGTAACCCCATCGAAAATTGTTTTTTTTTCGGCATTAGCGATTAATTATTAAAGTAAAAGTAGTATAGTGTTGTAAGAATGTAATAAAATGTATAATATTTATATTAAATAGTTAGGTACATATATATACATTAAAAATCACACACAATTTAAAACAGTATTGAGATTTAATGAAAATTAATACGTCTTTTGTTTAAATATTTAATTAATGTAGGCTAAAAACCTATGTAGTTAAAACTTTTTACTAAATATATAAAAAAATGTATAACATTTTCTAACCCCCCCCCCTTCCCCCCAAGAAAAAAAAATCTGGATACGTCACTGTATATGGGCACATTGCGCAGAATAAATTGCCTAACCAACAAAAAATGATATGTTTCATTTTATTATACATTCAAGGTTTTAGAAAAATAAGATATATCAAAATAAGATAACTAGGCCAATCTAAAAAAAAATTATCCCGTTGATGGTTGAACTTATTGTTTTTGGCACTGACATTTATGTACATAATTCATTTCAGATGTTTTATTTTTAATTCCATTGCCATATATAATGTGACTTTCCTCCATTATAATATAGGTAGTTAAACAATTAACAGGTACCTACTTTAAATCAAATAAAAAATATTAAATTTGAAAAAAAAATAATACATGTAGTTAGGCAAGTACTTATATGACATAGGTATAGTTATAGGTAACCGCTCTGTTAGGTGTCGAGTGTAACTCGTCCTTCAGTAGGTAAGTCACTGTATAATGTGTGTATTAAGTTTAAATACGATGATAAATCATTCTATATAAGTACGATGAAATATCACCACCGCCACGCATAATTAATGCAAGTTCGTACCGTCTTCGCTACTGTCTGTCTTTTCTGGGTAAATAGCTTGGTGTCCTGCACAGTCAAGTTAGTGGACATATATTATACACATACTTTGAGAAAGTATTTAAAATAATTAATATACTTATATATGAGTATAGGCAATAGTGCCTACTTAAAAAATAATTGACTGCGTTTACTCAAATACCTACTTAACAAGCCTGGGTAACCATTTATAAAAAATAATAATTTTTTAAAACCAATACTGGCATACCTAAATATTACCTACCTACATATCTGCAGTGGCGTAGCCAGGGTTATGAAAGGGGGTTGAGTATAAATTAAACTAAGTATTTTACAGTTTTCGTGTATAAATAATACATTTATTAGAGGGGAAATGGCAATGGGAGAAGAGAGGTCAAACACTGTATATTATATGCTGTGCGTATAACCCACAAACTCACTACGTAGGTAGGTATTTTATATATTTATTTTTTTTATTGACAAAGTGGCTCCAGAGCCCCCAGTACACTGTATAACAATAAAATACATTGATTATTGAATACCTACTATTTCTTTTTCAGTATGAACTTGATTTGCTCACCCTGAGTCCGACATCGTCGTTTAACCATCGCATCATTACGGAACAAAACAGAATGATAGCATTCATTTTTTTCCGTCAACGAATACCCATATCTAATTGCTTTAATATGTTTGATTTGATATACTCATGTACGGCCAGTAATAATGGTACCTGTTGCTTATTATCATATTTAAATGATCTTTTTCGTTATGTTATAATAGTATTATTTTCAATTGACATTATAAATCACCTATTTATTTATTTTTCATCTAATTATGTAATAATTTTTTCCTAACTTATAATTTAATACTATTTATTAGTGAATTATATTGTATAAAAACACATTTATGCACTTATCGATACATAGTTAAAATAAATATTATATTTGAACTATATTATGATATCATTTTCTTAGAGATGTAATATTTATTTATTTATTTATAGTAACGCCAGCTACGGCAAAGAGTACAGATGATACAACATAGGTTAGGGATAGCATATACTATAGAATTGAAGATGATTTGATGATTTTAATACGTCATATTATCTAATTTTAAAAACTATGGGAGGGAGAAAATTGTCGAAGATGAAATTTTAACTGTATAAAATAGCTGTTTTGAATCATTTAACAGGAACTTATAAACAATAAACATTAATAGTAAATAGTAATAAAATATAATTTAATAATAGGCAATTATTAATCAACAAAATAAATGTAATATAAATACTCAAATACTGCAAGGAGACAATATAAAATATAAGAAAATAAAACGCATTGTAAATACTTTACGTAATTTCTTATTTTGTAACTTCTAAATTCACATAGTTGAACCACTCATAAAAATATATGATTATATAATAAGATTAATAAGATTAATCTTAATTTAAAACTAAGGACATTATAATACGTGGGGGAATGTTTAGGAATGTTTCTATTCCTACTATTATTTATTTGACACTCAAACATAAATAGGGATAGAATATTGAATTAGTTACCTCTATATTGGTTAATAGGCTAATGGCTATAGCCTATAATTATTCAATAGTTTATTTTTAATATTTGTATACGTAGTAGAATTGTTATGATGTAAATATTTTGGGGCTAGAGGGTCCACCCACCCACCAAAAAAATCTGGAGTAGTAACTGCTAGTTGCTACTCTTAAACCCTCTAGTGTGCACCACTGAATAAGCGCATATCATAATATTGTAATTAATTGAGTACTGACAGATCTTAATATACGTATATATTTCTTCTGTCTGTGTGTAAAATATACGTAAATATTCAAACTCCTCCGAAACGGCCACACCGATCTTGATGATATTTTTGTGTGCCAGAGTGGGTCCTTGAATGGTTTGGATTCACAATTGGACCCGGTAGGCCCAACTCGGGGAGGTGCTCAGACAGAGATTTTGAGATTTACGATGAGAATGTTTGTTTATAAATGGTTGCTATTGGTTATAGGAGAAATAATTAGTAGAAATTAGCATTTTTTTAATTATTGACTGCCATTGGTTATTCGGGTAGATCAGGTACAATTAATGCAATGTCATCAATCTAATAGGTCCTACTGATCGCACACAGTTAATTAAACGTTTTTAACAATCTTATCTCATTTTCCATCATAATATATTAGTTCCCAATTTGTTTTCCAAGGTATGAAAATCAAACAACAGACAATACTTACAAAGTATCTATTTACCGTTTATTAGTGTGACTCAAATCCTCAATATTGATAAAAGTATAAAACGATTGATCAAAATACTACGTTGGTATGACGGTATACATATTACGGGCATAAAACATTTCTACGGTTATAACTTATAACTTATAATACATAAATCTATACGTTTCATAAGTAGGCGTAAATAGGTTAGGTACATCGTACAAGCTAATTTTTATTAAAGAAAAGTTTGAACTCATTTTTCCACTATGTGGCTTAATGGCTTATCGCTCATTTGAACGCGGTGCTTCGAAATATCAGTGCCGTATTTAAGCTAGGGTGACTACTGACTATGGTGACAATTTTTTTAATAATTTTTTGCATTTTAACAACATATTCATGCATATAGATTGGTATATTTTACAATAGGTACATCGTACATAATTACACAAACCCACGGATAGTAATTATTGCAAGTGATTATTTACACACGAAACCTTCTGTGTTATAATAAGAGACTTATACTATTTGGATTCACTCAATTCCATTTGGTATTGAATTTTAACTTTTCCGAAAATATTTGGCTGGATTTCGTATATTCGTGTGGTCTCATAGCCATCTGCAGAGTCCCTGCTGTGACAAAATTCCGAGAAATGTATTTTATTACCACATACACGCTAACTGCATGCATGTTGTATACAGTTTTATACCTACTGCCTACCATATTGTATTGTCGTCTACAGGAAACACATGTGCGTAGGTCGTAGTATATATCTCTTTCATATACGACTTGCACAATATATATATATATGGGCACCGTAGATCCCTAATCCCTATTTCGTATATATTATATTATGGTCCATTGGTCACAATAGTACACGTTTTTTCTGGCACCAATAAGTCGCTGTTGGTAAATGTAGCCATTGGCAACCAACAATAAGCGCATCAAATATAATACCAATTATAAGAGTATGAGACAACTGTAATATCCCGAATCGCGCCTATGTATACCTTACCATCTGCCATCTGCAGGCTGTATACATTATATTATACATATATAAATTATGTACCTACCTATATAGTATTATATTGTTGAGTGCCAATAACAACCAGGAAATATCAATATTGATGTCAATTGAAAAAATTTGTATTTTTATTTAATACGTTTATTTGATTTACAATTTAGTAATTTTACAGTGTAAATAGTGTTCAAATAAGCTATCACTGATATTTAAAATGATAAAAATGATTTTAGAATGAACTGTTTTTCACCGAAACTGCAGTGTACGTGTGGTGTTATTCTGAAAATCTTTTTTAATGCTATATGGCTGTTTCAAATTATATCTTGTTTACATATAATATTATTATAAATACACAAATATTATAATTTGATAATTTATTATTTATTCGTTGAAATTATATTACCTATTTGAATTTGAATCTTATTTGTGCTGAAGAGAATTGTGAATAAATTAAAGTAATCAACCATATATTTGTGTATATACTATTCCAGTACCTATACTTTTATGTAACATCACCTAACTATTTTAGATTCTGAGCGAAGCGATGAATGTATTGATTTTATAATGATGTTTGTTTTATTTTTATTTTTTATTTTTGAGTTTGTCATTACCTTTTAGGACAGTTATTAGTTAAAAATGTATAAAATGTTCAACTTTTATACCCAAGGATTATCATAAATAGTTTATACTGTAACTAAAAAATCTAAAAAATATATGAACACAGTTGTTTTTTACAGACATTATAAGTTCAAATTTGGACGAAATTACATATTAAAACCAAGAATAACGATTTTAGTTATTTAGTTGTAATTTAAAAATATAATTCGTAGGTACATAATTTTTAGAGTACCGACCCATATTATTTTATTTTATACACACGACATTTTCAAACGTATTTTTTTAGCAATAATGAATTTAACCTACGGTTGTACTAATGCCTAATAATAAAATTAATTACTTTAATCACAATTCTAGGTCTTCACTCAGAATCGTTTTTCTTATACAATGGTTTTATATCATTGAATTCTAATTTAACACCATCCATTACAGTGATCTACTTGTAATATATTGTACAGCAGAGTGACTTCCACTAGTCCGTATTTTAGATTCTGATCGAAGCTATGAATGTATTGATTTTATAATGATGTGTGTTTTATTTTTATTTTTGTGTCTGTCATCACCTTTTAGGACAGTAAAAATGCTTGGATTTTCTTCAACAGTAATTTTTCTGATAGGAAATAAATCTAGTTGATACTTTGGGGGGTCAAAAGTAAACATTTCCAAGTAGTTTTCAAAAGCGCCGTGAAAAACAAAAGAAAAATTAAGGAAAAACGGGATATTTTACGCAAAATCTGTTTTCGAGAAAATCGATTTTGGGTTTTGGTGCAACTCTAAAACAAATGACCGTAGGTACATGAAATGTTGACTGAATGTTTATATTAGCATTTTCTATACACCATAACAGTTTCCAAATATTTTGACTTATTTTAAGCTGTTTACGGGCATTTTCAGTTTCCATTTTTGTTAGTTTATTTTTCTATAAATATCGATAAAATTTTATCTGTCGGCTAACAAAGCTTGAAAATTTAATATAAGGCTCCTAGGTTATTGTTTCAAAGGCAGATGAAAAAAAATTAAAAATCCATGCTCACGATTTTTTTTATAAGCATTTAAAGTTAAAATATTGACAAAATACGTAAAAATGACGAAAATTTGCAAATTATTTTGAGTTAGAAATTCGTAAAAATTTTGATTTTTAAATCTAAGATTTAAAAATGTAATACAAGATTCCTCGTAAGTTTTTCTACCATAATCAAAAAAAAAAAAAATGTCTATAAGAAAGTCAAATTAAATTTTTTGAGCGTTTGAAATTCATATTTTTACAACATTTGATATTCATTCGATTTCTTATATAGTGATTTTATTTTTTTGTTGTAATGCAATAAAGAATAAAAGAAGTAACTAAATTATATACATCATAATATTTTATAATTGATGTCTACTTGATCAAAAATATTTAAAATAAAAATGCAAATGTAAATTATAATATTACAGGCTCCAATAATTATTATAAATTATAATATATATAGAACAGGAAGCGCTCTCTGGTGTCTAACGAACTGTGGTAATAATTTAAATCAAGAGTGTATGCATAGGCATTGGCGCAAATAAAAAAAAAATTTAAACAATTTGCGCCTATGTGCATAGGTCATAGAGGTCCAAAGTGACGACACATTATCAATACACCATGTAATCAACCCATAGACATAATATATTTATATTACATAATAATTAATATGTCTTTAATATATGATTATATTAATATTATGTATATAGTATTATAGTTATGTCTTATATTTCTTATATGTCTAAATATTATATTTAAGTAGATTGGTACCTGGTATCAATATTTTATCGAATTCGATCATACCATGATATGTGTAATCTTTATCAATAAACAATTTTTATCAATGTTCATGATTTCAAAAATAGTAGAAAATTTTAAAATTGCTATATAAAACCACAGATTTAATAGCTATTTAAAAACTAATACTATAGTTTAGTATAGCTATTGATTCATATTTACAATATGTAAATTCTGTATTCAGGGGATACGACAATTATATATAAGATATTTAGATATGTTATCTTGTGCGAAGAGTGTCCAGTGCCACCACTTCAAATTATATCTACAAATATTTATTTAATATAATAGGATACATAAAGATTTTTAAATGATCCAAAACTTATACCTGGTGAGTTTCCCACAAACTTTACATATAAAATCGTTAAATAAATATGTTTACAGATGTGCTATGAATTACCTGAATACATTTCCTGTCACAGAAAATTTCTATAAGAAATGCAAAAAGGTAGATACATTTTTTTTAAATAGTTTATATATGTTGGTATTTCATTATTGAATTTTTAATTACATATATTTTAGG
Source organism: Sitobion miscanthi (assembly GCA_008086715.1). Classification (NCBI taxonomy): domain Eukaryota; kingdom Metazoa; phylum Arthropoda; class Insecta; order Hemiptera; family Aphididae; genus Sitobion; species Sitobion miscanthi. Next base: position 4,393,711 of record CM017801.1, on the reverse strand, counting down.
TATGTCAATGTACAAGAAGTTAAGAACGACTGGCGTAATAAAAAACATACTCATTAGACAGGAGGTGGCCGTGTGATATTACCAGTGTTGGGTGGGACCACTATAACATAACAAAAGTAACACATAATTATAACTACATTACTTTATTTGTTTTTCAAAATGTGTGTTTTTACATTCTTAATTTGATGGTACTTGAAAATACTAAATTTTTCCAAAAATCGTGTTTTTGTGTTATAAATAACAAACATTAAAATTTTTAGAAATATTAGTATTTATATACCCAACATTTTGGTGGAATCAGAATTTACCTAACGTACTTAATTTTTATGTTATTGTTAATAAACCACATAAAACTAAATAATAAAGTTATTACAAACATTTGCATACTAAACTAACTAAAGTTGATTTTTTTGATATCCTACTTTCATTTGGTGAGTGTAATTACTTCAAAAAGTTGTTGGTAAAATTAGAACTAATATTTTTTGGTTTGGAAGAAATAAGGTTAAAATAATAAGCAACAAAAAACCAATGTGTACAAATATAGGTAGTGATGCAAAAATTCAGTATTTTTTTTTTTTAGTATTCTGTATTATACTGTATATTATACGCGTATTACATTTTGTATAATACTGTTGTATTTAAGTATGATATAGTAATTTTTGTATTCTACTGTAAAATACACATTTTATTCGGTATAAAAATAAAATCCTGTATTATAAAATATGCAAATTTGAAATAACATAAAATTTATAAAATTTGAACTTTATTACCCAACCATTGTCTATTTCCCATTTGAAAATTGAATCTTATTTATAAAAATTAATAAAATTATATAAATAAAAATTTGTTCATTAAGCAAAATAATATGTTAATGTTTATTTGCAATAATTGTTTTTGTAAAATTAATTAAGCGGATGTCAGTGCACTATTTGTTTTTTCTCTCTGGCCCACACGCAACATAGACAAAATGCATTTGCGTCAAATCTTTTTTTCTATGTTTTTAAGTAATCTTAGAGTAAAATCACTCATTACAAAAAAGATAGAGAATAATATTTTTGAGGGAATGACATATAGATTTCTCTAAAAATTGTTTCAAAACAATTTTAACATAATTTAAATTTACAAAAAAATTTATTTTGAAAGTCGAATACAAAAACAAATAACAATAAAATATAAAATCGATATGTCATTCCCTCTTAAATATTATTTTCTATCTTTTTTGTGATGGGTGATTTTACTCTGAAATTACTTAAAAACATAGAAAAACGATTCTGCACAAATGCATTTTGTCTATGTTGCGCGTGGGTCAGAGAGAGAGAGAAAACAAATAGTGTGCTGACATCCTCTTAATAATTAATAATTCATTTTTATACTAAATAAATAAACTAATACAATGAATTATTATTATTATTTTTGAATTAAACTATATATGTTGTTTCATGCTTTAAAACTTCAAAACAAGTATAAAAAAAGTGGTATTCAAGGAGTAAAATATTAGATAACTCGAACCTCAAATTAGTTTCTATAAATTGTGTATAATACGATATTATATTATACATTTGTATTGTACTAATTTACATCACTAGTATATAGGTAATTTATTCTATTCATAAATATATTTATAATTATGTAATAGTAATGATACATGATAATTCAATTTTTATTTTTAATAACTAACTATCTATTATAAGCAAATCGCTTAGATGGATATGTGTGGTGATGTATAGAATATTCCAAGAATTCACATCGAGAAAAAGTAAATTTTAAAACTTAATTAAATAATTATGTTATTTATAACAATCATTTTGCATTAAATCGTTCTATTAATTTCATCATGTTCTCCACCCTTCCCAACCGAGGGGCTATTTTTTTTAAATGAAATTTTGCTGCCTGAAGAAAATAAATAGTATTTTTCCAAAGGTAAAATGTGTTGTTCCATAAGAAAAGATACAGTTATCCACAAGTCGCACTTATCTTTATATACGATTGTAAGTTTTACGTATTTTTGTACAAAAAGTTTTTTGAGGATATTTATATAATATAAAACACATCACCTATATCTGTACATTTTAGTTTTGTATTGCTTATTATTTTAGTCTATTTCTTCCAAATGAAAAAAAAATCAACTTTGAGTTACTTTAATAGTTTAATGTGCAAATGTTTCAAAAAACATTTTTTTATTTTAGTATTACTTGGTTTATTAACAACAAGTAATAACATAAAAAGTAAGAACGATAGGTAAATTCTGATTCCGCCAAAATATTAAGCATAGGTAAAGGTTAAAAATTTAAAAAAAAAATTACAAGAAATTGCATTTGTTCCACATTTCTTTTGATGTGTAATTCCTATAATATAACCCATGTGCCCCCCCTGTGTTATATGATAATAATTGTTAACTGTTTATTATTTTAAAAATTTGTTTAGACAAATTATTATATCTATATAGTAATTTGTATTAAAGTAACAAATATAGTAGCATAATTACTTACCTAACACTGTAAATTACATTCTCTGAAGCTTCAATGGATATATTATTATCATTAATAATTAGAATTTTTGCGAGTGGTGACTCAATAAATCAGAATTAGTCAATTTTAATTTTTCAAACTTTGAAAATTATTACAAATGTAAGTTCATTTAATGTAACATACGGTAAAATAAGTATGTACTATTTTATGTAAGCACTACTTAGAAAAAAGTCTATATTGAAAATGGTCAAAAGGAATATATGTATATATACAAATTTAAACCTAGTTTATTAATTTATTATTAATTATTTGATCAATCAAAATACTTATTAAATATTTTATTTTCATATATTTAGATAACATTTCAATTGCTGCAGTTTGTGAAGTAGCAAAACTATCATTTGAAGAAGTAACCAAATTTGAAAATTATCCTAAAATAAGTATGATTAATTAATAAGTATATATTATATCAAAATATTAATGTATTTTTTAATTTTTATATCTTCAGCTGCACAGCAGTTACAAGAAAGTTATGATGTTGCAAAATGGATAGCCGAACTCTCTGCTAATAACATAGAAGAATAGAAATTAATTCAGCATATTATTTTAAACACTTAAAGCTAATGGAAGATAACAATGCTCTTTTAAGTAACATAAACATATTATTGAAGTCATTCATATTTTAATTTATCAATGGTACTTCTGGGTTATATTGACTACCTAAATATTTCCAAGACTGCCTTGTATCACCTGATAATAAGCTGTTGGTTAAATAAAATCTGTATGAAAAATGTTATTCAATGTATATTCCTGCGTTGTAATATATTTAATTTTAGGGATCGGCAAAGTGGCCTAACAAAAACCAGAGGGGAACAGCGCGCCATCGTCAATACTGACTGAATTTTCAAGAATTCTAATTTATATTATAACATACTTGCCTCCACTAAAAAAATTATTAACTTTGAATTTTGGTTATAATTATTTAATTTTTGTTTTAAATTTTAAAATATTTTTATACTTATGTATAATAATTTATTTTTACCTGACAAATTCCTAATACCATTGAGTATAGATAGTATACTATGATAATTATAAAATATTTTTTGTGATAATACTTACCTAATAAATTGTATAACTGAATTTTAATTAAATGTCATAAATATAATACAAGTAATACATTTTAATTTAAAGATTGCGATAGCCAATATAATCCGAAGATTAAAGCAGGTATCTTGGAAATATTATGGTAGTCGAGATAATCAGGAATTACCATTTAATAAAAAAAAACTAATTTACTTTTCTTTTTTTTTAACTTGTGAAAGTTACAAGTTAATTAGGAAATAGGTAACTTAACATACCTAATCAAAAATCAATCACTTTTATTCATATAGAATTCTGTATTATACCTTTTATTTTAAGATAAACAAATTGTCTGTATGTAGTAATATAATATTATAGGTCTTACAATTTAAACTAAAAAATATATGTATAAATTAATATTTCTAGGTAGGCATTTTCATACATTATAATACTTAAGTCAATGATGAAATCCAACAAAATTGTTTAATTATATTAATATATATTTTTACCTAATAGTCTCCAAGTTTTTCCGATGAGATAGTAAAATTCTTTTAATTTTTTTTAAATAATAATTATCAAATTCATTATTATAATATTATTAGTTACACATATGATATTTAATATTAATAAAAAAATAGTAAGAAAAAATATTTAATTAAACTATCATTTTATTTTACAATATTAGTAGACCGTAGTATATCAAATATTAAAAGTAAAATAATATGACCATTAACTAAGCTTTTCTGCGTTAATACAACAGATAAATTCTAGATAAATTTTAGTCCACGATTTTTACTTAACCATTAGTAAAAAACCTATGCCATGATTATTTACCCAACATAAATATTAATACATAATAGTTATAGATACTAATAAATACTAACTATTGATTACACACAAATAAATTATTATTTTTATTATTAAAAAAATATATGATAATCAGTATACAATAAATGTGTACAAGATACTGTGTAAATAAGTAATATTTTTACTTTCTCATTAATGGTTACGCCTTTAACTGTTTTGTTTCATATCCATTATCTATATAATATTATATATATTCAGTTATATGAATAGGCAATTTATTATATTGTTATTAGTTACAACTTATTACTAGTTTACATTATATTATATTATTATACCTATATTTTATTTACTTGTTTCACATATTTTGTATACATTTGTATTTATATATTATGTTATTGAAGCCATTTGGTATGTCAAAAATCACTAGTTTTCAGAAAACAATAAACTTCTCATTTTTTCAATAATTTTATTTTAAAACTATTATTCTTAAAAAGTATCAAATTATGAGTTACCTTACTAATGTATAACATGATATTTTAAAAATTTAAATCACTTTAGTACATAAGTGATTTATTACCTTTTGAATATCATGATACTGACTCGACTTTACCTTTTTACAAATTACTTATTAGTTATTCCATACAAACATTTCATAATTCAGTAATATTTTTTGACTTATTACCATTCAAGTATAATTCCTTTAGTAAATATGGTATGATTTGAGGTAAAATGTAAAAAAGTATAGCCATAATATTATTAAAATAACTAACTTTTAACTAAAATCGATCAAAATCATAAAATAAAATTTACATGTACAAACCTCTCCAATTAATTTTTTTTTCAACTTACAATAAAAGAATTTATTTTGTTTATTTATAGGGTTGCCATTGGTTGCATATTATCATATTACTAAGTATAATAATAGAGTTATCTTAAAAATGGTGTATTATTTTTTTTTTTACAAATCTAACTATATAAAAAATGTGAAATGAAATCTCTGTACAACCTAAACTCTGGAACTACTCATCAGATCTTCTTGATTTTTTTTTTAACGAAAGAGTATTTCACGGAGAAGGTTTATATGAAAGAAAATTTTAGGAAAATCCACCGGAAAAGTAGGAAATCTGGATGTCCAAAATACAACACTGGCGCCATCTGTCCAGAAAAAAAATAAACTAAATAATAAAATAAATATTTAGTTTATTTTTGCAGATTAAAATAATAATTGTGTATAATATATTGGTCTAACTATATAAATTTAAAAAAATTATAAAAATAATTATTTATTGGTTCCCATAAATTTTATTTACTTAAAATTTATATTAAAATATTAAATAATAAATTGGCCCGACCGGCCCATAGACCAATCAATCGGCCCAAAAAATGTGGCAGATGCAGCACATGAACCTTCTGCTGCACCCGTGCGCACGCCTATGAACTGGGAGTAACTCCATTAGCATTTAATTTGTCAAGGACAAAGCCGTGTTGGATCAGCTAGTATTAGTATACGTACCTATAAACATTATATGTTAGGATTACTTACTTATTTCCGTGCTGTTCTTTTACAGTTGGGCTAATCTACCGATAACCATATGCGCAATTTGGGGGCAGGGGACTGGAGGGGCTTAGCCCCTCCAAAAAATTGTATTTTAATTGAAGTATTAATTATCTAATCTATTAATACAGTAAACGTTTGAAGAAATTATTTTATACAGTTTCATAAGGACGATTCATTCTTCACGTGTTTTCCATAATAGGTACCTAGATAATTAGATCCACCCTCAGAACATAATATAGGTTTAATAATAGTATTACAATATATTACTGATAATTAGGAACTGGATTTCAATGCAAAGTGCATATTTTTTTGGTTGATCATACACAATGTTTTCTAAGTACATAATTCGGTTCATGTAACGAAGGTTTGAAAGCTACAAATTTTATTTTGCATATTTTTGCATTTTTTTAATTTTTTAATTTTTAGAGCATTTTAAGCATTATAGCTTTTTGTTGGTTTTTAATACATATTTTTTCAATATAGATATGAAATTTGGCTGTTCAAAAATAATTTTATCTAAGATAATAAGTGATTTTCTTGATATTTAAGAAGGTTTATCGGGGTTTTCCATATACATTGTCAATTTTTTTTTTTGATTCAGTTTTTATTTTATCTTAGTTTATTATGATTACTGTGGAGTCACCCATATTTGGTAAAATAACAAATAATCAGTCAGTTCGTGTTACATCATAGCAGCATCATAGCAGTCAATATTTTAAATTTTTAGTTTTTTTTTAATAAAATAATAAATTAATAAATAATAATTATATCTCATTTATAAATTACAATTTGTAAAAAAAAATAATATATGGCATTTATAAGGTCATTTTTTGTGGTAAAATGCATTTTTAGCTATTTTTTAGAGCATATTTGTATGGTTTTTAGTGCATTTAAATCCGAGCCCTACTGATAATATTTCAATTCGTCTAGGTTCTAGAATAATAGTCGATAAGTACTAAGTACTCAAAAGTAGTGTTTTTTTTTATAAATTTCCAATTTCGAATCGACGGTTAAAATGATTATATAATATAGGTCTATAGCTAAGTACTTAAATGTTGTAATTTGTTTTAATAAAAATATTTTTCGTTTTAGTAATAGGTAGGCGTATATGTACAGTTATAATTTGTACATTAAATGTAGGAAAGTGGGTGAGAAAAATAATATATTATGTTACATAATATTAAAATAAAGTACCTAACATATTTCAAAGGTATTCAAAGGTAACATGGGGTGTGGGAGAGACCATGGGTCTGTTTCTTTTAAATATGTTTTTAAAAACTGAAATTTCGCCTTTGAAGAGAACGAAAAGAAGTATTATTTAAGTCATATTACTGACCATCCTAATATCGATCGAGGTGTAGGTAAAAAAAAATAGTGTGTGTGGCTCTTGTGGGAAGAGAATATCTTCAGTCTCTGGCTAATTCCTAAGTGCCGCAATCGTCGTCTGCAACCCAAAAACTCACTCCCCACCCTTGCCTCGCAATATACAATATAGGTACATAATATCTGTATAAGTTATTCTGTTAAGACCTGTATAATGATGTAGGTACTCAGATCGAGTCGTAATTTTATGAATAAAACGCATTTTTATTTGGGTATTTATTTTTTATTGAACGGGTTATGAGAAATAAAATACATCATGCCGTCCGGAAAATGTGACGCAACGAGCTCGTTCTGCAGTTTACGCGTGACTGGCCGTTTTTGATATAGCATATCCTTAAAACAGTAAAATCGTATAAATTATTGTGTAATCAATTTTTATCAACTACCTATATTAAATATTTAGATTATTCAATTATAGGTATAACGATTTAATTTAAATAATCGAATGTATGTTTCTATGTTTGAAACGCATTATTTATAAGGAGTTCTGTATAGGCAATAATTGAAATCGTTAAATATTATTGTAATATGTAGGCCAAGTTTACACACTTTCATTCCATCAAATCAGATATGATGACATGATTTCGATATTGAAAATGGATTTTAATGTCTTAATTGTTATGTAAAACAGCGGTAGGTTGTACTTAGCTTCTTTTCCATCTTTCTAAAAGTTATTTTTTCTATAAATACAGATTATAAATTTTGCATTAGGTCAAAAATCTTAAAAAAGTAATACGAAGTTTCTCATAATATTTTTATTATATATCTATTTAAAAATATTAAAGATACATATTATGCACGTTTTTTTAAGCATTTCAAGCTCAAATGTTTACAAAATCACACATCATATTGTAAGACCATGATAATTTCTAATACTACACCATTGGTATTGAATGATAATTTTTCCGATATCTTAGAATATGTTGTTAACTTTGTTGTTAATCATACTTATTATGTCTTATTAATCTTTATTGTTTTTGTCGATTGTTAAGGGAATTGGATCCCGCCTGTATTTTCTACCAGACTTATCTTTGCTAACTATACCCATTATTCTACTCGTCAGATAAAAATTCTGAAAATATATTTGAATTCCTTATAAAGTTTACTTGAAAACCACTCTTCCCTTTTATTTTGAAAATGAACTGCCGAACCTTTAAAAATGTCAGTTTTAAATTTCAAATATTAAGAATTTTTAAATCAAAAAATGGAGGCATTTAAAAATGTAAGAAAGTCGTATTCAAGTGGCTTTAAAATATTATGTTTTCATAATAGGTACAATCGGCAAAAGATTGATACTTTGGACGAAAAAAAAAACAATATAATTAATATTCATGTAGTGCGTTATTCCGCTTTACTATTTATTTCTTTCATACAATGATCACTAAGATCACTTACTAATTAGGTACTATATTATTATAGAAAACAACTTGCGCTTTTGAGTAGGTAAACTATTATTATAGAAAACGACTTGCGCTTTTGAGTAGGTAAACACTTGTTTTTCAGTTCTATTGTTGAATAATATCGATGCGCAAACGATATATAACCTAAAAATCGAACGATGCGCAAATGTCTTTCAAAAAGGTCAAAATCAACAATGGTGATGCGCAAACGACAACTGGTGATAATTATACACATTTACACGACCCGCACAAAATCATATAGAAAATTGCCTACATCGAACTCCTTAAAAACAGTCGATATCGTATCCCCCAAATACTAATTACTAATTCAAATACTAATACTAATTTTACTAACTTTAAATAATATTTATTTACTATAATTTACTATAAATTATATTGTTTATTTATTCGGCTCGTTCGTTTAAAATTAAGAAGACGGCTGGCCGTACGTCTACGATGTATTAGAGACGCCACGGTGGCCACAGGAGTACTAAAATTATCAATTAATAAAAAAAACAAAATACCATTGTTTTCGTGGTCCGGAAAAGTATTATTTTTATTTTGAGTTACGGACTCCGCGTACCAGGATCGAATGGTATAGTCACTATTCTAAACTCTTCTACAGTTTCGGCGACGGAGCCGGTGTCAGGCCAGTGGTTGCGAGTTCCGATAGCAGCATACTCATTCAACGGGCAGCGACCATCACGATCACAGCATACGTTCCTATTACATTCGGCTTGAAACCGAAATAGTATATTTTCTATTTTCTATTTCGGTATCCATTTTTTCCAGTATCGGTTACGGATAACGGCATTTATTTCTTCCGATTCCGATTTCTGTTTTGATACTAGTATTGTACGAGTGTAATGTCATTCAACAATCAATAGTTGGAAGTGGGTTGGGAGGAGACACATTTTTTAGTTGACTGCATTTAGGGAAACCCAGACAATTATGTTATAACTTATAATTATAATTTATAACTATAATAACTATAACTATATTAATAACTATAATCTATAATTATATAGTATATATTATATATATGGTAGGTATAGGAAGGGGCTTGACATTTTTTTCAAACAAAATATTTGTTAAATTTAGCGTTATAAATTTAGTTTAACGCCCACGCGAAGTTTTCAATTTTTTTTTAATTGCCGGAAATCATTAGTTTTTATGGTATAGCCTTCAGAAGTTCACGATTTTCTATGTTTTATGGATTTACACAAGCTTATAGTTTATCACGCTAATAACGAATTTTTAATTTTTTTTTTTTTTTTTGAAACCTAGGTACATTAACGTTTTAAAAATTATGGCATAAATTAATTAACCACCATTGATCTACAAATTGGTATTAAAATATGAAGTATCAAGATATTTTAATTTGTATAAACTGTATATAAAGTATCATTACTCTTATTTTGTTTATTTACAGGTAGGTTGTAGGTATTTTATTATATTATTATATTATACTAAATTTAAATTAAAATGATAATATTATGTTATATTTTAATACTACCAGTAAGTAAAGTAGTATTTGTAGTTATATACTTATATGTATTACGTTTTGAGTGTGTTTTAGTATTACATGGGAATAAAAATTAGTTCAAGCAGGAATCTTCCAATCTAATAAATTTAGCGTCTGCTGGAAAACGGAAAACTTATTTTTATAAACATATTCTGGGTTCACTCAGGCGTAGATTTAGTTTCATTGCGGATTTTCTCGCTCAAACTGTTACAGTTTTCCTGTTTATAGCGCAGAACTATACACATCGTTTTAAGGACGATATCTGACCATCAGTTATAACTTCTCGTAGTTAAGTGAGTACCTATTGCAACGGTGGAATAGTTCTTTGTGAGGGGAAACTGTTGGGTCCAGTGTGTAAATGTAAAACGCCCGTGCATGAAAAAATATATTTAAAAATAAGTAAATGTAACTTTTTAGCTTATAGGTTTTGTTAATAATATTTTTTTATAGATATATTATAAGTATGTTTAAAATTTCAATTTAATCCTTATATTATGTAAATTATAGGTATTTTGTAGACTGTAAAGAGTGACCATAATACATACCGTTTAAAACGAGATTGTCCCTTTTTAGAGTTCCGTACGGTAAAACGGGACCCTATTATTAAGGCTCCGCTGTCCGTCCGTCTGTCACCAGGCTGTATCTCATGAACCATAAAAGTTAGAAAGTTGAAATTTTCACAGATTATATATTTCTGTTGCCACTATAACAAGAAATACTAAAAATTCTAGAATATATAAAATAAGCAGTGTTGCCAACATGTTTATAGCTGATGATGGTACGGAACCCTTCGTGCGCGAGTCGTTCTTTTTTAATCGACATGTCCTATTGTCCCGATAAACTTCAAACAGGACACTTTTTGAACCGTTTTTAAAAGAAGATCCCGTTTTAATCCCGTTATCTCTATATTATTATAATATTATGTATATACAAGAAAAAAGCGGGTAAGTGTCTGCTCAGACAGCGGGTACGCTCTGCTGTATTGTAAACTGTAGTAGTGTTGTAGTATGTACTAGGTTACAAGTGGGTCACTGGAATGGATGGTGATAAGTTTGAATTCAATGATAATATAATATCATGGTATACCTACGAAAAATGATTCTCAGTGGAAACGATTTGTCAGCGTATGGTATTTTTTATTATATTTAGGTATATTGTTATTATTAATCCGGTAGCCAGTAAGTTAAATTGATAGGTATTATTTGCATATTATATCATATTTGTACAATTGTACATAATAACAGGGGCGTAGTTAGGGGGCGATTAGGGGGGGGGGGGGGGGGGGTGGACCCCCCCCCCCCCCAAAAAAAAAAAAAACTTTTTTTTACAGTTAACATTTTGATCAAAGTATTGATAATGACCATTCTTGTTTGCTAAAAACAAATATCCCCCCCCCCCCAAAACCAAATTCCTAATTACGCCACTGCATAATAATAAACATTAGAAGTTTTAAGTACTCACGAATAATATTTTAAATTACTACATGAAACTAAATTCGTTATTCTTCATTTAAATATAAATTATAATTTCATTCAAATATTTATTTAATAAAAAACTAAAAAATAACTTTGTTTATATATTTATTTGAATTTTTGGTTATAGTATGAACTATACTATACTATACTATAATTTTACATAGACACAATATTTATTATTTTCTTCCATATTATGCATTATAAATCAAGGCTGGGCAAGTTAACAATTTTTTTTAACTAGTCAAGTAACTTAACTTGACTAAATAACTTTTAAAATAATAAAATTAAGTTAAGTTAAAAGTTACTAGTATTTTTTTTTTTTGTTAACTCGTTAAGTTAAAAGTTAACTAGTTTTTCTTTATGCTGGAGAAAATTACTGGGGAAATTTAAAATGATGCATCAAAGTAAAAACCTATTCAAACATTTGCATTATTCTTCGGACGAATATGAACTTAATTTAGATACTTTTGAAATAAAATTAACTTGAAGTTAACACGTTAATCTTGAAAAAAAGTAACTTATTAAATTAAAAGTTAATTTGAAAAAAAAAGTAACGAGTTAATTAACTTAACATTTTAACTTTTAACTTGTTAATGTCCAGCCTTGTTATAAATTACATTATTCATAGTTTCCCAACATAATTTCAATTAGGTATATTTTAAACGCGTAGAGCTATTTAAATGTTAGAGATTAATGTTATAATTTTTCAATTTTTGTTTCGGATAACGGTGTTTATTTTTCCGATTTCAATTTCGGTTTTAATTACCGCTATCGATTTTTTTTCGATTTCGTTTTAACGGGTATTCAACATCGGTTTCAAGCCCTAATTAGGTAGTTACATAATATGACGCGGACAGCGACACAACGTACTTCCTTATACCTATTGAACTACCTTAAAAATTAGGTGGGTGGGTGGGTAAAATGATAATGTATACTTCTGCTACAATTGTATTAAACACAGTTTTTATTATAGTTATTTTAAGTTTAAATTTAAATTTGGACAAAATAACAATTTTAGTTATTTTCTTGTAATTTAAAGATTTATTCGTGTGTACCTACTTGAAACTTTTCAAGTATATTATTATATACAAACATGATATTATGCAAATTATATTAATTCAACTTATCGGCTACCGTATTAATAATAATGAATAACAATATAAACGTTGTGTCGCTGTCCGCACCATATTATGTACCTACCTAAATCAAGGCTTAAAACCGATATTGAATACCCGTTAAAACTATTAAAAACCGAAACCAAAATTTAAATCAGAAAAAAAATACGTAAAATTGTTATTCTTGGTTACTTAATATGTAGGTAATTTCGTCCAAATTTAAACTTAAAATAACTATAATAAAAACTATGTGTATATATTTTTTAGAATTTGTGGTTACAGAATTAAATACTTACGTGGAACCATGTTTAAACTTTGAATCCTTAACTATCAAAGTTGAACATTTTATATATTTTAACTACAAAATAATTTTTAAATTTTGTGAACATTTGAACTTTAAATGTTTATATAAAAAAAAAAGTATGTATATTTTAATAAACTACGATCGGAAACAATTCAGTTTTATATAAAGCAAACACAATATTTAAATACCATCAGTAGCGTAATTAAGAACTTGGTTTGAGGAGGGGGGATATACGTTTTAGCAAACATGAATGGTCATTATCAATACTTTGACCAAAATGTTAATAGTAAAAAAAAGTTTTGGTGGAATCTATCCCCCTAATCCCTCTTCATATTACGCCCCTGCAGTGGCGTGACGAAAGACTTAATTTGAGGCACGTGCCTCAGCTTCAAGAATGGTGGGTGTCCTGAAGACTAGGGCCATTTCACATATAGTAAATAATTTATTAAGTACACACTAAGACTAACCCAATCATTCTCAGTTACTATTTAAGTAAATACGTAATTATTCATATAAGTATTTATAATTACTAATATAAATTATTATGCCTCATAAGTTAATGAAGTTTATCACGCCACTGCGCCCCTGAATACAATTGTTCGTATTAAGTAGTACGGTACTATGGCAAGTTTGCAACATAGTTGGTGTGTACTTAAGCAATACTCTTGAAGTTTTATGCCGTTTCCGGACTTCTATATGCCGCGAGTCATAAATAACATAATAACCTAACCTATATTCAAGACATGTGCCAAAACGATTTCAATTGTGCATTATTATGAACTATCGCTTTCAAGGAGACCGATTAGTGTTTCCTTGTTACTTGTAAGACTGATGATAATCAAATAACAAATTTACAATAACGTTGATACACCCACATTTCATACATTATGTATAATATGGTATATGATATAGTATATAGGTACCCATAATACTATAATAGTGTGCCCATTTTCGACACCGAACATTCGGTTTTATCTTGATTTGAAAAAAAATAGAATTCATTGCTCGTATCACGTAGGCCGAAATGCAAAGTAATGTTAGGTGTTGGCTGGTACAAGCGGTGAATTCCCGATGTCATATATTTGAACAAAAAATAATGGAATGTGACACACGTGAACAATAGCAATTTAGACAAATCCAACATACCTACTTAATACCTGTTAATTTCATTAAACAATGGCAAAATATAGTATATAGTATGTACGTGTAAATACTATAAATTAAATTATTCGTATATTTATACACGTTATTGTTTAAATACGTATTTACTGAATTAAAATGATAGGGTGATTGAGTCCATATACTACCTACCACATTACTACAGTGAGTTTTCGTGAGACTCAAATAAACAATACATACGTTGAAGACTTGAAGTTAATTGACAATAAGACATTTTTTATCACTATAATTAATTCTACTTATAACATTTTTAATAAATGTTGTTCCGGGTTTTTTTTTATTAGGAACATTCATTGGTTGATCAAATATTTATTTTAAGTCATAGGTGTAGTATTTTTTTAATATGCCATAATAAATTATGTTAATTACAATCATGACTGACCAACTATGGCTCATATCATGATGCTTTAAAATATGCTCTAAAATAAGTTTGGAATTGCAAATTCTAAAAATAGACTGCAAATACGTGCAAATAACTTGACAAATAATGGCATAGATTTTAAAAAATCGAAGTACTTAGGTGGGCCAACTTCGCGAACGTGTATCCCTCCTCTAATTTATAATCTATAAATATATACTTATTTTCATTTTACTATAATTAACTACACTTGTTTTAAGAGAAAAAAAATAGTGAAGATCCAAAAATTTTATGTGACATGTTGTAGGAAATATTCAAGCTTTTAAAATGAACTGAAATAAAAATATCAAACGTTAATTTTCGAAAATTGAAAAATGTCAAATAAGTACCTATGAATAGCTAAATATTCTTTTATGTTATAATAATAATATAAGCAAGACTGACTAACGAGTAAAAAAGTTAAAGTTAAGTTACTTTTAACTAAGTTACTTAACGAGTTACTTTTTTCCTAAGAAGTAATTTCTATATTAACGACTTACTTTTTATTTAAAGTAACTTCTAATTTAACGCGTTAATTTATTTTATAGTCACGTTAAGTTATTATTTTTTCTTTGTCGAACCCCAAAGATTTACTATAGCATTTTGTGTAGTAAAAAAACCTGTCTATGAATGGTTAACCAGTATCTTAGTAACTCATAACCTGGTTATTAAACCAAAACTTAAACCTAGACTTATATTAAAACCTGGTTTTCAAAACCAAAATCGAAACCACAAATTTGGTTTTAATTTTCGTGTTCTTGTTTATTTAATTATAATTTTTTTAAATATAAATCTTATATTTATGTATAGAATATATTCACCACGTACATTTAGAAATATAGTAGGTTTTGAGTAATATATTTTTTCTATTATAAATGTTAAACAATGCAGATGTCAGTAAGTACTTACCTTTTCTTTTTACGAACCCATCGTGAAATATTTATAGTGTTCTAAAATGATAGTATGATACAACCCTACAGATTTTAAATTACATCCATAATAATATACAAACAAAAACACTAAATTTTACAGGAGTGCAGTTTTAAGATTTTAAATTATTCTACAACAAATAATTTGTGTTATAAATTTTTGTTTTTCGGTGTATTTATTTGTAAAATATTCTGTAGATTACATAAATAATTGTTACTTTTAGGTCTTAAAATTTTTTTCAACGTAATTATACTGTTCCTTTTAAATAAACACATTGTTTATGAAGACGTTATAAAGGTGTATGCCAAATTTCAGCTTGATGGGATTTTTTCCGAACTGAAGCATTATTTTCATCTAATTCGACTGGGCTATTTAGTTTTCGTGTTCTTGTTTATATCTAGCTCTTTGATTGTGTTGTTTATTGTTTTATGTAATAATAATGTTTTACAATATAAATCTTATAATTATGTATACCTATAATATATTCACAACATGACACTAAGATTGTCACACAAATGATAATAATATTATGACGTATCATCAGCGATTAAAACGGCTTACATTAAAAATAGTTTTTCGAAAAAATAACACGTCCGGACGATATTTTCTTAAATAATACAAGTACAAAATTGAATGATTTGTTTTTGACAAAAGTAACAAGTCCGGAATTGTTTTATTTGTCCACTTAATATTTAGATCATGTTAAACTATTTATTGTATGTCACATTAATTAATTATTACTTGTTATATGTGTGCACTAAAAAATCTTGCGCTAAAAACACAAAATTAAAGTATAAATAAAACATGTTTTAATTATGATATTGACTTATAATGTTTTACCGAATCAAAAAGACGACCCATATAAACCCAATTGACTTATAAAACGATTTTGAGAAAAATTGGACATACAATTTTTGGCCTCTTAGCCATCGAAATACTTACAACAATATATATATATATACATTATATATATTATATATTAGTAAAATATGTCTGCGAGGTTCGTGTTGGAAAAATAAACATTAATAAGATTATTAATTGATTTTAGTATTTATATTTATATTTAAAAAAATTATTATTAAATAAACAAGAACACGAAAATTAAAACCAAATTTGTGGTTTCGATTTTGGTTTTGAAAACCAGGTTTTAATATAAGTCTAGGTTTAAGTTTTGGTTTAATAACCAGGTTATGAGTTACTAAGATACTGGTTAACCATTCATAGACAGATTTTTATTAAAAAAAAAATAACAATTTTATTACAATACCTTTGAATTATGGGTTCATAGATATTCTTCGATTATAACTCGGGAGGGGGTCGCATACAAATTCCAAAAATGGTCATACAAATTCATACAAATAGCGTTTAAAAGTATGGCGTAGGAAAAAGTAGAAAATTCTGAATCGGGGGGGGGGGGGGGAAGACACGGGAAAATTGGTTTTTTCGATTTTTCCGCGGGAGGGGGTGTCATAAAAATTCATACAAATTGAGTTACATAATATTGCAGTATAATATATATGAATACTTAATTATTTACACTATGGGGGGCTGGAGACATGTGTCGTCAGCCCCCCTTCAGTATTTCTAGTATTGCTCGAATACTGGTGTCGTACAAATTCTAAAAACCATCAAACAAATTCATACAAATGACATATAAAATATTTAAATAGAAATTGTTGAGAATTTCTTTGGTGGGGTGTTGGAGACACATACGTAGTAAATACAATGGGTCACTCTCTCACTCCGAGCAAAATTATTCTTATCATTTCCATGAATGAATATAAATATAACAAACAACAGATTTTAATTAAAACTGACAGTTTACAAACGTATATGGAATATTGGATTTGGATAATATATGTTTTTCTTTTCTAAATAATAATTACCCGCATGGCACTAATCTTTAAAAGCGTGTGCCGTGTTGTCAACAATTTACTATTCTTTTTACACTATTTTTCTGGTTTGAGAGTAATTCGTTTGTGTGCTAGTAGTCAGCATGTAACAGTGAACAGTATTTAATATTTACAACTAACTATTATTTTGAATTTTCTTAGACAAATCATAAAGTATAATAATAGATAATATATAATGAGTTAGGTACCTAGTTGTTAGTTGTTTATTTAGCCATATTTCATGAATTTTAATGTGTGAATACATATTATGAGCTTAGTTAATGTCCATGTTATTTTATTTTTGATACAGCTGTTATCATATGATTATGTCTACGAAAACTATGGTAAAATAAAATAATAGCTTATCTTTAATTAAATATATCAATCTTACTAATAAATAACAATAATTAAAATTAATTTTATAAATGTTTGTATTTAGACAAGTAGTTATTTTATTAACTGTTAACTGAACAATATTTAATACAATACAAAATACATTTATAATTCATTTGATTATTAATACTTAGTTGGTAATAACAAAGTAAAATTTAAAATCATTTTGGAAAATTTTTAGGTAAAAAAATAAAATAGGTATATACAAATAATTTAATTATTTTGTTGGATTTCATAATTTATAAGTAGGTACCTACAGCAAAATACATTTTTTAAAGATATAAAGACCTACTTTATAATATTATGTTATTTGTAAATCTTTAACATGAGGTATAAATAGTGTAATTATAAGTTTTATATGAAAAAAAAGTAACTTATTTTTAACTAAGTTAAGTTACTTTTTTTTCCAACTAACTTGTAACTTTAACAAGTTAAATAGAAAAGGAAAGTAACTTTTAACTTTAAACTTAACTTAAATTTTTCCAAATTAACCTAACTTAACGAGTTAAAAAAAATAGTTAACTTGCCCAGCCTTGAATATAAGTAGTTAAAGTATCTAGAGTACCTAAATTATTTTTGAATTATAATAAAATGAAATGATCGATTGTGTTAAAAACTGGTTTTAAATACAAATTCACGTATTTCAGTTTTTCAGAATAAATTATTAAGAAAAGTAATAATTTTTAGTTTTGACCCACCAAAGTACCAACTTCCAAGATATTAAAGTTTAAATATTTTTAGATTCTGAGCATACATAAGCGGAGCAATGAATGTATTGATTTTACAATGATGTGTTTTTATTTTTTTTTGTGTGTCTGTGGGACAGTAAAAATGCTTTAATTTTCTTCAACAGCATCTTTTCTTTTTAGTAATTCATAGACATTTGAAATTTTAAAATTTTTAGTTATTCTATAAACGTCAATGAATTTTTAGCCGTTGGGTCAAAAAGCTTGAACATACAAAGTTTTTCATGAGTTGATATAATAACAGTTGAAAAATATTAAAAATTCAAAGTCACGAAAAAATTTTATAGGCATTTACAAGTTTTTACGAAATTCATCATAATCTCGACCATTTTCTATGACCATTTTACTATTACTATATTTTATACACACAATGACATTTTAAAATGTAATATCATTTTGGCAAAAATGAATTTAACTTATTGTAACTGTTGTAATGCCTAGTAAGTAATAGTAAAATAAATTACTTTAATCACAATAATGTGTTATCAAATATACTTTGTAATATTATAGGCTGATAGACAGTTTTCCCTCAAAATATTTTTTCGTTTTCAATGATATTATATCCAGCTTAAATATATATTTTTATTACTACTAAATAATTAAAATAGTGAACAAAGCCATGACGTTATTATCAAACAATTTGGTGTTTTTTAATGTACTTACATTTTTTTTTCAAATACTTGATATTTCACATTTAAATAATATTGTAGTATTGACTGTTATGTTTGTTGACGACTGCTGACTGTATCGAAAAAAAATATATACACTATTATAATATTACAGTTATGTTTATACTGTCTAATTTTACATTAAAAAAAACCTACATTATTAATTCGAATATTCGGTGATGCAAATTTTTGTTTTTTTTTTACGGATGTAGAGTTATCTACTCTTTTCCTTGTTTTCAAGTGTCTCTTCGAATAAAAGTTCATCTTCATCAATAATCGACGAGAAATTTGAACACGTTGACCATTGGCAGTGTTTGTAAATTACCAACACTTATTATTCGTCATTCAACACAGCTACAGCCCTGTTCGCACATTTCAGTTCGCTCAACTGATAAATGTTATCAGAGATTCTTAGACTGGAGTTTTTTTGGTCTTAACATCTTCTTTCCTCCACCACTCTATTGGATTTCAAATATTTCCTCCCCTAAGTTACACTTGCGAGTAAACTCTAAAAATGTATTGTTTCGCAGAGTTAGTTTTTGATTGAAGTCAACTTAATAATTATTAATGTTAATTTTTTAGAGCCAACTGTTTTATACTGGTTCAACTATGTAATAAACGTTAGTGCTATAACGTTTAGTGACATAATGCATTTTACAAACACAGTTATTAGTAATATTACACTAGTGAGAGTTCCAACAGGAGCTACATATATACTAATGACGAACACTTTGCGATTAGCGAGTGAAAAGAAAATCACATAGCATGTAAGAGTTATATATCTAACGTATCTTATATGCCTATGCTTATGAAGGTACTTACCTACCCCATAATGTATATTATATTTTTTAACATAGAAAACTAGTAAAATTTTATTATTACATATAACCAACCACGATCGTTACACGCTAGTATCAAAAACAGCAGAATTAAATAAATAAGTAACGCAATAATAATATATAGGTAGGTGGATTTATTAGAATTGATTAGACTATTTTATGTCGGAGCAATATGTATTTTGAGTACTATTTTCTCATTCCAGCTGCCCTGCAAGCTTAGCATAAACAATACGTTGGTATTCACCCAAAATTATTTTTTTTATGTTTTTGAGTTATTTCAGAATAAAATTAAGTATAAATAAATTATAGATAATTATATTTTTGAGGGTATGAAATATTGATTTGTCTACATATTGTAAAGATGTATACAATATACGTGCTTGCATAGTGCTTACCCAAGTCAAGTATTCTTCGGAACACAATGCTTATAGGTGCGACGTAAATAATACAATTTACTGTGAAGTTCATTGAAAAATTCATTGTTCTTACTTATTTTTCATAGTTTCATAGTGCATTAGTCAATAGTGAACCTATAATAATATGTCACTTCAAACGCGATATTACTTACTGCAGTTCGTCGAGAAATTTTTAAATGATTTTCATAATATCATATTAAGTGCTATATCCACCGATATACACGTAATGTGATCTTACGATTTGTAGGTATATACTTAATATTATTGTATATTATGATGGGCAATTCAAAATGGACAAAATGCATTTATATGGTAGATAATTGGTAGATAATTGATAATTGTACAATAATCGAACGACTGAACGAGCATATAATATAGGTATAATAACTACTTTTGAATGACTATATATTGTGAAATAAGAACGGCAGTAATTATTTAATTAACAGTTGTCTATATATATAAAAAATTTAAACGTTAGTTACTTAGTTGTACCTTATATTTTATCTCATTATATAATAGATTATTAAAATAGATATGCGATTTCTATGTTTGAAAGCTAGTATCTATACGTACCTAGGTCATAAATTAAGAATAAAGACTATACCTAATAGACTATAATAGTGTATTACATAATATGACATATAATCGTACATAAGTACCTTCATAAATATTGCTGTTTACTATGAGTTGAGCTGCAAATATTTTCTGGAATTATGTAGGAACGATGTGGCGGAAATGCGGGATATACGACGTGGGGAAGTGAGATAGATAGATATATGGGAAGATAGAGTGAGAGAGAGGAAGTGAGGAAAACAGATAAAATATTATTTCCCCATTGTATGCATTATTTAACAGCAGTACGATTTAATTAAACAGATATTTTAGTTAGGTGTGGTAGCGAAAATTGTGTCTCATTTTTTAAATATTTTAAATATTATGTATAAAAATTAAAAATGTTATATTACAATACTTGTCACAATGTTAAATTATTCATAATATTTTAAAATCCAATGACTAATTTATTATAACAATAAATGTACATTTTTTATTTCTGTAGTAGTTAATAAAATATCATAATACTATTTAATAAAATATAAAAAAAAATATTGTAATATTTAGTAAGAATAATGTTTTATTTGAATTAATGAATTCGATGGGAATTTTGATTAGAGCAAATGTTTATTTAATACATACTATTTTATCAATACAGCAAAAAAACAGAAAAATAAATAAAATATAAAAAGTGTAATGTGTTTATCGATAAACCAGTAGTTTAACAATTTAAATAATATATTGCTTTATTATAAACTAAAACATATAAACTGGAAATTCAAACATGTAGATTGTAGACGTATCATCTGTATAGCTTCATAAAAAATTAGTACTTAAACGTAAAACTATTAAATTATTGCTATAGTCGCTTGTTTAAAGCCAATAATCATTGTAATTTGTATAAAACTCATGTAATAACAAATAAAAATATCAATAAACAAGTACCTAATAATAATTATCAAGTTTTGCAATAATAATATCATAATAATCGGCAATTTATCACTTATCCGTATAGGTGTGTACAGTACGTAGGTATATAGTTTCCAGCTATAAGGCCAGGTCCCCTACTCTTGTGACAAGAGACTTGAGTTTTTGGCAAAAAACCTTGCCGGAATAGCGTTCACGATGGATCTAATTTCAACCCGCATTTTTTCCTTTTCGTAGCTAGGTCCCATGGTCATTTTCGCAGTAGGAAATGGCGAAAATAATAATAATAGTAATAGGTGTAATAACAGTCATGTTAAAACACCACGCACCGATAAAGCGACGCTACTTAAAAAAAAAAATACGAATATAATTTATAATAATATTATGTGTATTGTGTGTGACCTTTCGAACGCCACCGTTTTTTCACCGACTATAACTAGGTATTCGAAAACTATTCGTTTGTTCACGCTTATATTTTAATGTTATTATTATTTATTAGGTAGGTTTCGATGATTATGGTAGTCGGGACGGGACGAGAATGCGAGAGAGCTTGATCAACAATGTACAACTACTGTATAATGATAATATTATGTATAATTATACCCTTATTACGATAATAGGTACCTACATATATTTATTATTATTTTGCGAGGTGGAACGCGACGGTGACAATAATAATATACCTAATATACCTGTATTTTATTTACTTACATGCCACGACACATCCGTGTATGTATTTGGAAACGAGTGCGATGTGAAGTGCATATAATCCGAGAGACTAATGCCTAACATATCGATATGTTATTACTTATTACACAATAATATTATATAGGTACGCCACCGACCATTGCCATAAAACAACAACGAATTCCAAACAATAGTTGTAAATCGCATCCGGCGGCGATTATTATGGTGTTCCGATAGCATTTTATTAAACAATTGTAATATATGCATAATATTGTAAATAAAATAATAATAATAATAATAATGTTATGTTCGCCACCTGCGTCTTTTACTTACCTATATATTACCTATTTGCTCAAGATGCATTAAAATGTTTGACAATTAAAAATAACCTTTCCAAGATAATTGAGCCAATTAACACTATGAACAAAAATAATGTCATTTTTATGATAGTGGGCTACAATATTGCATATACTTATTTTCTAATATAAATTATGAACTTGGCGCTTGGTTTATAATAATATTTTTATGTGTGTACTTTCTATAATAATAGCATTGAGTATATATTAGATAATAGGTATAACCCCGTGGTATGGAGGGAAAACAATGAGTTACCTCCGGTGGTCCGCATATCATGGCAAATTGATAATAATGAGATAAATTATACGCCGAATGACCGTTGACGACCGTAAAGGCCTAATATATTATTAATTATTATATACTAAGCATAATATTTTTGTATTTTAATGATTTATGTTTAAAAATCACAAATACAATACGAATGTCAAATAATGTATACAAAAATCATAAAAACAAATGACTCAAAAAATATGTTTGTATTTTGTAATCATTTCAATTTACTTTACTAAATGTTACTACTATAAAAACACATTCGGTGTCGTTTTTTACCATTGTCGTTTTTTATTACGAGTCATATTTTACCGATTACTGACTGGGTCACACACGCGATTAATTCGGTTCTAACGAAAACGAGACGTGTCGATCATTACAGTATTGTTATTATTTATTTGCATTATTATTACTTTTATTATGGTTTTCACCTTCGAACGCGTCGTCGCGTACAGGAACCTCGCCGGCTTGGTGTTGTGTGTATAAGCGCGATAAATGTAAAAGGTAAAAGAAAATCAAATTAAATCAAACATAATAAATTATAATATCTATAGTAAAACAAGCACGCATTAATCCACAAGCGGCCGCGACATGGGATGTGGCGGTGTACGAGGCGGCGGAGGAGGTGTGCGTTGATTATTATTGCCGTCGTCTCGTTTATATCGGAACAACGACCAACGATGTAAAAAATTCAACATGATATTATTATAACTACAATATAACATTACAGCCGCGTGAGAAATATAACATATTTTGTATAACACATTATTACAATATTTGTTATTATTATTATTCTTCATTTTAATGCTTTGATCGAATAATATATTCTTATCGGACCGGACAAAGGCCGAACGATAAGATTTTAGTCAAATGTATTCGATTCCCTACTCCCGTACTTGCGTCTTCGTTGTTTGCGCAACACATATACACACGCACACTCGCACACTCGCACGCACGCACACATTATAAGAGCGATCGCCGCTCGCCGTTCGAATGCTTGTCACAGTCAGTCACGTGAGATCTTTCGGCCGCTCGTCTCACTCGTCGTGTTGTACACCTCCACTCGTCTCGATCGTCGCCGGAAAGGCCGTTCCGTCCTGCAGCAGAGCAAAATATTGACAAAACCATGTCCGCCGCCATTTCCAACGTCCGCTGGCTGATGACGATTGTCGTCGTACTGCTCATCGGCGCCGCCCAAGCCACCAATCATCCTTCGCGTGCTGAAAAGCAATCGCTCGCCAACAAAGTGTCGAACGAGAGAGGTATGTACCATCGTATGA
Source organism: Sitobion miscanthi (assembly GCA_008086715.1). NCBI lineage: Eukaryota > Metazoa > Arthropoda > Insecta > Hemiptera > Aphididae > Sitobion > Sitobion miscanthi. Next base: position 4,369,063 of record CM017801.1, on the reverse strand, counting down.
CATGCCAAATCGGTCTTGATTTATCAAATTTAATCGATTATTAAACAAATAAACTACCTTTATATATTATACGTTACACGAGAATCTAAGCTTTATTTTATTTTTTTTATCGAAGGAATATTTCTGTATTTTCAAGTACCCTTTAGACTTCAGAGCTTCCACTAAGGGAATAATAATAGAATAATAGTATATACTATGTTGAACCTAAAAGATATAATCCTAACAGCGTGATAGTAAATCGCGATGTTTACAATTCCACCTCCGAAAATCGTAAGCCCGGTCACGCGGCTTGGGTGCGTATTTAATGAAAAACCTTGTCGGATAAAGTTTAGGACGGATATAATCTAATAATTCAACAGCATTTTTCATTTCGTCCCAAGGTCGATTTTTCAGAGGAAAATGACAAAACTAATAATATTAATACAACGGTAATGGGAAAACACTACACACCGATAACTTTATAAGCGAAATAATATTATAATAAATTTACTAGTCTTAAAAAATAACTGGTTTTGGACGAATTTTAGTTCTTCGACGGATTATACAATCAAAAGTGTTCGCAATGTAACCTTTACAAAAAACCGTCCATTATTGTAAGTGTGATATAATATTAATGACATAACAAATAATGTCCTGCCTATTAAGCTAAGTCGTCGACTTTATTGAAGTTTTACGAAAATTTGAATGCAATATAAATGTTGTTATAGTGTGTTTTAATTCAAAAATAAATTACCTTAGACTTGAATTTTGTATTAGCATTTTCTAGACACCATTTAATTTTCAAAATGTTTTAGTTTTTTTTCTATAAGTATTGATAGAAACTTTTGTGCTCAGTAAAAAATCTTAAATTAAATAAATACAAGGTTCCCGATAGGTTGTAGGTACCTTGCAAACTGCAGTTATCTATAAAAATATCGAAAATAAAATGTATGGGCACAATTTTTATTTATATTACAATCAGTGGATTATTTACACCTATCTAATAAAAAATTACTCACGCCGGAAATTATTGAAGTATGTAGTCCACTAGTACTAGTCCATAAAACCGTGCAAAATGCAGATTTTAGCTTCAGAAGTTCCCGAAGTAATTATACAATACGATGCGTATTACAATTGACGAAGTCTGTTGTCCAGTTTATACTTAAAACCACACTATCAATGGCATAATATTATACTATATTATGTCTATATAGCATTGAATATAAATACTAGCATTTAAAAATAATTATCTTCAATGTTAATAGTAATATTTATAATGACTATTAATTATTAGTCATTAAACACGCACATACGATATATAATATTATAACGTATTTTACCATTTTACCAAGAACCCATTCTAGTCATTATGCAACGCGTATATCTACCTACTGCGAATACCCTAACCGATACCTACACGATTAGTTAGTTAATTAGTTATTACCACAAACATTAAAACTAGTGTTTTTAACATTGTTAACATTGATAACATTGTTAATATTATTTAGTGGTGAAATATAAAATATTGTGTAGATTTATATTATAATAATAATTTATAAAGACAAACAAGAGTGTAATATTGTAACAATTTTGTATTATTCGTGTAACTAACGATCAAAATTCGGTCAGCGCCACTCTACGGGTATACCTATATAGGTGGTACTTGGTATAAACTATCAAGCAATACCTAATTTGCTTGATATTTATTTTTTTTGTATCTACAAGTATAGATTTTGTTTCGATATATTTAGTTTAGTTAACTATTTTTTAACCACACAAACAATATTGCTTTCTCGTAATCACTAGCATCAGTAGGTGTCTGGGTGTCCCCTGCTGGGCTTTATCCCCTATATAATTTATTCGATGCTGAAGCTCCCCGAAAATAAAAATAATAATACTTATTTTACACGTCTAATAAAATCTACATTTAATTATTCTGTGTACACGCTTTTGGGTGGGATATACTGGTTCAAAAAATATATTTATACCTCTTTTAATCAAAAATTGCCTCATCTTGGTACTTCAGAGAAGTAATTTTTCAAAATTCTCAAAAGTTATTCAACAATTTGGGAAACTATCGAAAATTGGACTATTTTTTTATTATTATTATAAGCTGTTGTCTTAAGACTTAAGTTTGTCACTAAAAATACTTATAAATATAATACAAAGTTCTTCATAAGTTTTTTTACTGTAATATTAAAAAAAAGGTCTTGCATCCATGCTTACACCGCACGGTCTACAAGCACGATATCTCAATATTGATGACTTATAAGTTAATAACAGCTGAATAATAATTACTGTTTATTGTATAGAATTATTTTTGGAAAAATTAATTTAACCTATAACGTATAACTAATAGAAAATTAAATTACTTATACTTCTTTCGAAATATAAACTGAAAGGTATTTAAGTCAGAATAAGTTAACATCGTATACAATGATTTATCATTGAATTAAAATTTTACGCATTCATTATAGTTTCAATGACAGGTTTACTATACGTCTATACAGCAGAGTGGCTTCCTCGGTTTACGCTTTGTTTTCGTTATGGTTCATAAGACCCATTTGGTTCGGAAAAATTTTTTTTCATAGCAGACAGTCGATTTGTTTTATACTGGTAAATTCTGTATTCATAAAATATTTATTTATAGTTTACGTTTACTAAAAAAAATAAAAATGTATATTATGTGTAAGTATAATTTTATCGAGGCCCATTATTCAATATTTGCCGACCGTGGTAGCCCCAAAAAAGTTAAGGTACAGCATATTGCTACCTCTGCTGCCCCCGTGCGCACGCCTATGTCTTATCGTACCTACTCTGAAAGTTTTTCATAATTCATTTATCTATATAGTTAACACACGAGACCTATATAGTCACAAAGCAGATTAAAACGGAATACAAGTAGGTAGTATATGACGTATACTTATATGAACTACTCTCGTGAAAAAAATGATAATATATGAATGAATATTTTATAATTTTTCATAAGTATCTTTCATACGTTTGAAATTTATTAGGTACATTTTAACAGTTTATATTTATAAATAATGTACTTAAATTACACTACCTTTTTTCTTAGTAACGATGTGTGTTTAATATCAACAGTTTAAATTTAAATTTAACCATATTTTGTACACCATAAACAATTAGTAAATGTAGGAGAACAGTTTATAATAGGGACCGGAACCTTTTGAATTTATCGGTATGGGTTCCGGTACTGGTTCTCCAAAAATAAAATAATTGTTCCAGTTCAGTTCTGGTTTTTTGATAAAACAATATAAAGGTATCGATTCCAAAAAATTTCGGTACCGGTTCCAGATAATTTAGGTACCGAAAAGTATAATAATTTTAAATACCTATCCGGAATGCTATAAAACTCATATGATCATACATAGTTTATACACAAAACAGTAATAGGTACCATTAAATTATGATAAATAAAATTATTTTATTTTTAAACCTATTTAGGTAATTTAAAAATTCTTGTTCGGTTCTTGTACTTTATTTATTAAAATAAAGGTTTCGGTTCCGGTTCTGGTTCTTATTTTTTTAATATTTTAAAGGTTCCGCTTCAGAACCGATTCTTTTAGGTTTGGTTCCAGTTCCTAGTTTATAATATAAATTTTTAAATATTTTTAAAATTTTATATATTTTAACAACTTATTTTCCATGAAATTATCAACCATCTATTTGGCTCGAAAAGGAGTTTAATAAAATCCATTTAACTTAATGAGTAATGGGCCAGCCAGTAGTCACCGTATCTAAAAATACATAAAAATGAAACAAATAAACAATATCCAACGTTTATATTATTACATAATATAATAATAATATTTAATATGCAAAGATAATATAGTTTGAATTACAGCGAGCATAATAATAACACGGACCTATTACAACGTATAACGTCATTTCTCATTACGTTTCAACATTCGACGGGTTAGATTGCTAACTATTTAAAATGTTATATTGTTATGAATAATATTATTCGTAAACCAATATTAAATTAATATTGTTTATTCGTATGATTATATCATATGAATTCTTAATTCGTAATAAGTAATAACGTAAAATATATTTCGCACGACATAAGCACAACGCAAAAACGTGTTTTTTTTATTATTTTTATTTATAAGATATTGTTAGAAATTTCATATAGTGATATTACGAGTATTCCATCGTAATAGAAAAACGTCGATCGGAAACTATTGCACGTGTACTACAGTCGTAATCGTAAAATGTAGGCTCGTAATGCATAATATTATAATAATACAATAAAATTAAATAATTAGTGTGCTAAACCTAAACTGTAGGAAAATGATTAGTATGAATTAAAAAAAACCCACTGCAATCACTATTAATGCACAGCTTACCATAATCATAATGTTGATGTTTACGTAGTGAATAGTATAAATATTCATGTTAGTTTCATTCTGATTCATAAGTAAATATCGAACAGTAAAATAAACAGAAATAAATTAGTGATGATATAATATTATTTTATAATAAATGGCTGGACTGCGGGTATTCATATCTTTAAAGCAAATAATGTATATTGCTGTTCAAACTTCAACAAACTTATATTTTAATTTAAAAGACACTTTACCCCTGATCCGGCAAATCCAGCTACCCAACAGTCCTCGGGGGTTCAGATATTTTTTCTATATGGCCGCCCAACGCCGAAAGGAAAAAATGAAATAATATCTTAATGTCTAACTGTGATTTTATTTTTTTGTTTGTCATCATTAATATATTAGGTTGGTACAAAGTAATTATTTGTACTATTTATATTCGACGTCCTTAACAAAGAAGGACGTAACTCGCTTTTACGATTTTTTTTTTTCAAAGTGATGTTTATGTTTTTCTTGATTTCTGGATTTCAAAATTTGTAAAAGTGAGTTACGTCCTTCTTTGTTGAGGTAGTCGAATTATTAGTTTAAGATTGTACTATGAAAATTAATTATGATTATATAAACCGGAACTTGAATCATTTACTTTTTATTTATAATGCTTTTATAGGATGTTCAATTCTACAGAAATTTAATTTATATCTTGCAAAATGCAATTATACATATTTTAATTTGCATCTTCCTCTTTTTGAGTCAGACATTTTATGTAATTATTTTGTTGAAACTAAATACTTGAATATAAGAAGAAACCCAACACTTTAATTCAGCTCAATCCTTCAATTATTTATATAAAATATATACTATTTTTATATTTACTTACAATAGGTATAGAGGTACCTACAGCCGTATCACACATATATATCATAAGAACTTATTTTTCTAATCAAACCACTTTTTATTGACATTATAGTCGTAAAAATAAATTCATAGTATAATATTGAGTATTTCTTTAAAATTATTTTTATGTCATTAAATTCCAAAGTTGGAAGTCCAGCTCTATCTTCGATATTTGTACCTTGAAAATTAAGATAAAACGTTTTACAATTTTTAAATTATAATTATTTACCTCTGATAATAATCTGTTTTGAATTTATAGTATTTTTAAAAGAAAATATTTTGTTTTTACAGTGGCTTATTTATGTGCTGGGGTATTCAAATGTTAAGCCAGACCAATACTGTTTACAGCTATTGGAAATAAATAATAAGCCAACTTAATAACTTTAATGTTATAGCTCTAATGCTTAATGCTTACGGTGCAGGCAAATAACAGATAACAAGAGAACAAAAGATGATAATTATATAATTTTTAATAGGCAGCTAATAATAAAGTCATATACATAGTATTCTTTAATGAATAATTTATGTGCATAAGAGACTAGTTGGGTGACTGTATAATATTTTTAAGTGTTAACTTTTACAGAGTATACAGTTAGAAGGCATAAAATAACCTATACTTACATATGTAGTAACTAGTTAGTATTATTATATTATTATATTATATCCGGTGTCCCACACAAAATTTACTTCTGTTAGTAAAAAGTTTTGAATTTTGTCACAATATTGTAAAGATTCTCATCTGATCGACTATACTAGTAATACTATAGTACTATAATTAGTATTTATAGATAAATATAACAATAATATAATGATTGTATTGTAATAGTATTAAATCATACACTTAGTACATAATATTTTTTATAAACTAATTCGTTAACATTTTACGGTACACTTAAAAAATAAGTTGTTTTTTTTAAGAAATAAAAATCATATAACTATATCAAATGATCTACAAAACAATGCTACCTATTCGTTAACTATTTTATAATAGCCAAAAACCGGAAGATTTTAATTAACATTGGGTGCATATCTTAAATGTATTATACTATCTACATTAAGCTGGCGTTCATAAATCTACTCGTATCTACATTGTTGAATATCTTATAATCAGCTTACACCCGCTAAAGTGCGCCGATCATGGTCATCATGTTTTAAGTGTTTACCATAGTTTATTTTATAAAATATTATGTTATTCGATGATTTTATTTTATTTTTAAGTGTGTACCTACACGCGGTTATCTGCTTTATACTTTTAATTCTGCACATTTCATTATTGACAATATTGACATTATAAATTAATTTTAATCTATTTTATCACGTGTAACCATGTTGTTAGTTTTAATCATTTTTTTAGAAACATGATAATATTCAGATTCGAAGTGATTTGAGTTTTTGAGTGTGTTGTATTGCCAATTGAAACAGTATATTGATTTCAAACATGGTTGTAAACTATAGTACCGAGTCAATATTTTTAACTCGTATAATGTACGTAAATCAGTTAATTTCTGAATTTTCATAAATAATATTTTGTTACTATTATCATAGTAATTACCTAATATATTACACATTTATTATTTATACCTCCATTATGATTGCAAGAAATGATGGGTTTTATTTTATATTATTGCAATTTTCTTTTTACTTGTATGATTATTAATTACCTACGTACGTTGTATACTATATGTCTACATCTCGTTTAATATTTATACCATTTATACCAGGTACTTATATTTAATATTTATACACTTTACACATAGCAATAAGTAATACCTCAATCGTGCCGATCAGCTGATATTACTGAGAATAATAATGTGTATTATAATACTTGAATATTTTATTTTTGGAATCATTCAAAGTATATAATGGATAAGTTCCCAAGGGTATATCTACAATCTACGTACTTATATTAGGACATTATCATTGTTCCAAATTAAATATTTGAATATTTTAAAGTCCTTTGAAGACGTGTTACGTTTTTGTCTCACTAGAATGAAATGTTTCGATTTTCATTTAATCTGTTTACTGTTGCCAGTGTGCATTAATTTATATTTTCATCATGATGTAGTATAAAAACAGAATTTATAGTTGATAGGTGATTTAAAAAGGGAAGAAAATTTATGGTCGATAATTTACACTCGACAAAGTTTTCGACCAAAACATTATACTATTATAGATTAATGTTTAACACTCTAACGGATACATTTGGGTTGAATTCCGCATAAATCCGTTTTTAAAAGCGTATACACGCTCGTTATTTTTCAGAGAAAAAATTATGGTACTATAAAACAACAATTATATATTATTTATGTATATTTAAAAACATCCCCAACCAGCGCAATAAAACCGTCATTGGATAAAATTCTAATTTATGAGAGAGTCATTGACAAACATAATAATATATATATTTTTATATATAAAATATACATTTTTGTTATATTATATGTATACAAACAGAAAAAGTTTCAATTGTTTTGAAATTATTTACCATGGTGAAATATTTAAATATTATAATTATAATATTATTTCATACTTCCATTTACCTCATCTATACTACGAGACTGATAGACTAACCTAGCACGTGAACAATCTTTTGAGATTCTGAGTGAAACGATGAACATATTGGTTTTACTATATTGATATGTGTGCTTTTTTGTATCTGTATGTAACCATCAGTTTTAAGGGTGATTTTTAATAGAAAATTGGATCTAGTTGGTACTTTTGGGAGTTAAAAGAAAAATTCCCAAAAATTTAAAAATAATCAAGAAAAAGAAAAGTATACAAGTAGATACCTAAATACTATATTCTGTACAGTAGGTATTAAGTGTACTTCATCATTGAGTAAGTCACTGTAATAGATGATGTGTTCCACTTGAATTCATTGTTAAATCATTGCATATGAAAAACGATTTTGAGTGGAGACAGCTAGTCTGTCATCAGTCTACTAAGTTTCATATTTTTATTGGTATTATAGTGATTTATTCTACTATTAGTAATATTGTAGGTTGAATTAATTTTTTTCTGATGACATGGCTCAACTTCAATTTTAAATATTCGTATTTTTAACGTCAAATTGATTTTTGGGGAACACAAATTCAGTAGAAAAGGTTCAATCATTCAAAACTAACCTCCTATGAAGCATTGCAGACAAATATTATATTACCTAATTTGGAATTATTTATTTTTTAAGATTCTAGATGTCACCACCCGACGACACACAATTGCAATACTTCTGTGTATCCGATTTTGGACTGGAAATTGTCCGGGTGGTTTTACCACTCGATGTTCAAATCGTGCCGACCTCTGTACTCGTTGAATGGCGAGAACGTTTGCGCTGAAAACCAAGACCTGCCAAAGACCAGAGAAATGTGCGAAGACTTATGCGGTAAGCTATGCAACGATGATGGTGTGTGTGTGTGTTGGCAAATAGGCCTGTTATCGCGTTGCTGTGGCATACATGCAATTACCGTAATACCGTTCATATAATTTATATTTTTTTAATTATTATAAAAAAAAAAATAATCATATATTCAAACAAAAATAATTGTATTGTTCAATTTAGGATTACGGTAAATAAATGAATAGGTATGATCAGTGCTCGAATTGGAAAAAAAATTGAGGACGGACGCTGGTTTTAGTTCAAAAAACACCGTTCCATAGCTAATAAATTGTAAAGTAACCCGTTGTGAAAATTAAACAAAAAGTTCTCAAAAGTAGAATGTAGAAACACGTATACGGCGGCAATACAACCGAAATCACTTCAAAATTATTACACTTGCAGATAATAGAGATAAGGTAGACATGATATCTTTAATCGTGGTAGTGTACAAACCAATGAAACCACCGCGGCGGTAATAATAACCGAAACAAAAAAATCCAAATACACCGTTCAAAAGTAAGCATCCCCAGGGGTCAGAGGGGGACTCGTTTTTAGCGTTCCCCGCTTAATTAAATGAAGGGGGACGCTGAAATCTATGAAAAAAATGAAAGCGGACTCCGTCCGCCCGCGTCCCCCCCCAATTCGAGCACTGGGTATGATATCACGACGGAGATCAGAATTCTGAAATATCCGATAAAATTTGTTTCAAAGGATCGTTTTTACTAAGCTTTGAACTCCACATGAACTTTGCCAAATAGGACTCGAGGAATTTTTGTAAAGTACCTTGACGTCATTTATTACCTTGCCCCCCCTATTTTGAATCGTTCCACATCCACTTTATATGTTTTGGTGGTTCAGTGGTTGTGACTTCCAGATATCTCTATGACGACAACGTATACCCTTTGAATATGCATATTATGGTACGATTTCCAACAGTCTGAAAATATTATTGACCTCGGCCTAATAAATTGTCAAGTTAATGGTAGTAAGGTTTTTTCTAACCGATCAGTCATACACACAGTACCTAAAACACTTTTTGTTTTCTCGAAAATTAATGGTACAAACTGTCTACCCACTGTCGAGGAATGATCTACAATACCTACACTAATTCCCAGTTGCATGAAAAGCGTATTAATTTAATTGTTCCATAAGACTTAATGGACCAATCATGGGCCACTAAATCATACTTAAGGCACCTTTATTAGCTCCTATTGATTTGTTAAATGTTTTGTCATTCCTCGTGCAACCCGGCATAGTAGTACAATATTGATATAACAGACTTATTATTTTTCGCTGTGTAGGTGAATCATGCGTTATGAGCAGCGGGGCGATGGGCATTTGCATGTTCAATCAAATGTGCAAGATCATAAACAACAAGCCCTCCGCCCACCCGAGACCATGTGGAAGTTACAATGTAAATTGCTGCCCCAAGGTATCCGACAGCAACTTGGTACCATACAAAGATCCTTCGGGAAACATCAACGGAAATGGCGAATTCGAAAACCGCATAAACGCCGCTGACCAATCACCCTCCCAAAACGATACAATTTACGTCTATCGTTTTCCAAATATTCCAATTATGGTAGGAAAACTCAACAAGTAGTAGGTACTCGTACTAGCACCAGTAACATTGTTATAGTGTTTAATAAATAGTTATTGACGTTTTTTTTCTCTACTTAATATTATTACTTTTATAATAACATTATTTATTATTTTAATTATAACTATTATTATTATTATTATTTTTGTTATCATCATCATATTATTTTATACTATGATTACGCTACGCGTAACATCGCCTAAAATGTTTCAACCCGTGCAATACGTCACTACAGAACCGTACAGATCAACAGTTTTACACGCCTTTTAAACTCTATATTTATTATTATATCCTGTATTGGCTGTATTGTACGAAAATGAATTGTTTTAAGGCCAACGCGCTTGCGTTCCGTCGTACTAACGAAGGTGAAGCCCACATCGCAAGTGGCGTTACCGTGTTTATTTATTACGTTTAACGTAGTTGGTTTAAGCGTTTGTATATTTTTATTTATTTTTTTGTTCATGATAAAGTTACTATGTACGGTCAAAATATTATAATTCTTAACGTGCTTTTCATAAATTATTCATTTTATCACTATTTAGTGTTTTCTTTTGATGTAATTTTTTTCATATTATCATAATAAATCAAATAAATACAGATTTATAGTTCGTTATTTCATTATACAAGAAGCCATTAGATTATTATTTTCTTATCATAATAATACTATATTTGTTCAAAAATATAATTTGTATATTTAAGACAATTGGTAATTTTATAAGCTCGACGACTTGACCTAACCATATAGGTGAACCAAAAAGAAATAATTTTAAGAAAATTATATAAAATTACCAATACATATCAATATTTACATATATACTTGATTTCTAGTGGGTGGGTACGTATTTTTTATTTGTTAACGTCTACTACATTGGGTTTAGTTAAAATGCACCTATTGTTGGAATGTAATTTATACAAAATATAGTCGTTAATTAATGTTTTATAGAGTGTATTTCAGAGGTTTTTAGAGCATAAGGTTATACCAATTCTATTTATTAGAATAAAATGTATAGTCCAATGACTGGAACCTTTTGAATTTAAATATAAAGGTATCGATTCCAAAAAATTTCGGTACCGGTTCCAGATAATTTAGGGACCGAAAAGTATAAAAATTTTAATAACCTATCCAGAATGCGGGTTTAATTAATAGTATGAGAAATATTATAAAACTCATATGATCATACATAGTCTATGTACAAAACAGTAATACCATTAAATTATGATAAATAAAATTATTTTATTTTTGAACCTAAAAAAACATATTTAATTTAAAAATTCTGCTTCGGTTCCGGTACTTTATTTATTAAAATAAAGGTTCGGTTCCGGTTCTAAATATTTTAAATCTTCCAGTTCTAGAACCGGGCTTTTAGGTTCGGTCCCAGTCCCTGATTTATTCATATTTTTATCGATGCATAAGTTGTAAGCAAGATTTGTTTGAAATTACGAATAATCCTTCAGTTTGACATCATTGATTATTATTACCATTTAAAACAAATCCATTTGATTGATTTTTATGTAGACTGAACTGAAGGTAAAGTATGAATTATTACTATTATTAAATTCAATCAATGTCATAACATTATTAATAATTAATAAATTAATAGTAATTATTACTATGATATATTTACCCTAAAATAAATAATCAAACATGACATAATTTTCATAATACCTATGATTAGGTGTTTTCATTTTACAACAATAATAATAATAATATAATAAATAATATTTTAAGTTTAGATAACAAGTTCGTGATATTTTCGGTTTTAAGTGACCTTCTAAAGCTATAATATATGCATGGATATTGGTAAACCATTAATTATGAATACTAATTTAATACTAATACTAGTGTTCATAATCAATGGTATAACTTATAACTGTAACAAAAGTGCAACACCAGCTAATGTCCATTTCGATGATTTATCTTTGCTTTTAAGACTAAAAGTCCACACATATGTCGGTCCCCTCGTTCTAGTTTTGTACACTGGACACTCGTAAACGTTCCGTGAATCTTGTTTGTCCTGTGTAATCGCCTACAAGTTTAACATAAGAAATGTTTGTCAACAAATCGGGTGAAAAAAAAATGTTAAATTAAAATATTAAAATATAAATATACAATATATATTATACATATATATATATCTAATTTATTTCTGTACGTCATCAAGACATACTATAGGTGGCGATACGTACGTAACTTTAACCGTGATTTAAATTGTATAACTTAACTATCGGTGCAACACGGTTGCGCAATTTTTCTTTTTTTGACCCGACTAATTATACCACGATTGCGCAAAAAATTTGTAACACGATTGCCCCCCGATCCTTTTTTACCTGTTCAAATCACAACACCATTGCGCACCAAATGATATGTGTATATATTAAATAATATAGTACCATATAATACTATATACCATTGTATATACTATGTATAATTAATGAATTAAATTCAAAATAAATAATTAATTCAAAATTTTCCTTCCCAATTATTGCAGGTTTAAGACTGTCAACAAATTATCATCGTTGGCTTGGTTAAAAATTGTTTTTTCCTAAATTACGTGAAGTATGCTAAATGTATATACAGACGTAGTCAATAGTCGATTTTTTTTTCATATAAAAATAATCAGTTATAAATTTAATAATAAGAGTATAATAATAATAATAAGATTTTAAAAATTACATTTGATGACAAGCACAAAAACGTGGTCCCATTGATTGCAAATAGCCATTCATTGATATTTTGTTGTTCTTAAATTTTTCCCAAGTATCCATCATAAATTTAATATTGTTTTCTTACTCTTAGACATTATACATATCATATACTATGGTATATAGTATTATATGGTACTATATTATTTAATATGTACACATATTATCATTTGGTGCGCAATGGTGTTGTGATTTGAACAGGTAAAAAGGATCGGGGCGCAATCGTGCTACAAATTTTTTGCGCAATCGTGGTATAATTAGTCGGGTCAAAAAAAGAAAAATTGCGCATTCATGTTGTAGCCCTTAACTATAACTATAACTGAACTATAAGTTATACATGTTGTGTACACTAAATCGTTTAGGTTTTAGACTTTAGTCTATGCATGGTCTAGAGATATTAAAATACAGTATATTATTTTTTGTTTGTATAATACCGTGTTATACTGCTAATAACATTGCAGTAAGTATAATAACCTAAATTATCGGAAATTGAACACAGTTTATAAAACTATTGTATATTATGGCCAGTTTTAAAGTGGCTTAATAATTTCAGAAAATATTTTAATAACCAAAATAATACAAGAATTATTTTAGAGTAAATTAATACATAAAGTCATACTATAATCCCCTGATATAACTAGTGACTAGAAAAATGTATAATTAAAAATAATATAGGTACCTAGTTAATAGTTATAATTCATAGCAAATCATGTTATTAAATATCAAATTAATTTTTTAATAATATCAAATTAACTAATATTTTTGCATATAACTTGTATAAAATAATTTCATACCATGTGTATACTTCGTATAATATAATTGTATACCACTGTATAAACAGCTGACTCACATCCCTAGAATTGTCTGCCAAATTTACTTTGAAACGTATTCAGAATACTATTCACACTTACTCGAACATTAATCACCGGCATTTGAGGAAATAACTCTTTGAGTTTGGATTCCATTATGACCCCTTGCATTACATCCCATCGGGCGCCTTCCATAAAAAGCCCATGAATGTAAGCCCCGTCTCTGGCGGCTCCACTGAAAAATCGTCATCGGTAAGCATACAACAATAAACTATGTCTGTAGTTGGCCGACAGTTGCATTTGAAATACGCTTGTCAAGTAGGTAGGTATACTTATTATTATTGACCTTAATTACTTACCTGAACTCTTCCTTGTGCTTTTTCGTCACGTCACACTGGAGACACATTTTGTCGAGAGGCAATTCGTGTTTCCTTGCTGTACTCTGCATAATCGCCGTTAAAAACGATTGTGGATTGAAAAATCCAGAAAGCCAAACTGACGTGGGTACCTTGAACGGTAACAATTCGATAATTTGAACATATTTTGTATTTTATTGCAATAATTACTAGGTATATCACATACATATTAATATATTATCCATCAAATAATAGTAAATTATTTATAACTTGCAACTAATACACAACATATAGGTAGGTACTCAAACAGAATTTTTATCGATTAACGCTAGTTGCATTAAAAACTACACTACACATAATTACATTTTTTTGGACAATTTAAAATAGATACATATTACATGATATGCAATTCTAAAATGTATACATTTTGTAGTTCTTATTTTTTCACCATCATCATGAAAACATTTAATATATTATGTTTTTAAAATGGTGATTGTAACTTAAATGAATTAATCTGTAGCGAATTACTTTTATAAAAATGCCATTTTTTTAAAATTAATAATAACTCGAGTTATAATCAGACGTGTTCAAAATTTGACGACTGATGCATAATGCAATAAATGGACCACAGATTTTAAGTAGTAGGTACCCAATTTTTCATTTCGAACCTCATCATAATATATTAATTTGACATAACATACATTATTTATTATAAATATTGTATTAACCATAAGATTCATTATAACGTAGATGATTCTATTTATTTTTTAAACGATAAGTCAAGTAGCATTAGATTTCTGTGCGTAAGATATAAAACCACAATTCATTTACGAATTATATAACAATATATACAGTTACGCATACTCACGACAAAATCAGTGGTCCACGTTTCCAACTCTCTAATACGTAGCAAAAGATCGGAAAACCATGCTCCAAGACCAAGCAGAGACGGATAAGCCCGATTCGTCCACACCAGAGGGATCTGGTCCAGGAACAGAGCGTTTTCCAAGTCTTCCATGTCCGAAGTAATGGTTAATTCCCCCTAAAAATATAGTTGATTTTGACGATTAGTCATAAACATGTTTTAATTAACACGTTTACCTTAAGTCCAAGTTCTAGTTCTTTCAGAGACCGTTTCATTTCACTAGTTAAAAAGTTCATCCGTTGACACTCTTGAAAGGCTACAATCACGTAAGGTGTCCTTTCTTCGACTTTACCCATCATCTCGGTTATGTTAAATTCTTCAGGTAATTTTTCTAACGTTTCGTCGACAATCTGTTTTACCTAAAAAGAATATAAAAACAAAATATTGACACTTTTTCGGTTACTCGTCTGGTATATATTTTTTCACGATAAGAATGTTTGGTGAAAATTGTTATTCTACACGAGACAATACTTCTAGTGACGAGATCAACTTTGCACCGGATTTAGCTGAAGGTCGTGTTGCGATTCCGGGTGTTGGTTCGTTACAGACGGAAGTTACAACTTATATAATGTTCTTAGGCACTTACCTTGTCTTCTCTAGTGACGTTCGTACCCCCGATCGCACCTGCTTCCCGTGGCTGCATTTCGAATACTGTGCGAAACAAATTCTCGGACGTTGTACTCATAAATCCAATTTCAGCGTTGGGGTGCAAGCCGTAAAGCACAGGGTTCTCGGCTGGTAAGACTTCGTCTATGTAGTTGTGATAACCTTGATAATCTGTGTTTGGCGGCGCGGGGAAACCCGGGGCGAGGTGAAGATCTCCGTCGACCTGTACGAGGTATGGAGGTAAGATAATTCGATTCGTTGTCACACGTAAACGTTAGAATCGGTTTATATTTTGTATACAAATATATTATTAATATGTATTGTGTACTAGAGGAGTGGCTGAAAAAAAGGTCTGAGGGCCTAGAGTAGAATATAGATAACATTCCACTTAATCATTAATATTCCATGCTAGCTAGGGGTTCTCGAATTAAAATAAAATAAAATTAGAAATATTCTAATTCACGTTTAAAAACACAGACAATTAAAAGAACAAAACTTAAATCAGAATAATCTTAAAATTGTCTTTTTCTTGATCATTGCAATACATATTCCAAATAATATAAGTATATACTTATAAATATGCTTAAATTTTTTCTGTAGTAATATATTGTATATAAAATCAATATTTGGTGCCATTAATACTGATTTGATTAAAAATAAATAGGTAGAATGATCCAGTTGTGTTTGAAAGGAACGAGTTCCAAAAGGAACGAATTCCTTTTTATAAAAAAAGAACAAGGAAATGAACGAGTTCTTTTTTTCGAAGAAAAATAACAAAACTTTTCGTTCCTTTCTAGTTCTAATAATTTACACAGATATGTAAATAATTGAAATTAAGATATATATTTTTAATGTGTATAATGTATATTGCCAATTAGAGATCGTTATATTAGACACCAAGCTGAAAAACAAGAATATCTTGTTTAAAATAGGTTCTATGGTCACTCTAAATTAAACATATTATGGTATATTATGTTATATATATAAATCAACTGCGTAGAACATATTGAGATTTATCTACCAAGTCAGACTGCATCAGTTCCTCCAAGTATGATATACACAATTTTCTATCCCAATCGTCTGTTATGTGGCCACCGTACATAATTTCACCGAATAAATACCGTAGGTCTTCCCACGGGACTTTGTTATTGGCTTCCAAATAGTTGAACAGCACGCTGACGCTGATATTTAAGTCACCTGGACGAAAAGTGACACGGTGAGATAACATTTGGGTTGTGCGTGCATAGGCCAACCGACCACGACTCTAATTACACTTTTGGCAAGAGTATATTCGTACCGACGTTAAACGGATATATCTTGTTCCACCCCTGCGCACCGAATTTCCTCCGTTCGGCGACTACGGCGTGGAAATAACAAAGTGAAAATAGAATCGCTTTGAACTCGGCTTCTTTTGACGACATCTCCAGTGTTTCTTGGTTGAAATTCTCCAGCGCCTTGTGCAAATTGGCTTGCATACCCGTCGGCGGCTCGTTTGTGATTTTGATACACGATTCCAAAATTCCCTAACAATGTCATAAAAATAAATAAAACTCTAATAGAATTTTCCTGAAAGATTTAAATATGTCTTAGGGCTTTATTAGTCTATATTACGGAAAATCTAGATCAGTATATATTTTTTGTGTATAAAATAAAGCGATATAAAGCTGTTGGCTTTATATTATAGTAGTGAACTATATAAACGTATTTGGTCAATGATTTTTTTTATGAAAATATGGGATATCTTCAATTTGAAAGTCGTCAAGGTTAATTCGACGTTTTATTAAAGAGCATTTTCTATTGCATACTATACTAAGTGCAGACAATTTACGGAGCTTAGAACTATGTTTCTTATGGTTGTTTTATAACATCGATTTCCGGTCTAGCGTGCATTTAGGTCAAAACATAAATGCGTTTTAAACAGGTAAATAGAAAGAGTTAAGTACTTGTGGAATAATGTGTGCCGAAGCCGTAGCGGCCGGTTCAGCGCTTAAAAATAGCCTATAGCTTGGATGAGCTGTGTCTCCGAGTAGTTCCATTTTCTTTTCAAGTGTCGGTAGCCATTTCTTCACTAAATGTATATTCTGAAATTAAAAAACATGGCTTATGATCTAAGTACGTTATTAACTTTCATTCGGTAAACATTTATTTGTTTTGGATCTATCAAAATTTGGAAACGTTTGGAAACTGTGAAAACGCTCTAACTCACAATAAATTATTTTTTAATTAAAAACAGTAAGCAAGACGAAGTTTCTATCAAAATTGAAAATACTATGAATACTTAATATGAAACTTTGTAGAAAACAAGTTTGAACGTAAAAAATATTATACAATTAGGTATGTTTATAATATTATATTGTAACACATTTTGAAAGAAACTTCGTTTTGCTCACTGTTTTTAATTAAAAATAATTAACTATGCGTTTTGGCGGGTTTGGGGAATACTATAGTATAGTGGTGTGGCTATAACTAAAATAAAATCAACACGGCATCCAAATTGCCTATCCTAAACGCCGTATTATATATTAATTCGTAATAAATTATTTTTTAAATGCGATAAGTCAAAAATTGTTTTTATTAACACGTATCTACCAGTTTTTTAAATCATTTTTATATAATATAATATATCACATATTTTTATTCATGGATCTATTATATGAAATTTGTAAAAACAAAAAGTCACATTCTATATCTAAACGTTTAATGAGAAATTGGAAAATTATTGGTATAACGGTAATACAAACTCTGGTACAAAATATATCATAATATATAATAAATATTTAAGTGCATGATTACATAATACTGTAGTCATAATTTGGGGATTAATATAAGTTTACAACTGAAGTATTTTGGTATTTTATATTTTTTTTAATAAAAAGATAATTATTTAAATATTAAAATATTTTTTATTTATTCGAACATACTTGTAACATTTTTAAATGTATTTTTATATTTTCATGCTTTTAATATGTACCTGAAGAACGACCCAATGACCATTTTGAGCCGAAATTTCCATTGCACTTTCGGCAACGACTTCTTGGCCTTGACCTAATGACACATTGTGAAAATTGTTTAATCCAGTTGAAATTCCTAGTTTATGTCCCAAATCTTCAACATCCTGAACAAGTAATATTATAATAAACATAATATTATTATGTACAGTGTACACTGTATATTATATTATAGAAATAAAATAAACGCATACTTTTAAATAGTAATGGTATATAATATATTGTATATATATAATACTATTATATTATTATATTATTATAAACAATATTATTTGATGTGTAAACGATAATTTAATAAAATATAACGTTGTATTGTATTACTAAATTTAATTTCAAAAAATTATTTTCGAGAACATAATATATGGTTTACGTTCATTTAATTTATTAATTTTTATAATTTTAAAACAAATAAATATTTTCAGATTACCTAACTTTTGATATTTTTAAAATCTTGGTTGTGTAATGTGCTACAATTCAAAGACTTAAAAATAAGGTTATTTAATATTTTTGATTTTAATTTGAATCAAAATAAATCGTAAAACTAACACGAATAATATCACCATAACTTATCTATAATTGAAATGTTTAATTTGTTCAAAGAAACTGTAGAAGAATGGTGAACATTTTTTGAATTGTTTTAAATTTTAGAAGGTACTATTATCTTCTAATATATTAGAATCAATACTCATTAGTATAATATAAGTATACTATAGGTACAACTAAAATCTAGTAAGTACTATTATCAATGATAAGAATATTACTTTTAACGGGTTTACTCCTGGGGAAAGAATAAAGAAAATCGGTGTTGTTGGACTAGTTTCTTCAAACGACTTTGCAAATTCCACGCTTCTACCTTCTACATACTTTGAACCAAGCTTTTCTTCAATAAATACCCTGAACAAAATACATAATAATAAATTAGCTTTAAATAAAATTAATATTAGTCAATTTTGATTTAATAATCAAATATATAATAAAAATTAAAAATCAAAGACAAATCAAAATACTAACGACATAGCATAAGTCATTCGGTCTGGGCGTAATGCCCTCATCATCATGAGTCTTTGTAGCGACACTTTATTTTTCCATTCTTGAGGGAACTTTTCGCGTTCTGGACAATCCGACTCAACAAATTTTTTCCATCTTTTTGATGATGTTTCGATATCACGGTCTAAATTTCTAAAAAAAAATATATAAACGCAATTTTAACAATTTTAGAAACTATTTAATTACTTTACTGTTTTAGGTACCTAGTTGGACATTTTTAAAATACCTGAATTCGTCTTTAGTTGACAAACTTCTAACACCTGACCAACTTGAATTGGACAAAAATTCTACTGGACTACTGATATGCTGAGCTGTCGGGAATCTCAAGAAGAAATCTAACTCTTGTGGAGCTATTTCTTCACTCATTAATAATATCTATAATAAGTTTTTTTTTTTATTAAATAACTTCCATCGTAACGATATGAATATAAAAATAAATTGAATATTTATATCCGAATCAATAATTATTGTTATAATAGTTAGTTAGTTTTGTTATTTATATTAAAATTAGGTACCTAAATATAATAGACAAATTTGCGTTCCTAGTATTTGAAAAAAGGCAAATTATTGTATTAATAAAATAAATTAGTAATTACATTTTATAATGATTTCACAAATACAGAAATTATAAAAATTGAATAGCAATACTAGTGGCTTATAACTCAATAATAAATAGGTTCACGTGCGATAGGTACCTAAATAATAAATTTATAACTTACGATCAATGATCATATATTAATTTTGTTTTATATACAAACGTCATATAGTATGAATGTTTATAATAATACTAAACTAATAATTTAATTAATTATGAGAAAAGAAACCTGGGAAATAGCTCTGCTATATTATAGTAGGTTTACGGGTACACTCTAAGTTAACAACGAAATAAAAAAACAGCGGAACTCGCTCTGAACGTATAGGTACTTAGTTTTATATTAAATTTAGAGTGCGTACGACTTTATCGAGTAGATCACTGCGGTAATTGATGTGTTTTATTTGAATTCAATGATAAATGTAAACATTTAATTTTAACATCACTCTTTTTAAAAAAGATGTATTAAAATATTGTTTATATTTTTGAATTTTTTAAGAACTTATGAGGAACCTTGTATAATTGTTAATTTTTTTAATTACTTACAATCAAAAATATTAACATAAAATAAAATCGATATTAAATTATTACCAAAAACTGGTAATGCGTAAATATTAATTTTAAATATGCAAGGCTCATCCGTGATATATTAATTAAGACCGAAACAAAAAAAGACCAAGAGGGAGACCTCGTTAACGATGGATGATAAACTGGGTGATCAAGGATGCGAAATAAGTAAATGATGGAATGAGGTTAGAAATAGCAAGAAAACGTGACAGATGGAAAGACTTGATTGAAGCGTGTAAAAAGCCTTCAAGGCCTGTTAAACACTAAAAAAAAACTGATCATAGTCGTTGAAGACTGAAAAATTAAAAACGAATATTTTAAATTATTATAATACATAATATAAAAGTATATTGTAGGTACCTTACTATAAAAACAATAAATTAGATTTTTGATTTGATTTAATTTTTAGTATCACATCATACTAAAAAAATTGATCGATAATGAACTACGACTATACGCACGTAGTATGGCGTATGGGCGTTAAGTGTGAATATAATGATATTACAATTTTAAAGATTAATCACAGTATCTTGACGCCTGTATAGTTGCTGTATATAATCAATAATATTGATTTAGGTACCCGATATAATATCTATATCTATATTGTATATTTGTATGACTGTAATATATGATTTATTATTTATAATATTTATTTTCACGACATCGCTTACTTGGAAAGTCATCTGTGACGCGAATATCAGTTTGTCACATTCGAACAGTCCTCTAGAAGTGTACACGAAAACGAAGTAGGTGATACAGTCGATTAAATTGTTCACTCTCAGCGATACGGTTTCTGCCGGAACGGATTTTTCAATGGCGTTGTTAAACACTACGCTGAAAGCCTACATTTTTCGACACGATATATTATTATTTATCATATTATTTAAATGCGCAGTGGCGGATTCAAGGTGGGTTAGAGCCCCTCTCCCCCTCAGTTGGCTTCTAGGTTAATAAATTGGGCCGTTTTTAAATACTTGTGTTGTAAAACTTGGAAAAAGACGATGAGCATCCACGAAAAAAAAATTCCATGTCGGCCACTGTAAATGCGCGTATTAGAATCGCTTTCTCGTGATAATTTTTTACCTTTAATGAGAATTGATAGACCAGATTGATCGTATTCAGTTCGTTGAGTATAAAATACAACAGACTAGCCCTCGCGGCTGCAGGTCTATAATGTTCTCTGGCTTCGTCAATCTTTTCCGACGTGATTTTTGCCTCGGCCACTTTCTGTTGTATCTCCGCAGCAGTTCTTTTAGTCGTTTCCAAATTTTCCACCAACGCCGTGTCACTTAATATGTTGTCTTTAAAGTAAAAATATTTTTTGCCATAATATATATACAAGTGTTTAATTTATTATAATATTTAGGTTAATAGAAAAATATAGTAAATATAAATTACTAATTAGCAATTGGTAAAGTTCACTCTTTTAAGATAACCTATACTGTTTGGAGTTTATCAGTAAGATATTTTCAACGTTCATCGTTCAGTATTAAAAACTGAAAGTGAAAATCGGCTAAATATTAAGGTTAGTATCAGGGCCTTGCACTAGAATTAACCATAACCCATAACACCTTTAAAAACCCTTAAAATACCAAACACCCGAAATACATATAATCCGAATAATTCTGTTTTCAAAACACCCGAATTAACCAAAACCCGAATAAAACATTCTGATTAACCGAAAATTTGTTTTTACAATCTTTATGTGATATATAATTTTGTATTTACCTATTTCTTGTAGTGAGTTCGATTCTGTAGTTAGATGTTTAATAATAATAATAATAAATTAACAGGATTACAGGAACAAATTTACAATCTATTATAGGTAAATTCAATAATTATTTTCTTGAAAATAAAATCCAATAAAATCATTAATTGATTCTGATTAAAACAAATCGCCTAATAATACTAAATTATTTCTTATACCTTATATATTGTATAATATATATAGATATTTTATATTATATATAATATATTTGGATTATTTTATTAGTATATAAAATAAACCCAAATATAGCCAATAGCAATATAAAATATAGACATAGTCTCAACAAAACTGAACAACGTATTGACAGTAGTGACCAAAATACCAAACATTAATAACTAATAAGTACCTCTAATTATTACTAATTAATACCTATACAGTATTATTTGCCAACTAACTTCCTAAACGTTATTATTATTATTTATTAACGTTTATCTTAATTCAAGGCTATATTTATCAGTTTTTCGGAAATCGCAAAATCATAATTTATATTTTATTTTATTTTGTTGAGCCATTGGGAAGACAGATTAACACTGTCAACGCCTATCGTACTAATGGTTAGGCGAGTTCCCCCCTACGTGGAGTCGGGACTTGAGTCGGGAGATTGTATGTATTTTTCCGACATTTCGCATATCTTTTGCTTTAAGTGAAGTGTATTTGAATGTATTTGACAATATTAGTAGAAATTGTACTTAACAACGTATACAGTTAACTATAAAAGCGTATAAAGTTTTGATACCAGAATTAATTTATTATAAAAAGTAAAATAACCAATATAAAACTATATCTATACATCCCGAATTGGAAAGTACGAATTGTTTCCACCAGAGCGCGTTTTGTTAATTTGTTTCCTCAATAGAGAAACAAATACAGTCAACACCCCTATGTCCTATTTTAAACATTTTAGTTCACTTATATCCGTCGACTTGGCAAGTGGTAAATAAATAGGTACCTAATTAATTTCCCATTGTCTTAGTGCTTGTAGTTTCTTAGAAAAATTTACATTAATAAACTTAGTTTGGTATAAACAAATGTTGTGCATTTGTAAAAAGAATTAATATTTTATTATAAATAATACATAAAAGTTTTTTTTATATTTTTTTCGGCTTGACAATTTTTGGAAGGACTCAGCCTTCAAAAGTTTTGTTTTTCAAGACTTCTGAACACCCGTATTAACCAATATTAACCCGAATAATAACGGTTATAAAAACCCGAACGTTTGTTTAAATTTTTTATTCCAGTGTTAACACCCTAAATCAGAAACGAATAAATAAATTTTACGGGTGCTAAGCCCGGTTAGTATTATTCATTATTGGTTTTAACTACCTAGGGAATGACGTGTATGATGTGTGGTGTATTCGTGTGCCTATATATAAAGTGATGTATGCAACAATGAAAATATTAAAAATTAAAGTTAGCACGAATTTAAAAAATATTGTAAAATTACTTGTAGGTAAACCTAATGCGCCAAATGCATCACATAAATATATTTTATTTATTAAATTCTGATAAATTCTGATTTTCATACAATGTTAAATACTTACACTAATTTAGTTTTGGGACTAACAATTATAATGCATTTAATATAACTTATTTCTGACAACCTATAATAGTTTAACCTATGTTCAAATATGATTTTTATTTATTTCATCTCAAGTATTATTTAAATGTAAACTATGAGTAGGTTATAAGTAATAATTAATAATGATTTATACATTTAACTGTTTCCTGTTGCTTGCTGTTTCGATAACATCATGTCGTCATAAATCGGTAGTTATATAATTCGGACATAGCTAGTATACTTATCCATAATACCTACAATGTACGTAAGAGCCATTTCTAAATTTAGTTTTCAGAGGGGGAAGAAACAATAATTACCTAATATTGTTAAAAAAATAAAATGTTCTAGGTGTAGTGTTATTGAAATATATATTGTTATTCTAGTAGAGCCTAACGTTTTAAATAGGTATAATTGTACAAGTTTGTGATGACACTTTGTAAATTACTTATAAAAAACTATTTATAAAAATGAACTGTATGTATAGCATACCTCCTGCTGAGGACAAACGTGATAGCAAATCGTCCTCTAACTTTTTCAACATGATTTTAAAATCGTTTTGTTGCTTGGTCAATTCAGCCTAACAACAGTATAACATTATGGTTAAGTTATATTTATGATAAAACTAATACTGAAGTAAAAATAAAAATTACTTTAAGTTGTTCCAAGTCAGGTCTTTCGGCTTTTACAACTTCAGCAAGTAACTGGTCTTCTAAACCATCTCTAGTCACAGTAAAATTGATCAAAGTCGTTTGAGCTTGCATTTCGGGTTTATAATGTGGATTAGCTAATTTTGTGTGGAGTAAAAGCCGAAATTCTTGATTGTATTCAACTTCTTTATCTCCCATCTTAATGGCTCTATCCAAGATAAAAAATAAATATAAATAAAAATACAACAATTTTAAAGACCTAGTACATATTTATAGTCAAATCATAAATAACGTTGCACACTTTTGGCACATACTTACTTTCCTTTTTTTATGAGATTACGACCTAACAAAGGATCTAAAACTGGATCTAAATTTTCTTCAATATTTTCGAGCAGAACAATTCTTCCTGTTGTTATACTTTTTTCTAACTCTTCCATTGAACCTTTCTGCCCTAAACGCAACACTACTAAACTTTCTCCGTACTTCTGTTTGATCCATTTAACACCTTGTAACTGAAATATAAATTGCATACGATATATTATTACATAATATATGATAAATAAATAAAACAGACAAAAAATTATTACAAAGGGAATCTTTTATATTTTATTTTAATAGAAAACTATTTAATATCAGTATTTATAATCAATAAAAACTAAAACTAATGAATAAAAATAATAAATGGATGGGCAATAAAAAAAAATGGAATATATTACTTGTGGATCGATCATTAACGGCCAACGATCGGAATTTGATAATATAGTTGCGTTTTCTGTTGACATACGATCACTGGGTAATCCTTCATTATTCCAAATCGCCACTTGAGTGTCATCAGTCAATAAAGTCAATGGATCCAACCCTTCAGTTATTGGTACAGCAGGCTACAAGTGTAATGTATTCTAATTAAACATTTATTGTTATGATCGTACCTATGTTTTACACTTTAACACAATAACAAACGAAACGAGTATTTAAATTCCAAACTATAAAACAGTAGATGATGATGATAAAAAATAATTTAAAATTAGTTAACTGTTAATTTCCTAGTGTATAATTAGTATTTTCAAAAGAAAGTTATTTTTATAGAACCACTTAAAATGTAAAAATTTAGTGTTTAGTATTTAAATTTTATAGATAATGTATTTGTACAATTATTATTATAATACACTAATCATCGTCTCAGAATGAAAAGGTTTTAAATCAATTTTTTTGAAAAATGGTTTTTTTGCATATAATGATTTAATATTTATTGTTGTATAATTCAATCTTGAAATCGTATCGATCCGTTGATTATTCAATGATATACAGATTGAAAAGGTTCTAACTCATAAAAACGTGAATGATAAGGGTGAAACCTAGAAATATCAGTTACAACCTTTTCATTCTAAACAATAATTAAGAATAAAATAGTTCTAAAAATCTAAACGGTCTTAAATGTAATATCTCAGAATGAAAAGGTACCGTTATAATACGGTTATACCACTGGTACAATATAAATTATTATTGTACTATAATAAAATATTATTCCAGCATAAGCTTACCACCTATTTTTGTTTTATTGCGGTGATAAGGTAGGTAATACCAACATGTAACATAGTATATAGTACTATAGGATTATAATAAGACGTCCATTTAAATTTGAATGACGTTTTTGACATTTTTCATTACCTATTGTGATTTATGATTTATGCCGTTTAATTTATATGGTTGCGTTTTCCTTCGTAATTAGTGAATCGTGATATTGTACTTAAATTTTCAACATGAACTCGAGGGGAATTAGAATAAATAAAATGATAGCGCTAACAAAAAATAATTCAGTTTCGGTTCCGGTTCTGGTTTAGGTTCCTAAGAAAATCAAAAAAAAGGGTTTCGGTAAGATTTCGGTTCCAATATATTCAATAGGTTCGGTTAAAATACCGGTATTTTTAATTTCGATTCCAAGCCCTGGCTACCCCCCCCCCCCCCAGTTGCTGCAATGGACCATACAATTGTAACTTATAACTTATAGTAGGTACCTATGTCCAGGCACATACACAAAAAAAATTCCGGGTGGTGGGGGACCCCCCCGCCCACCACATATACGGGTATGTTATAATATTAAAACTAAAAATATTGCATAATAAAAAAATGTATAATTTTTAATATAATTTACACTAGAAGTTGGTATCACTGTATAGAAAAAGTGATTTAAATCAGAATGAAAAAGTTCTAACTAAATAAATAGTTTTTATTTTCAGAATAAAAAAGTTCTACACGTAAAACCTTTTAATTCTAAAACTAATATTTTGGTTTTTTATAATTAACTCAATCAATAATTGAGGAAAAACAAATTGCAGGTAAAGTTGTGTTCTTAGAAACTTTCTTGATATTGCATAAAATGTTCACGATTTAGTATTTATGGTGAAAAAATGTATTCAATGTCCAACTTAAAAACGTTCACCTGAACAATTACATAAATTACGTTAGAACCTTTTCATTCTGAGACGACGTAATATATTATTTATTAGGACTTGAATACAACTTGTTTAAATGTTTCGAGAGACGTATATTTTTCGAAATACAAACTATAATTTAATTATAGTCACCAGAGTGCAGCTAAATGATAATAATTACAAAAAGCATAAAGTGACTAGAACAATAATAAAAGCTTTATGTTTGTAAGACGTCTTAATAGTATTTAAGAATGTGCTCTCGCTTTTCATGAGACCTCAATGTACAATATAAAATAAATTAAACCACTTTAAATCAAAACTAATTAAGTTAATAGATTAAAATAATAACAAATATACCTACCCATTATAGAAGACTGTAGTATTCGTATGATCACAATGGCTTGGAAGGTTTCTATTCCGTACAACTATATGCGTTGTGCAAGAGTAGGTACAATAATTAATGTCCAAAAGTGTACACAAGCTAAATTTTATTATTTTTAATTAATTGTTGATTTGTGATGAAGCTTTGTAATGTGTAATTCTGAACTACGTCCACGCGCTACATTAAAACCAATATGGTTTCGTACGCCGTATTATTGTTTTTAAACTTTTTTGATTCAACGAAATCCTTTAATATCTATGAGTTTAACCTATACGTACATCTAAGGTTTTTACAAATGGCGTCCATATTTTGTGGAGCAGTTCTTGTCTATAGTGTTTCGTGAAGCACCCAACGTACGATATGAACGCTGTGATGAGAAGAACATCTCCCGGCAATGTGGTACTTTGTTGCATAAAACTTAAAAATCGTAAAAAAAATTAATCCCTGAGAAATGTTGACCCGCAATAATATTTATTTACCAAGCTACAGCTTCGGCCCAACGGACGTTTTCCGACCCCAAGCCTCCAATCAGTCTGTTCGCTAATTCGATTGTCTTATTAGTGGCGTCCGCTTCTTGTTGACAGTGTAGTTTTTCGGATGTGGCCTGCTCAAAGTCAGCTGTCAATTTGGAAAGTTGTTCTTCTAAGGACTGTGTGAAAATTGTTTTCGGATTAAATCGTTATTTATATTATTCTTACACCGCTACAAAGTATTTCATATTTACAGCGACTTTTTTCTTTATAACTGCTAATTTTTCTTGCGCTTGAGCGAGTTCCAAATTGGCTTGAGCTAAGGCTAATCGTTTTGGTTCCACGTCACAATATACTTCGTAAAATTTTATAATGTTTATCACCCAAGCACAGAGACCTGAAATATAATTATCGAATAAAATGTTAGGTATTGACTTTTGTTAAACGCAGCGGGATTATTATAAATTAATTCACCAGCAGCTGCGGCGGACTTTGATCTAACGAATTCTGGTTCGAACTCAGGATCTTTTAAGTATGGTTTAATAGCTTTAGTAACTTCGGGATGAATGTTCTCTTTGTCGTAGTTTATGAGTAAATCAAGAAAACTGTCCACTTTAGCCATCATAATCTAAATTGAAATTAATAGTTTAAGTTAAATGGAAAACCATGTAAACTGCAGTA
Source organism: Sitobion miscanthi (assembly GCA_008086715.1). Classification (NCBI taxonomy): domain Eukaryota; kingdom Metazoa; phylum Arthropoda; class Insecta; order Hemiptera; family Aphididae; genus Sitobion; species Sitobion miscanthi. The sequence goes on along the minus strand of CM017801.1, from coordinate 4,340,311 downwards.
TTCTTATTTCTAAAATATACCTTATGAGTAATGTTTAGTTCTTTAGACGTTTATTTTACATTAAAATATGATTTCAATATAATATTATACACTTAGGTAAATTAACCATAGTCTAAAATTGGTTTAAATATGTATTTTCAGTAATATATTGTAAATTAATACAAAATAGTATACAATTTAAATATACAAATAATATATAACAATTATGAAGTATAATTTTTGTTATCATAAAATTAAAACCAATTTTTAATCTTAACAGTATTTTACCTTAGGTACAATATATCATAACGAAATACGGTCATTTTTAAACCGATTGGATTTATCATTATAAATACAATGTGATAATAAATAATAATACAATATAGATAAAATACATACTTTAGTAGCTTTCCAGCTACGGTCTTTGGGTATTTTACCGTTTTGCGCCAATAACACCATCACAGCAGCCGTTACATTTGTAACAACGCCGGGAGGTGATCCAAATGATTTTAATTCTGTTAAATTTGATTTGTTCAATGTATTTAAAGCTTCCTAGACAAAAAAAAATGAAAGAAAAACATTATTATATTTAATTATAGCAGTGATTGGCACCTTAAGAATTCGTTTTTAATAGTTATTGGCACCTGCTCCATTACGAAATCGAATAGCAAATTATCAAATAAATAATATGATATCAATCTTGATAATAAAACAGTATCAATATGACCGTACAATCGAAAAAAATATCCCTAAAATTCATAATCAAACTTTTTATATACGAAATACATAATTACTTGATGCCAATAACTCTATGCTTTACCCGAATACCCATCATAATATAATGGGTTGTATACTGCAGTCGTCTAGACACCAAATACTAACGAGGCCCACACCTAAGTTATATTGAAAATTGTTGGAAAAACTGTAAAAGGAAGGTACCCATGTCATGAATCACGGATATGTTCTACTCGTAGCCACTAACAGTATATTATTCTCATCAGGGGCGGCTCCAGAGACATGATTGGGGACGAAGTAATAATTTTCAAAAAACTTTCAGTATTATAATATGATTATATTTCTTTGCAATTTTGTTTAGTATAGAATTTTTTTAGAAATATGACTTAGGGGCGGCTCCTAGCCCCCCTGATTCTCATAGGTAACACTTAAAGTAATAGTAAATAGGCGAATAATTACGCCATTTACACTATGATTATATCTTAACATTTTTATATTTAATTATTTTTTAACGTTTTATATAGTTATTTAACCAAGTTTTTTAAGTTAAGTGTTATGTGTTTTTAATATGCTACAGTTAAAATTGTTTTTTTAGTTTTACTTCGACGACATAGTATATAAACTGATATAGGTAAATGTATAATACAGGGTGTTTCAAAAGTCTTCATCCGATTACGAACTGATATAGTTCAGCAACGGTTAATCGCAAATAGCTTAGCGATCCATGTATTAATGCTTGACTAATTAATACAATTTACCTGTTTTAAGAATATTTACTTTATTTCACTCTTATAATATCTTAATTTTTTAAATAAATAAAAAATTTGGAATCGGATGAATACTTTTAATACACCCTGTATAACCCTGTATACCCTGTATTTTTATTATATTTAAATATTGCAGTTTTTAATTTATAAGTATATGGTAAATTGATATAATATTAAAAACAATTTTAATTGGCACTATCCAAGTATTGGGGCATTAGTTATCTCAAGGTCAACCGGAAATTGGAATCTTTGCACGTCTAATAATATATAATAATATAATATAATATTAATTTAAATTGTATTTTCTTTTCTTATATATTTTAAAAACAAACTTGAGCAGCGAGTAGTGCTGGTTCAGCCTTAACGAGGTCCTCTTCGCAATCCCGTTGTTTTTTCTTTACTTCTTCTGCTATTGAACCAACTTTTTTTTCTTCGTCATCGGCTATATACAATTTATATAAATATCTTAAAATGTAAAAAATATTGTTTTTTTTATTAATTTTAAATCGTACCAAATGCTTTTTCTTTTGATACTTTTTCGGTTTCAATACCAACTATTTGAATAAGTTTGTCGGCCGCGTCATTTTTAATTTTTAATTCAACTTCTTGAATTGCTAATTTTTCTTTTAAATTATCTACCTTAAATCAAAATTATATATAAACCACACATGTATTTAATACAATACATTATTTGACTAACCAAAACTGGTCCGTAACTATTAATTCATATTTTTAGATTTTGAACAGAGTGTCAGAGCGATAAATGTATTGATTTTCAATGATGTTATTTCTTTTGTGAGTTTGTGTCTATGTACCTGCACCTACACATTCTACAGTTGTAGAACAATTGCTTGGATAGTATCTGATAAAAACTGGATCTAGTTCGTGCTTACTTTTGAGATGTCAGAAGTGAAACACTCAGTATTTTAAAAAATAATTCAGAAAAACAAAAAAATTAAATTAGGGTAAATGGGAATTTTTACGCATGGCCAGTTTTTGAAATTGATTTTGTTTTTTTTGTTATAATTCAAAAATATATTACCATAGAAAATTTATATTTTCATTAAATATTCATATTAGCATTTACTAGACCATAATTTTCAAAATAAGTTGGTTGTGTTTGTGATATTAATAGATATTTGAATTTTTTTAAGTTTTAGTTTTCATTGATGTAAGTATGATGAATTTTTGTTTTTGAGTGAAAATTTGAAAATATGATACAAAATTACAAATACAATGAATATAATTTTAAACTTAAACACATAAGACTTTAAAAATGTGATAATTACAAGTCTATTTACTAGTAATTAAGAAAAAAAATTAGTGCAGTCACAACAATTTTATGAGTGCTTGGTGTTCAAATGTTGACGACATTGGGTATTCAAACGTTGAAACGTATAATAACGACCTATCCTTGACCGATTTTTGTTATTTAGTTATTTAAAAATAAAGATATTGATAAATATTGATTATAGAAGAAACTTGAACATTTCACTATTAAATAAATTATCACTATCAAATAATTTTCAAAATATTCACACATATTGTGGAGTATGGAGTATTTATAGTGTTTTGTTACATATTATATAATATCACAACGTATATTTTTTTCAATATATTCATTGATCCGCTTAGAATCTAAAATATAAAATATCCTTAGAAATATATAATCAGACAGACCGTCTCCGCTCAGATCGTTTTTCGTAAACAATGGTTTATTATTGAATTCAAACTCAAGTATTTAACACTCCATTACAATAACTCTCAATTACTAGGCAGAAGGTTCTTACATTTAAAACCTACCGACACTGTACAGTGTACGCCTGTATAGGCTTACAGTAGAGCTATAGTTCCCGTCCATATGATCAATGTATTCAAATAAAATAAAACACAAATCCTTTTTATTTTTAAGGAGCCGTGTGCATAATGTAAACTAACTTGATTGGCTGTACTTTTCAGTTTTTCTAATCCATTTTCAAGTCGGTCAATTTTGCTAGCCAACTCTGCTGATTTTCGCCTTAGTAACTTGGAGTAGAGCGATATCTGTTCCAAAAACGATTTGGGCGTGGTGTAATTGTACCGGCGGTCGCTCTGTAAATATATACGCGATATGATGTTGACCTGCGTGTGCGCGTAACCCATGAACTTGGCGACGGATTCTCTGAAGTTTTCCTAGAACAAGTTCATACGACGGTGGGTATGCCACAAAATAATTAATCACTGGAAATGATAAATGAGAACGATTTTGGCAGAAAAAGTAAAAAGTAATTTACGGGGAGCACTTCGAGTTCCGATAAAAACTGATTGGACACTGACATGAGAGCTTGTTGTGGCCACTCATGAAACCAGTTGATGGACGTGCAGTTGACTAGTGCGGGGAATTTCCTGGAACGAACCCGCAACACTGATCCGACCGGCGAGAAGCACAGCACGACTTTTAACTGCCGTCTAACCCGGTCGATGAAAAACTTCCAACAATTTTCTCGAGTATCCAACTGTCCGGCGCCCTTAACCTAATCGAGTATAATATCGTTACAATTTATTACTTTTTTAAAATTATTTACAATAAACTGGATTCTATTTTTGAGTAATTTTGTAGTTAATGTATTCACTCAAACCATTTACAAACTATATAGTATAAACACTTGGTCAATCTGACTATTAATCATGGGAATAAAAAATATCTTATTCAATTATATGATATTAAATTAACGTACTCAATTAGTTTGAATAGTTGAACACTTTTTAAATTTTGGCTGTTATAAAAATTCAATTTTTTTATTTTTCGACATTTTGTTCATGTTTGATATTATTGATTACATGAAATTGGAATTTATATTATTATATTGTATAAAAAATCTAAAGGACAGTAGGACACATAATACTACGACAACAATAATAATCCGATTATTGAAATACTTTTACAGTTCTAAAATTGTATAATGATTCTGTGACAAATAATAATACAAGCTTCTATTTTTCAAATCGGAACCAATTATTCACTTTTAATTATTCAGCAGATAAATTTTATAAGAATTTTATAAGAATTTTATAATAACGTATATAATATTAAATTCTAACAAGTAGCTTTTAAGTTAGGTGTATAGCTCTGTGTAAGTACTAAAGACAATATGTCTATGGTAATTGTTTAAGTAGATATTGGGGCTTAGATTATTTGAAAATTTTAGTAATAACTATTGATCTATCAATATAAATAATTTGTAAAAATGGTCCAAGTATAATAAATAGGTACTTAATCTAATATTACATGTCATAAAGTTTATATTTTTTATATAATTTTTCAGGATTATAATTATATTTAGCTTAAACATTTTAATAACTCAGAAACTAATCATTAGAAGTTTGATTTAAATACCTCAAATCTACATAAATATTTTCGAGAAAACCATCCACTAAATAATTTGCAGTAAAAAAGGATAGGTTCTCATTTGAAAAATAGAAGTTTTTATCCCCAAATGATACTCCTTAAGTAGTACAAGGTTAGGTAAATATCAGGTATTTGAAAATATAGTCTTTAGGTATACTTAAAAATTCTAAAAATAAGAATTTGAATAAATGTACTATTAAAGAGACAAATGGGGGTGAGCATGCTTAAAAGATCACATTGCATACACATATGCACGATATTAAATTAATATACATAGTATATTATACTTACATTATAACACTAACAATTAGGAGTAGACGCCAATAAATATGCAAAAGTAAGAAAACCACCCTACCGTGACACTTTATTATCGTCTTACTACGTCCAACCTGTTCGTTTAAATTGCATATAAAAATGTCATTACGAGTTACGACCATCGCGATAGTATCTTTTTCTCTATGTACATAATATTAAGTCAACATTTCATACCTCCTTCCATATACTACCCCATTTACGTCTTACCCACCTATTCAGTGTCCTATTGTATTCTATTTGTATTTTACTACAACGTTTTATACGATAATGTAAAATCTTACTTCGTTACGAACGCCGGCTATAATGTTCTCGACCTCATCGTCGGGAAATAGTTCTGGGATTTCGCCTGTCGAAAGCATGTCGTTAATCAGAACTAGAAACGATTCCGACGGTACTTGAGCGTCAGTCATCAAAAAAACGATTCCTACGTTTTTCAAACCCGACTTCAAATACAAACTGGATAATTCCATCTATATAATTATATCAGTATAATATACTAAGATAAGCAAGAATTATCTTAAATTATAATTTATAATTAATAGTTAACAAGCAATATAATAAATTTAACTAAAGAGTTTAAAGTTTATAAATATTAACATTTATTTTTTTTTTTAAATACCAATTAAATATTTTATTAAAAATTATGGAATTATAGATTTAGTAGACAATTTTGTTTCAACCAAAATATTTAATCAAGAAATATTTATTTGTATATTTTTATTCAAAATAATTGTATTGAAGCATATATAATTAAAAAAAAATAATCAAATAATTAAATTGAACTACCTACTGTTATAGATATATAATATATACAATCGTGATTACAGTACTTAACTGAGTATTTAAATTATTACTTTGGTTGGAAGGTAACTACGAGTATTCAGTTTATATTTAAAAAAAAAATTTCTAACTAGTTAATGCCTATACCTTCAAATATATTACTTTTTTTTTTTATTAGTTAACCCGCGGCAACTTAGGCCATTGGGTAGTTTTTAAACTGTGGGGGAGGGAACAGTAGGTGTAAACACGCGTGTGTAGTTTTGGCATATTTTCAAATTTTCTATGAATAAATTGTTTTCATTTAAAACCTCACTTTAAGGTCCAAAAGCCCGTAGCCTTTGCGTAGTTGTATTTGAGCTACCTCCAAGCTGGAAATAAACGCAGCCAAACGCGCTAAACACTGTTTTCCGCTACCTCCGACCCCTACCAATAAACAGCTGCCCCTTGGCGATTCCAATATTCGGTTTATTCTATAAATTTTCACAAAACCCGTAACGTTAATAGGTATTCAATCACATCGAAAACTATAAACCTATGGTTCTCCCAGCAAACCTGCAAATGTGCATCATAGCGTCTTCGAACAACACCAAATTCATGGCGGCGACCAAATCATTGTATAAGTTTAGTGCTTCTTCCAGTAATTTTGTAAGATTAGTCCAATTTCTAACCGATGAATACTTAGGTTCACCAATACCTTGAGCAAAATGGCAATAAATATTTGGTTTTTCAAAAACTGCACATTCGTCGATTTCCTATAAATAAGAACTGTGATTTTAGTTAAAAATATTTAAATCATATAATATATTATTAATAATATAAAATGTATAAATAGATAATATACATTTCAGAATTATAATAAATAAATTAAACATAATAAAATAGTTATTGACGATAGATGCATAATTAGAAATTAAAAATGTGATTCTTTCTTTAATACCGGCTTAAGAACTATTCTTAAATATTTTTGTAACAATTTGATTTAAAAACGACATAAGTACATTTTTACTGTTAAAGTAAATGCATTTTCTGCGTTTAATGATATGTTTTATACCTATATATTATTTTAAGCTATATATTGGCTATTTATATATTTTAAATAAAACAATTCATTTAACTTAAATTATTAATTTAGTTGTTTGCTTCTATATACCTATCATTTAACTTAATTATGTCAAAAAAATTATTATGTTATTAACTTCAAACATTTAAAATATTTTTTTATCAATTTAACTTCATTAATTTTAAAAATATCTTTATTTTGTCCAGTTTTTAATAAAAGTAATGTTAGGTGTAAGTTTGGTTGTCTATTTCTATACTTATAAAGGCACTTACATAAATATTTTATACCATATTAAATAATAATAAATAAATAGTATTTGAATGATACAATCTATAAGTCAAAATATATAATCTACAATTATCAGTGTTCAACATTTTGAAAGCATATCAAAAAGATTTATTGGTATTTAAATAGTTAGTTACTACAATTTTAGTATTTTAAAACTAGCCCTTGGCAATGGTCATGTTCAAATGTTGTACTATTAAAGTAAAATATATTGAATTTATAGGTACGAGTATAATAGTGAAAAACTTACATCAAAGAATTTTTTCAACGCGTCAGTCTGTATTTTAGTAAAAGCATCTGAATCTTTGTCATCGACTAATTTATCTGAATATACTCTTTGGCATTCATGCATCCACAGTCGCATTAGATCTGCACTGCAGTTCAGACATTCTCCAGTACTAAAGAGCAGACCCTAAAATACATAATTTAAAAAATATTATACCTCATACTTACGTTATTAGTAAAAAAAAAAATGTGTTTTTGTTTTAGAACATGTAAATACTTGGAAAACGTTTGATAAATCTCTCAGATTGAATATGTAATGAAACTTGGTGGCGGTAGGTAGGAAAACCGAATTAACTTTGTTGTGTAACCAGATTGTAGCTTCGATTACATTATCAGCTAGTTTTGAGGCGGCTTGTGGGATTCGATACTCGAAATTTCCGAAATGTTGGTTTAAAATAGAAGCATAAATCATCGTCAACGACTCAGACCCTGGAAAACTGTACGGTAAGACTTATTAAAATTGATTGAAAATATTTGTATACTAATTGGGTAATGTTAATAAATGAAACAAAAATAATCACTAACTTAAATTTATAAACACGGTCATGAGCGGTGTGAAAGAAATACCTATAAGTGTTGGATTTAAGCTCCAGATATTAAATTGTATCAAATTATTTTGACTATAATATCATTCAAAAACTACAAACGAATAACCTTAATAATTAACAAATTTAATTAATTAATTAATAATATAAATAAGTTAATATTTCTAATTTTATTTATTAATTGGCATTTAACACCTTCTATTTGGAGTTTTTGTTTGTATTAATTTTATATAATCGCCATTTATATTATTTATGATATAAAATTGTAATATTGGCACAAACATGCATATTTTTTTATATTTTTAGCTGTGATGTCATATTATAATATAATGTATAGTTTAATACAGGTGCTTATTTTACACTTCAGGGTTGGCACATATTATATATTTGTTTGCAACTAAAGAATCAGTATTTTTGTAATAATTTTTTTTGTGTTATTTAAAATTAAAAAAGTATTTTTACTTTATGAGAAGTCACACATTTTTCAACGGTCTAGTTTCAATGAATAAATTGATTTTTTATTTCTTATAGTGTCTAATAACAAACCTAACACATAAGTTATAGAAATAAACAATCATTCTGTAACATTTCGCATTATTGTAGGCTGTAGTCTCGCTTCAAATTTAGGTACCTATACTTTAATAAATATTTTTTAAATTTAAATTTTACTTATTCGATCGATATAAATATAATAATAAAGTGCTCCAATATTGTACGTTTCTGCATCCTTCCCCCTGAAAATTTTGCATTGTTTTGAAACAGAAATGTAAGACACCGTGACTATATAGTATAATATATAATATATAAACCATTTTTTGCACGAGGATAATGAAAATAAGATCATTGATTTGTTAAAAAAACGCATGAATTATACCTCACAGCGATGACACAAAAATGCCGCTGTAGTCGAGGGTTGATGGTAAAACTGCCTGCAGTTGGATTCATACAGGACACATATTGACAGTTGTGAATATCTTTTAACGATAATTTAGTTCTGTCGTACCAGTGGCCGTAGTCCAAATGTTGTCGGATCAGAGTGTGTGGTTGAACAGTTCCGTAGCAATCTACCTGAAATTTTAAACAGTTATCAATCATACAATCATGAAACAGGAAACCACGGTTTTCACCCCCTCGGATAGTCGCATGCACATTTGTTTTATGCTTAGACATTCTTTAGACAAGTGTATACTGTATTAATACAGTAAATTACAAGTTTCACGATTTTAAACGTTTACTAAGTCCATAATAAACATACAATTTATATATTTATGTTCATGTTATTGTGAATTATTATTATTATTAGTATTGCTGTATAATAATTATTTTACTTCGGGCATATTCATGTCGTCTAAAAAGTATATGAGTGTTTTATTCCCCGGTGGTCCATAATTTCGGCCAGCTTTTTTTTCTAAAGGTTTTTCGAGTATTTTTTGTAACATTTCTGTAATAAACCAAAACAAATAAAATATATAAACACGAGAAAAACCATAAAAATATATAAGTAGGTATTTGACACCGAACTTCAGCGTAACCAGGGCTCATAAGTTCCTTTGCATTTGCATAATATCAATCTTGCCAACTCGTGTTTAATGGTAAGTGACTTTGAATACTTTCAAGGTTATTACCAAGTTTAAATTAAATCATAATTTTACCTATATAGGTATATTATATTGGTATATATTTTTTACTGCACATTCGAGTCATTTTTTGGCACGAACGCAATTGGACTTTACAAACCCTACCACCATTATGACGATAATAATATCATAATGTCGGATGCGCAATTACCCGAAGTCGTATAATAGTTGAACGGTATATTGGTCACTGCATAGTTTTCCGAGAGACTGGCGAGTTTTTCATTCATTAATACCGTCTTTCCGCAGCCTGCGCTCCCGACTAGCATCACTGGGTGTTTGTGGTCCATGAGAAGGTCCACAAAAAATCTGGTTCTTATCGATTCCGGCGTGTGGACCAAAGCGCTCTGAGGAAAACGAAACAGTGGTATGAAAACGTCGACCGGTCAATCAACATTATTATACCTGCAGGGGCATGTCCGAATCCAGTTCGAATTTCGGGATGACATGAGTCCAGGGCAGGAACTCCTTGGTTTCCGTGTCGATATAGTAATCGAACACAGTGCCCTGGGACGGATATTTAATGGTTTTGAATTCGGCCACCCACCATTTGGAAAACTCAACTTTGTAATCGACCACCTGAGTGGCAAAAATAATAACAATCGTTTTATTCGTTGTCGTAATCTCCAGGTGGTTTTCATATAATCAGCGAGTACCAAAAAAATTACAAATTAAAAACCATTTGAGGGGTGAAAGAGTCTCAAGTCTTCTGAACTTTGTGATAAGTATATAGTTGGTAGAATACCGTTGGTTATACATATTATAATACTATAAATTTAAATATTAATCAATGTCATGTAACCCTGAATGAGAATGAATATCCTGTATATATAATATATATGTTATATGTATATCTCCAATGTATAGTTTATTGGGGTTTGGATTTGTCGACATTTTAGGAGCTATAATCTCCCTTCTATGATTTGCGCCACTTTCTACGTAGGTTCTCATTGACAGCCACTACCGACAGCTTAGGTATCTAACATGCTCGATCGCGTTTATTGATCATATAGTAGTGTACATTTTTTCAAGGGGCAGAAGTGCTATTCTCCGATAAAATATTTTTCATGGTGGTAAATAAGTGTAGCCCAAACATCGCTATAGTAAAACAATAAGCTACTCATTACAACTGCTTAACTATGAGTACCTATACCTAACATATTTTTTGATGTCCGATCTTCGTGCTCACCTGTTCTTGGTATATAGCCGCTCCGAACGACCATATGCATACAAACGTGAAGTATAGTTCGTACCATTCTTTCGGACAGTCCATCGGTGTGTTCGCCGGAACTAAAATGCATTCGAGCAAATGACACAGCATTTGTATATGTGACATCTCCGTTATTGGTATGATTTTTTTGAACCTGTTACGAATGTTTTCCAGACACGGTGGTATGTATTTATCGAACAAGATCACGAGGTTACTCTTCTCCACAGCGTGCTCTCTGGTCTCGATCCAACTCGTCACATACCTGTAAATTACGTGAACTGATATTAGCAAATTGTTTTGATTTTATAAATGAATATTATATATATTTTTTTACGGGTTCCATCCCAAGTCTTGCGGGTTTAAGTATAAAATTCCCGCTCGGGATACGGTTGCTGGCGTAGCCGTCCGCAAGTTGGATATTTCAAAAATGAGTCTCATCGAAGGAGTTAAGGCAATACGTTCGTTACTGGCTAACGTTAAGACCTATGCAACACAGATGATTCAAATCGATTGACTATATTAATCTATGTGTACTATGTCAATACCTTGTTGTCGTCCATCACAGTATTCAGTGATTCAATCCACATCGGATCAATATCGCCGTCCAATAGAATCCACTTGGGAAAGCTGTTCGGGACGTTCGCTTGTTCTCTCATTATAACAGAAAATAAACCTTTAAACGATAAAAAAAAACCAAATCACTTATTTGTGCGATTCAAATTAATTATATTATATTATGATGTCATAGAATATAGATAGCTAGGTAATAATAATGATTATATACTTTAGTTTATCAATATTTTTAAAACACAGTTAAATTGAAATGTACCGTCTTTCCACTCGCGGGTAGCAGGATTAATGACACCGAAAAGTTCGTCATTAGTTACTGCTTTTGGGTTCAAATCGTTGTAAATCGGTTTTCGTTTTATGTTTTGATAAGTCCTAAATAGCGTTTTCCAAACTTCGGTTTTTCCAGTGCCCGCATTTCCGACTACGAATACAGAATGACGAACTTCCAAAAGCTCTTCTAACTGTACAACCTGTTCATTAAAACGTAATTATTATACTGACACTATAGCTACACTACGGTCAGTACTTTGAGTATGAAATTTTCTTCTGGTTGCAATAGTAAGTCAACGGCCGCTTGTTTGACGGTTTTTTCAAAATCCTGATCCCTTTTACGTGGCACGTCCAGCGACGGAAATAAATCTCCAATCAGTCCCATAAATACCGGGACATCGTCGCTAATAATTTTTGGTATGTTGAAATCTCTTAAAGCTCTCATCAAAACTTCTTCTTCAATCCGTCCGGGATCACCTCTCTACATTGTGTTTACAGTATTTTAATCACGTGTTTTGTGTTACGAATAGTATAAATAGTTCACCTTCAAAGAACCAGCCACGACTAACACAGACTTTATGGCCCTTAAACCCCAATCATAATGGTCCTGCTTAGAAAGCAGCTCTTTACACAGCGTATACAAAGTTATAAATTTCCTCGCAAGAATTTTTGCTTCTTGAAATCCTTCGGCAACCAACATTATTTCACAGATGAGTTCAAAATCGGGTACCACCATGGCGCACGGTCTATAATAATATTTAAATTGCTTATTTAGTAAAAGTAACCAATTTCTTTTTATCAAGAGATAAATAATAATATAATTTATTCTATTTACTTACCTAAATAGTGCTTTTAAATTTTCCGGTAACTCTGTTCTACCAGCATAACCGGGATTCATCGTAATAAAAATTCCAACAGACGGAATCAAGCTTATTTTTTCTCCCATAAAATTAAACGTCACTGCTTTTTCTCGAATCGCATCCTGGGATGGGAAAATCGTATTTACTATAATAGTCATATTAATGTCTAACATTGAAATTTGAAACGAAGAATTAATATTATATTTTAATCATATAGCTGGTAATAAAATAATGAAAGTACTTTAACCTATATTAAATCACCATAATAATATTTTAATATCATATACCTGAATAGACTTCACTTGGACAGCGACCACTGATAACACTTCGACAGATATTCTGTTAAACTCATCGAAACAACCCCAGGCCCCTGTCTGAGCCAATCCCTTATAAATGTTGCCACATGACTGAAATGTAAGTATTTTTTTATGAAACAGTTATGTTTATTGGTCACGCGTTACAATGAAATATATATATAACATAATATTATACCTTGTAATCCATTTGCTCTGAACAATTGAACACGTAAACCATGACGCCGAGAGCGCGACCAAGATCTTTAGTTGTCTCTGTTTTTCCCGTTCCAGCGGGTCCGGCAGGTCCCCCACCCATTACCAAATGTAACGACTAATAAATGATAAAAAAAATACTATTTCTACTATTTCAGTCGCAAAATGATCGTAAATTTTGTGGTACTTACTTGCGTTAGGGTTATGTAACATCTGTCCGTCAAAGGAGTGATTACCAAACGTGGTGTGTTTCCTAGATATTCGTGACTGTATCGAAATTGTGCATCACAGATATTAGCGAAGCAGTCTTTTTCCTTTTCGTCCCACCTAAAATTAAAAGCATTAAAACCCATGAATATAAAACATTTAGATAAGTAAATATATACCTGTATACTTTTTAGGTAGTTTTTATTTTATCACGATCTACCTACTATCATTACCTCTGTTAATTTTATAGTATTAAGCCAAGCGGCTAGATAAATTATTAATTATAATATGTGTCATATTATGTCATATGTGTAATATGATATAAATTTAATAATAACACATATTTTTAATTGTATAGTCTGTATCAGAAGAATTTTCTAAAATTATTGATGTATAAAATATATGGAACATGCAACGAATATATTTTTTTATTAATTACCATTTAAAATATACCTATAGATAATTTGATTAATGGGTAGTAGTTGATTTTTAGGTCAACACTCATTAAACATGTCCATCAAAAAATAAATTTCTGTAGGTACTTACTTAGAATATTTTATATATTGTGATTATTAGAAAAATATTCTTCTTCAGATTGTTAAAAAACGAAAAATACTTGGAAGTCGCTCTATTGCAGTGTTTTTTAAAGGGTGTGCCATAGCATTTTAATTTCACTGTACCATGATTTCTGTTTTTTACATATGTGTTTTCCGGTCCTATAAAGTACTTTTTTTTTTGAAAATAAACAATATTCCAAAATATGCCGTAACTTATAATAACTAATAATACTATGTGCCATGATACAAAAAAAAACATTTTTTTCGGAACAACTGATCTATTGTATAGTAGGTAAGTCGTAAGTGTCAAGTTTACCTCGTAGAATATAAGTTACTGTAATGAGTGAGTTGAATTCAATGATAAATCGTTGCATAAGAAAAACAGTTCTGAGCGGAGACCGTCCGTCAGTCTATATAATATATTTCTTAGGATATTGTATTATATATTTTATATAGCTATTATAATAGTAATATATAATAATTCGAACTAATTGTTCTATAAACAAATCACAAATTAGGTATTATAAATTATAATTATATAATATTACTTCATATAATATTACTGGCTGTTATAAACTTTCAAGTAAACATACCGATGTACCGTTGAACGTTGCAAATAGGTTCATCGTTAAAATAATAGGTTAAAATTAGTTTAAATATTTTAAAAATGTATTATTTTCAATTTTGTATAGAAAATTGTAATCTAAGTAAAACTGGAATATTTCTAATGTCAACAATGAAAATGTTCTTAACTATAAATTAAAAACAAAAATGTACCTTCATGTAAATACGTATCCAATGTCATAACAATTTGAACTTCAATCACTGACAAAAAAATGTATTTGGCTTTAGGAAAAACTTTTTGTTTAAATTACAGTAAAAAAACTTCGTAAGTTGTCAAGTCTTGTGTATTTAAATCAAAAATATTATTAATTGTATACTACAAAATAATTTACACTTTCTAATGATTTCCTTTAAGGTTATTTTAATCTTCATAAAAATTTAACCTTTAAACGCTTAGTTATAAAAAAAGTTCTAGACTATATATTTTTGATATCATTGAATAACTTTAAGAAAAACTTACTTAGGAACCTTATATTTAAATTTGTCTACACTCGAAAACAATTAATTTTATCATTCCTAAGTCGAATAAAAATTTCTAGTCTCAAAAACTCGAACTGGTGACGATAGTCACAATAAAAAAACCCATCATTCACTGCTCAGTCTAATACTATATGTTGTCATAAAATTAATTGAAAGTTTACTAAATCAACGCTATAAAAAAATTGTTAAGATAATTGTTACTTCTAACTATAAATGCTATAATTATTAATTTTACTGTACAAGAGCTAACTTCGATAAACACAACAAAATATCGAGATAATGTGTGTTTCGTGTTCTAAAAAATATAGTTTATATAGGAACAGATGGACCTATTATTAAGGTATAATTATATATTTATTATTATTATTATAGGTACATTAAGTAGATATGTAGTATTAGTTCTGTAAAAAATCATCCAGTGACATCCAGTATATTATAGCCTATAGGCAGTGTCAGCCTGAGATCTAAAGGGCCCAGGAGGCAAATTATTCAAAGGACTTCTCAAAAATACCAAATTTAAAAAAAAATAATTTAAAAACGTTTTATACCTAGATATTTACCTAGATATCACATAATATGGATCGGTATAATATTATATATAATATACAGTTATATAATATCGATCAAACATCATAGTACGTATTTCAACATAAATCATAGATTCCAAAATTATAATATAATTATATTATTATTACTACGGACTAAAATATTATGATTTTAGTATCATTAAAATAATAAAATGTATATTATATTAATATTATAAAAATATTTAATGGATCCAAATGCATACCACTGGGCTATATATAGTAGGCAAATTTTGTTAAATAGTTTTATTTATTTCTTGAAAAAATACAAAAATACAGGTCAGCGCCTCTGTGGCGATCGCCTCCTAGCTGCCTGAGCCAGGCCTGCACTGCCTATAGGTAAAAATATATACTATATGTCTATAATAATCTATAACTATATAATATTATTAATTATTATAGTATTTAACCTTCAGTAATTATGTTGTCACATAATCACATAAGTGACATACTGACATGACATATATACAGTTGTATTTTGTACTTAGATTTCGCCATGTTGGTACATTTCAAAACGTTACATGTGTTAAACTAATTAACGTACGTATAGACTTGTATTATAGACTTGCCTGTGTCTGAGTTGTGATTGCCACTGAAACGCAAGAACGTTTTCAATCTTTGATTGTATTAATCTAGCTACGACGTCTCTAGAATGCACATCAATCGTACAAATTGTCATTATTTTTTGTCTGTCTTGTCTGGTCAATTCTCCCAATAATAATGATATCAGTGTGTTCAGTTGGGAAATCTATATATCAACGAATACACATATTTTTATAAACACACAATAAGTATTATCTACATTGGTACCAATAGTAATATTTGGGTGGACTGTAAAATATACCAACTAGTTATAAAAACAATAAAATAAGATTACGAAAAGCTAAAACAAAAATTTAGTTGAATCAAATTAAAATTGGAACAATTTATTATAACATTGTTTGAAAGAACAATTAATCCAAGTAACTCTAACTCGATTATAATAATATAGTTTTAAACTAAAATGTGTAATAATGATGTTATAACTATTATACATTATTATTAATTATTTATAAGAATAGAAAATTATTATTTTTAATTTTTTAGTATAATTATTATGATAATTATTTTAGAAATATGTTTTGAATATGTCTCAAATGCCAAATGGTAAAATAATTAGATTTTTTACATATCTGTATAAATGCTAATGAAAAAAATAGTTATTCAAAACTTCTTGTCCCTTATCAGTAATCAATAATTCAAGTGAGTAATGTTTATTATGTACCAACATATTACATTCCATATGCTACATGCATTATGATTTATGATTAATTCTTTATTTGTAGGTGTACTAAACTATAATTTCTTATTCAAACTAATATAATGGTTAATAACAATAATAACATACTTTTTACTAAGCCTTAAAGTAATATTAATTAATTTCATTTTGATAAAACCAAACCTACATAGGTATTACAATATTGTATAAGTGCATTTATCATTTATCAGTTAGGTACCTATAATAATAGTTATATGTCACTTATGAGTAATGACTTTTTGAGTATTGATTTTGTGTACACTATATTACACAGACAGAATATAGAATCTGGAAATGGATGACCAAATTAGTTCTGTATGTAAATATTTCAACCCATACCCCTCCCCTCCTCCAGGATTCGCCACACAAACACCCTAAGTATTTTCATTTCTTAAATTAAATCTTAATGGACTAATAAACAGGCTGTCCCGTGATAATTTACCCATTGCGATATCTCTGGATAATAAATATATCATAAATCTGTTTTTTTATTATTTATATAGCAGAGACAAGGACTACCCATATTTTATTTTATTTTTTAGTAAAAAAGTTAAAAAAATTATTATTTTTGAAACAATTGAAGATAGCCAATTTATAGAGTTTATTTTTGTGAAATTTTTGACTTTTCAACATTTTATTTTCATTAATCTCATGCTTTTTAATAATTCTTTTAGTTTATGTGTAAAATGGCAAAACCCGGTTTTTGTCCGGGCTGTGAGTCCCCCTCTACAACTAACGGGACACCTCTATATCATTTACGAAATGTTGGTTTACTAGGTACCATCTTTTCGTTAATAACCTGTTCAACCTCTTAAACTGATATTCACACACACGACGTAGGTATTCGTGTTGTTTTATAAATATTTTTTTTTTAATCACTTGTTTTCTTTGATAGTCTTTCAGGGCGTTTTCGTAGCCTTCTTCAAGTCTCGCAAATGCAATGTTTACTTCCGTAGTCCACCAAATTTGAGTACCGCACAACGATACTTGAGCAGGATAGTCGAACAACCACTGTTCTCTTGGTTTCTCTTCGTAGGATAAGGTACTTTCTAAAAAATTATGCCTAATAGTTTCACGCATCATTGCTTGTATCTTGTTGAGCCATTTTTCTACCTGTAAATGTATATAACTAAAACACAGTAGGTACAATAGTAAACATTTAATTTCTAATTCATAAATACCAAGCGTCCGTAACTAGTAATTAATGAGTGTAAAGTATACTTTCAATATTATCAAACGCAACGTCATCGTTGTAATTTTATTACTATTTAAATTCGTAAATTGTATTTATTTATTTTTATATTTCGATAATAATAAACTTTTTCTTATTATTTTATTTTATATTTATCAGTGTTACTAATACAAAATATAATTATTTCATTATAATTGACAATTGTATAGTTTCGATTGATTTTAAACTATGTACCTACAGATATATCAATTATCAAATAAATCTGAAGTATAAAATATACATATTCCAATGAATTGAAAAAATAACATGGTAAAAATCAATTTGTTCGTGATCCATATTATAAGTAATATAAATACATGGTATAATAAACTAATAATCAGCTGATGGTTATACAATTCGACCAACTTGTGTAATATATATGTTAGGGGCAAAGTAGACTTTCGGGCAATGCATTAAAATACTATTTTGGCCGGGCAGGGTTACACTTTGACCGGTACAAGTACACTTTGCCCATAATAAATTGGACATTGTAACTTGAGCAATTAACTTAATATTTGCTAAGTGATTTTTTTTTTTTATTGTGTTAAGCAGTTAAGAAGAAGTATAGTGAGAACAGGTTTGTGGTATAGTAATATGTATGAGAGTATAGAACTCATAGTATAATATTATGAAACCATTGTCTGTTAGTAGGTCGAAAGGGCCAATCAAGATGTGGAAAATATACTTGCCACTTGGTTACAAGACAGCAAAATAAAAAAATGGAGTGAAGGACTAAAATTTATTCAATTCATGAAAAATCGATCCTTACATCATGGAATAAAATCCAGCCCATATAAAGCAATGTTTGGATGTAGTGCTAAAATTGGATTAAAATCATCGGTACTTTCAATATCAATGATTAATAAATTGAAAACCGAAGAAGATTTAAAGACAGCTATTATTACGTCCATGAATACTGGAGATCATAGTGAATTTGATGAAGCATTGATTGAAGAAAATAATAAAGAAAAAAAATAGATAATAGAATAAATAAAATAACTGCTGTAAGAACAGAGTCAGTCGTAAACTTAAAAATTCAAGCTTAAAAATTAACTTAAAAATGTTGTTGTAATTAAAAAACGTATGACTGTAGATACTTGAAAATTTCACTGGATGTTTATAATAGCATTTTCTATACACGATAAAATGTTGAAAAAAATTTGACTCTTTTTGAGCTGTTTACGGACATTGTCAGTTTTCAATTTTTTTAGTTTTTTTTTCTATAAATACATTGAACAGACTATATAATATTATAAATCTTAATGTTTCAATAATACCTATAAATTAATATATTTATACCAACACAAGTACAGAGTGTCACCATACACATGTTACATGTACACAGTCACACAGATTAAATGTTTATATTATTATTTAATATTTAATTCAATTTATTCATTTTTTTAAATATAAGGTATTTTCGTATTTATAACTAGGATTATGAATCCTATTTTATTTTCCTAGATTATTCTAATTAAGTGTTTTATAAATAGGGTTCGGGACTTGTTGCATTTGCATATTGCTCAATAATGACTGCAGAATAGTCTAAGTAAGATTTAAATTTGTTTTAAGTCATAACGGGTTGAAATACAAAAATTTGAATTGCATATTTTTGCATATTTTGCCATTTTTTGAGCAAAATGCATATTTACCGATTTTGGCAGTTCAATTGTTATTTATAGCATATTTACACAGTTTTTGTTTTATATTAAGTACATATTTTATTTTAAAGATTAACTTTATTTATTTTTTTTACTTTTTTGCGTTGTTCAATAACCTAATCAGTTTTAATTTAAATTTGATAATATCAGAAAATGTCTTAATGTACAGTCAAACTTTACAGGTAAACAATTCATCATTTTTATATTTAATAATAATTTAATATATTAAAAAAAAACCCAACCTTTTTTTTTCATTGTAGGAGAAGACGAAGAAAACGAAATCGAACATATATTTCAGTAATATAATGTTGATAGTGTTGCTGTTGTCAAAAAATAACTAATTACAAAAAATTGTCTAAATTTAAATAAATAAATCAAATTTTTTAATTATATTTAAAAAAATTGTTAGTTGCATATTTCGGTTATTTTAAGTGCATATATGCATGCATATTTCCTACAATTTGTGCGCAATAAGTCCCGAACCCTATTTATAAATAATTGCTTATTACGTTCTACATTTCTACTAGCATATTGCAGTGTTGTAACTACTCAAATACTTATAAAATAAAGTATTTAAAATACCACCCAAATACTATCTATTGTAAAGTATTTGAAATAATCTTCAAATACAAAAAAAAATCAATTCAATTCTAGGTATTAATAAATATTGAAATTTTTAAAAATTATAATATTGTAAAAATGTACAATTAATGATTGTGCGCTTATGACCAATTGGAAATTCGTTATTCGTAGTTCGTGCAAAACAAAAGTAATATTATTTTCTAATACAATTATCAAAATAAGGTAATCTTATACTCCTACGTTCCACATCAACTATATTATTATGGTGCTATATTAAAAGCTATTTTCGGATATTCCGTAGGTACCTCCGACAATAAACAATAAAGATAATTGATAACCATTTTCTTAGTAAATAGGTAGGTATTACTAATAAATAATAACACTAATAACTAATAAGAAATAATATTTTCGTGTAGCTAAGTTAGTAATCAGTAATCACACAGTATATTTTACAGTCAATAACAATGTGAATAATGAATACAGCTTTCGCTTAAAGGATATAGTAATATATTTTAAATTGGTACGTTTCGATTGTCGTCGACGGTAAACTGTTTTCTGAAGAAGAAAATATTTAATTAAGCTATATATAGACGAAAACCAAAACCGATATTGAATTTTCCATAAACGAATATTGATTAATATAATATATTATAATTTAATTATCGTTATAATATTTAGAAACAAATTGGGGATTAAAGGAATAAAAAAAAGTATTTAAAACACCATTCAAATACTTCAAAATAAAAAAGTATTTAAAACACCATTCAAATACTTCAAAATAAAAAAGTATTTGAATACTTTTACCCAAATACTTTACAACACTGGCAGATTGTAAATAATTATGCATTCCTATAATATTAATACTTTGTCGGCGTTTTTAATTACCTGCCAAGTTGAATATTTGAAAACAGTGTTAATACTGAACACTTAATACATAATATAAACCTAATAATTATATTATAAATCAAAATATTTATTACAGCTTTTACTTTTTATTAGGTACCTACTCTTGTTTCGAGATTTTATTGAAAACATTACCTTCTATACGTCTATACCCTATACAAATATACAATAATATACTCTAGGTACCCATCCACAAAAAGTAAATTATAAGAACATATTGTTTTAATTTGTTTGAATTAGGTATTCGAAGAAAAATTAACAATCCGAAAAAAATTATTTTTTTAAGTTAGGTAATTGATAAATTATTATTCTACTGCTTGCACTTCTATTTTTCGATCTTATACAATTTTATGTATAGGTATTAAGTACTATAGGTACCTCATATCTAATATTACCAAATCAGTCAAAATAATAACACTCGTCAGTCGGTATGAACTTATATTTAATAAAATTGCTTTTTAAATCATTTCCCCGGTCCCCACTGTAAGTATACATTAGCTATATAGGTATAAGATGATTTTTCATTTTCATTATTTACTATCGTCTTATTTTGTTCTATTCTAAAGGTCTTTACACTCGGATGGACTAGGTACATTTGAAACTGAAAATAGTTTTGGCAAAGTATTGAGAATGAATTACTCTTCCTGATGCCAATTCTACTAACCTTTACATAAGCGTATGTATATCATATCGAAAAAGATTTCACTCGTAATCTTAATGTCTAATCATCTATTAATTATTATTTTATTTTAATATATCTAAAGCTAAGTTAGTGTAAATCATTGGATTAAACTAACACATTTTTACAATTTTTATATTTTTATTATATGCGTACCTACCAATACACTCCTTAAGTAATAACGCAATTTTAGAAGCGCTGGTAACGCTGAAGTTTTGATTTCTATTAAATTATTAGATCTGCTCCATCTCAAATATTTAAAACCACGCGAAAAGACAAATGAACTGAACGAATACAAAAAATAGTCATTTGTTCTTATAAAGATAAAGTATATTATGTTATTTTTTCAAATAAGATGATTATTACTTATTACAACATGACAATTATTTTTTTATTGGTGGGTAAAAAAAATTCGATTAACGCGCACAGCTGAAATAATAAAAAAAAACCATAGTACATAACTGCATGATATATATATATACGTCATACAGCAGATGACAATTATTACAATCGAACAAATTACAATAGTTAACAACTGGTGGTGTCCTCATTGTTATTTTAAATTCAAAAGTGATTTATGAACGATTATGTTGGAATGAAAAAACAAGTCCGAGTTGAGCTCAGATCATTGAACGTTTACGCCAATGTTTGAAATATATGGCTCACAAAGAAAGCTTGTTTTGTATAATTGTATTGCGCGTTATTCCAATGTGCTGCTATGACTTATGAGACAAAATAATATTATTTTTGTAAAACCAACAGATTCTTGGCCTCGTGTGAATCTAAAATAAGTAACGTTACTCAACAAAAGTCGACAAAGAAAACATTTCTCATCTTGGGATGACGAAAATTTCTAGATGTATTTTTACTATACAATAAATATTTTTCAGTATTATGATAAAATAAATGACATATTTTTTCGACATTTACTTTGCGCAGTACACATCAGAGACGACACTTTATAGGTCAAAACCGATGACCGAGTCATCTGAAATAATAATAATAATAAAGGCGCGCGTAGTCAGACTTTTTAAAGTGCATAAATTGTAATTATAAGTAGGTATTAAAAAATATATATTATGTATTATTATAGGGCTATTTTAATAGGACTAGGATTTATCATTTATATGTACCTAATTGCATCGTTTTTTTTTTTTATCGTTCTTTAAAATTTAGTTTGTAAATTTCTAAATAAAATGTCCACAATTCACCTATTAATGATGCAAATGATCTATTTTAGATTCTAATGTCGATGAATTATGAATGCATTGATTTTACAACGATGCGGGTATTTTTTTGTATACGATTTATAGCAGAAAAAATGCTAAGATGTTCAACATAGTGGGTTTTTTTGGCAGCAATTGGATGTATTTGGTACTTTTTATTCAAAATGTAATTTTCCTATTATTTTTTAAAAATCAAAAAAAAACTATGAGAATTGTAAAACCATTTTTCGACAAAATCGATTATATTTTCAACTTAAAAATGAAAAACCTTCGATACTTGAAATATTCATAAATTGTTCTATGTATGATAAAATATAAAGTAAAATTCAAAATATTTTGAGCTATTAATTATATTATAAAGACATTAATTATTTATGTTTAATTTTACTATAAATTTTGTTAAAAATGTATTACAAGGTTTCTCATAAGTCAAAATCGAGAAAAATGTAAAATATTTTGTAGTTAAAAATCTATAAAAATATTCTTTTTTTATTTTTAAATATAATACAAGATTTCTCATAAGCTTTTCCACCTATAACAAATAAAAAAGTCAACCTTATACCTAAGCTTTTACTTTTCGTCATAGTTATTTTAAAATATTGGAGATCTATAGGCTCAATTTTTTTTTTAATCACGAATATTTTTTTGTTAAAAATGCATAAAATGTTAAATTTGTATAGCTAAGAATTGTAAACTGAAAACAAGGTTTCACATTTCAACATGTATTCCAAAAATCTAAAAAAATATATAAATAGTTTTTTTCCGTCATTTTACCGTATTTTTCTCTACTAATAGTAAAATAAATTACTGTAATAGCAATATAAATATATAATAAAATATACTTATAGTAGGTAATATAGGCTGAATTTATTTATGATTGAACACAAATGTTACACATATACATTACAGTGGCTTCCTCAAAAACGAGGAACTCTCAACACATATAACTGTAGAGCATATTTTAGCCCAAATTAGATTATTTTTATTGTACTTTAAGTGGGTAACACCAACACAAAAACAAAAAAAATTAACATTTTGCGACCATGATTATTTCAATTAGGACGAAAAAAAAGATTATCATATTCGAACGCACGAAACCTCACCTAACGTGGGCTGTAATTATTCCAAATCGAGTCACAAGGAGTCACTTGTATATGTTGGTGCACACGAAATTGCAATGAATTTTTAAAACAAAGTACCTATTCCAATTGTCGGGCGTGTGGGCGTAACAGGATATCAGGAGAAAACGCGCACACCCGGTAGTACCGACGGTCGATAGCGTAACGTCGAATGCCACGGAAATTAAAATATTATTTTGTCACCGAATTATCGAAATCAACGCTCGAGTATTAGAAGTGATTAATTAACTGTATTCCAGTTGTTTTCGTTAACTGACGATGATGAGCTTGCAATAATGTGATAAAAAATTAAACTACATGTACAACACTATTTATATACGATAGTAAGTTGGCCGTAACTCGTTGGATATTATTATTATGTTTTTACAGACGTCGTAATAATGTTGTAGTACCTACTGCCAACAATTTTGAATATCCAGTAAATGCAATTTGTCGTGTACCTACGGTTAAAAAAAAATACATAATATTAGAATGCGTTGAGTACAAAAAAAAATGTATAATATCCCACCACTTACCAGTCGGGTATAAATTCGTAAGGAAACCGGTAAGGTTCCTACTTGAAATGGAAAATGTAAAATTAATTGAAATATTTTCTTTGTGTAATATAATGAAACGAATCTATGAATAAAAACGCGTACTCTTCCT
Source organism: Sitobion miscanthi (assembly GCA_008086715.1). Taxonomy (NCBI): domain Eukaryota; kingdom Metazoa; phylum Arthropoda; class Insecta; order Hemiptera; family Aphididae; genus Sitobion; species Sitobion miscanthi. Next base: position 4,315,304 of record CM017801.1, on the reverse strand, counting down.
GGTTTCTCGCTGCGCGTAATTAGTTATATTATTATACTTTATACGCACATTAAGCGCATAATGAGACTATTAAAAATATAATATCTATTGGAGTATTTCCTAACCGAATTAAATCAAAACAAAGTCCAAAAAAAATATTATCACGGTTATCAGCTGCAGTAGACAGTCGTGGAGTATTTTGGAACCACTATTTATTAATCGTGTTATTTAATTTGATTTTAGAATACGAAGATATATTAAAAAATCGATATTAAATAATATTATTATATAATTTTGATGGAAGGACCAATATCGAAATATTCTAAAAATACAGTTATAATAATCAATAGACAATAACAGAATGTTTAAAGTTTCTATGAATAATAGTTTTTAAATAGCAACAACATAACTAAAACAGTTTTAAAAAAAACGTATATGATCAACTTATGAGGAACCTTATATTAGACCTTACATTTTCAAGCTTTGTGATTTAGAAACAAAAATGTAATCAACATAACTCATATCAGTCATAAAATCGAAGTAAAACAAAATATCAAATGTTGAAACGTCTAATAATTGACTGAAAAAAATTCCAGTGTTTTGATATTTCTTTAGAAAATATTAAGTAATATAAATGAAAATTGCAAGTCCTTACTTCCTATTCTTTTATAAATAATAAATGGCAAAAAAATACTTACAAAATATCTGAAAATATATTTACGAAAAATATTTTAATTGAAAAATATTTTATTCGATACGAAAATATAACACATGAAAAATAATTAGTTCGAAAATATTACATCCGAAAATAACAGAAAATACATTGTTAGAAAATAATGTCCGACCTTCGCTTTCGGTTAAAATATTTTCACTAAAATAATTTTAGGATAAAATATGTTTCAGATGAAATAATTATTCTGTTGTTTTACTTTTCAGTAAGTAACTACTACTATTATTATTATTATTATTCGGACGAAATACGGTTCTAATATATTATTTGTAAGATTAAAATATACGGTTTAGTCAAAATATTTTTCTACTAAAATACGATTTTCATGAAACATTTTTGGATATTTTACGCACCCTCTAGAAATTAGAATTCGATACCTGAAAGCATCTATCCAAAAAGTTTTGTTAGAGAAAAAGAAACGTAGGTAATTGTAATTCGTTAGTTTATTCGAAATCGTTCGTTCGTTCGTTCGTTTCGTTCATTCGTTCGAATTTGTTCCTTTGTTTCGTACGTCGAAAACGTGACAGTCTACCAGGGTCGTAGGCGCAATCGGCGCGCGCAAGAGCTGATCGGATCGGAGTTCACAACGTCCGTTGACGTCCTCGACGAGGGCATTGTTTAAGAGTCCTGCTCTATCAGGACCGCATGCAGACAGTCGTCGCGGTTCTTTGCAGCCGCCGTCACCGTGTCGCAGTCGCCGCCTGACGGACACACCTGTTGCACGCGGCGACCAATTTTTTTTCTCTGACAAAGACCATCGTCGGTTACCCGGTACCAGGATCCCATCACGTCAGATGTATACGCCGCCGCGCTGTGCACATCAGTATTCTGTAGTTTATATTATAACAGCAGGCAATAATAATAAAATGTAAATCATGACGTTTTCATAGTAATAATAATGTGTCAACCCTTTGTTGACGTCGGCTGCAGCATACCAGAAACTATAGATTTTATTATTTTATAATATTATAAAATGTAAAATAATAATTACGTTTACGACATTTTTTTTCGAGAACGGGCTCTGGTGTAGCTGTGTACTCGCGTCTTACTTACGTCTATATAACTATTAACTTGTGTAAAAATCGATTAACTTTGAAAAAAAAAACAATAAAATAGTACCTTACTTAATAATGACATTTCAACAGCAATCTTTGTATATCATTCTAAATCACAATTATTTTATAAGCATTTCGAGTTCGAATTTTGACAAAATACGTAAAACTAGGAAATAGTGCAAATTATTTTGAGTTAGAAATTCATTAAAAATGTTCTTTTTAATCTAAGATTTGAAAATAGAATACAAGATTCATCATAAGTTTCTCTACCTTTAACAAGGTAAAAATGTCTACCGGAAAGTCAAATTAAATTTTTATAATTGTTGGAAGTTATTCACTCCATTTCTCATATAGCTTGTATATGTCTTATTTTGTTATAATTCAAAAACGAATAACTGTAGATATACATGAAATTTAAACCAAATGTTTATTTTATCAATTCCTATACTTGATACAATTTTGAAAATATTTTTACTCGATTTGAGGTGTTTACGGAAATTTCTATTTTCAATTTTTTAGTTTTTTTTTTCTATAAATGTCAATAAAATGGTATTTGTTGAGTCAAAAACTATAAAAATGTTATACAAGGCTCTTGATATGTTTTACAATAGTAGTTGAAAAGTAATCAAAATAGGTACCTACATAGTTACAAATTTTTTTTATAAGCATTTAAAGTTCGATTTTTGACAACATTTATCGATTTTAAAAATGTATAAAATGTTCAACTTTTTTAGCTAAGGATTTGAAATTTAAAACAAGGTTCCACGTAAGTAGGGTATTCTACTATTCTGTAACGAAAAAATCTCAAAAACATAAAAACGCAGTTTTTTTAATAGTTATTTTATGTTTAAATTTGGAGGAAATTACAAATTAAATAACGATTTTCGTTTTTTTTTTGAAATTTTATAATATTAATTCAACTTCCGGCTATAATGATTATTAAGAATCAATAACAATATAAATATAATATAAAATATCCTATAGACTGACAAACTGTCTCCGCTCAGAGTAGTTTGTCGTATAGGTACAATATTATATCATTAAATTCAAAGATAATACCATCCATTATACAGTGACCCACTTGTTACCTATTGTACAGCAGAGTGACATCCACTTACCCGCTTTTTTAATTTTATTGTTTCGATTTCGTATTTAAGAAATAATAATATTTGATTGTAGCTATTATTATTTTTACGGACGGTACAAATAGCGTCTCGTTTTGAATTTTTTATCTTAAATATTAGGTACCTATAATGGATTAATAGTGACCGTTTTCGAGTATTTATATGTATTTCGGATCATTATACAATCATTACCTATATCATTATAAATAAAGTATTTTAAAAGACGAATACGTTAATGTTTTCGACACGAAAAAAATATTGCATTTGCCATGTGCGTTTTTTTAATTATTTATTGACAGTGTTATTTACCAACATTTGCCGTTACAACTGCCAAAAGTATCAGTACAGTCGTACAGATAGTATAATACTATAATAAAATAACAAGAGGCCGCTCTGGTACAGATAATATGATATGTCGCTATGTTAAAATAATATTTTTTTTCTTCTCGTATACGATACGTGAGTACGTGACGACTGACACGTGCACCCATTGTGACTCGCAGCGTGTACATAGTTTAATAGCTATGTTTAGTGTATTCTGTGTACTGTAAATATTATACGTATCTCTACAGTATTGTAATTCGCGACTGTGTTTTGCCTATAAACCTTGATGAGGATGGTATAAGAATCCTTAAATCTGATCCGGAATGATCAAAATCGAAATTATTATATAGAATCCGAATACCTATATCTAATCAGATAAATTCCAAATCGCGGAAATAGTTGATAAATATATGTTTAGAAAACGTAGAAACCACTAACCAGTAATTATTATTATATTCTGCCTGGGTAGTTTTTTTAATATAGTATTTATCGTTCGTGAAAATATAGTAATTTATTGTATTTGTATTCACATATTATTCGCTGGCACAATTCACATCGGTTTTATTTACTCAGATTTTGTGAAACATATATTATTATTTTATGTGATTCGATTTTATTAATATTTTGAAATCGTATATAGATTTGATCAATGAACACCTAACACCATTTATGAGTAATCCTCTTATAGGATGTCGGTACCATACGCGATACTCGTTATAAGATTCATGGTGCTATAGTTCTAGTCTCTAGGATTCGGGGACCAACATCCTTAGGTGCAAATGTGCAATCCTGTAAGTTCACGATTAGTGAGTAGATATTATTTATTGTGGGTGCCAGAGGAGGAGGAGATAGATTATTAATATACTCAATATTTGAATACTTTTGTAGATATTATTGTGCAGCTACCTGTGTCCTATAATCTTTACTTTTGTATACTACCACGGCATGTATAGGTATATTCGATATTGGGTACCTAGTATAATTTATGTCTTATAGATTATAGTGCAGACTCGCGACTGCAGAGTACCTATAGGTACAAGGCTACACCATATATCAATATAATATCATTGTGATTGTTTATTAAAGTTATATATAGGTAGTAGATACCGTTATTTATTTTACGGCCCGTCTACACAATTTTCGCAATAATTAAACAGTGAGAAAAAATTTGGCCTTTCCGTTTTTATTTTCACTAGGGACCTAGTACCTACCAATAAATTATAATACGCAAAAATCGTAGTGAAGTCGTGAGCTCAATTTTAACACGCATTAATATGTAGTGTTAAATATAAAAAAATATTCATAAGTACTTATCGCTTATCGGTTATCGTTATTCATTGTTATTATATTGACGAGTATTATAATGCGTTTCCGTAAATACGTTATCGGTTCATATTTAAAATATACATAATACACATGTATAAACGTTTTGAAAAAATAACTTGTGTAGACGGTGATTGAGCACATACACGCAATGGCCAGCTTTAATATAAACACGCACTTGTGTTTATGCATGTACCGACGTCATCTGAAGAGGAAACAAAAGTGATTTGATTTTATTGAACAAATAAAAAATATGACGTCCGTATATTAAGCATAAAACAGATTAACTCGTGAATATTGAATCATCGTTTTCATCTATAGTATACATAATATTATATTGTATACAATTATACATTTATACTAATTATTAGTGTATTTCGTAGCTTATAAATTATAGCGACGAAAAATATGTATTTATCTATATAGGCAGTAGGTATAGTAGGTAACTAATGTTTATTTTAAATTTAACAATAACAACATGCGAGTTTAGTGAATTACACTGACGTGACTTCAGAAAATAAAGGATGTAATATATCATATTTATTAGGTATATAAAAATTGTATGGTTATATAATGTTTACAAGGTTCACCTACTCGTGTTGTGTATAATAATATTATAATCTATTTACAAAATCTAACCTATCGTAGAATGAATAACATTCGTCTCCAAATTCCAAGGACTTTAAATTTAAAGTTTAACCAGCAACATTGCGATTTTTGACTAGCAGGGCGTAATTGTTTTAATATTTTCAAAAATACTAAACTCACCACAATTATTATACTGAGTAACACTTTTAAGTTTTAACGTAATGCAATCAATATATTATTTTCGATCACTATTATTTAATGTTTAGAAGAGAGGAGTGGAGTGCATCGAGGTACATCGCAAAATGTTGGTCACTACTACGGTTAAAGATATTATAAGTAAATCTTTAATCGTGGTCACACCACCATTCATCAATTATAAGTTGCTTTAAGAGGACGTTTCACCCAAATATTATATTGTCTCCGTCTTACATACATACGAAATAACAAATTTACGTTCACCAGTTTCGATAGTGTTCTATTAGTTTTCATAATAGAGTGGATTGACCTATTATCGCATGTTTAGGTAAGACCAAACTGTGGTTCTCTTGTTGGTTTTTTACGTTATTTTAATTTTTAAGTGAGTTATTATAATTTTCAAATATTAATATATTACATACTCATAAGTCATAACTCACTTAAAAATTAAAATAACGTAAAAAACAACGAGAGGAATAGAGAATACAGGGAATGTTCTCTTATAGTTTCTTACCTAAAAGTTTGATAATTGGTCAATTTACTTTAATATCAAAAATAACAGCACACTATTGAAACTGGTGAACATAAATTTGCTATATCGTACTACCGTGTAGTTAACCTCTTAAGTTTAAACTGCACGGATCTAGAAATCTGAAACGATGGAGGGGAGGGGGTTACTGAATTGTTTTCACAAAAAATACAATAACTATAGTACACATATAATATATTATTATTATAAATATTTAGTCTTTCAAATTTAAACACTTATAAAAAAGGTTCAAAATTGAATGCATATTACCCATATTAATAAATATCCATGCGAATATGCAATTAAAATTAGATAAAAATGGTCCAAAATATAGAACTGCCTTAAATTATTGTAAAAAACAGTGATATGAACAAAATGTTATGCCCCCATATTGTGATAGAACTAATGGTACTACCAAAGGTCCTCATTCAAAATTCCATTTTTGTTTTCAAAATAGGTACTCCCAAAAATATTCTGCTTGGGAATAGGAAATTAGAAATTTATGCTCGAAATACGTTATAAGTACATACATCAGTCACATATAATAAATAGTAAATACTTAGAAGCAATTATGATAATATTATTATTGTTATCACATAATTATTTTTAGACTAAATACTTTCATAATAATATAATGCAATTACACACTTATGATTTCGTCATGTTACATTTATTGTGAATCAATTATAATAACAAGCTTTAATAAAGAATATATGAATATCAATATAACCAAAATATAAAATGGGCAAGATGGAATGATATGTGTGTTATTTCATAGTATAGTTATCTTAGTACCTAATAAGACACAAAAGGATTCACAAAATTATAATCAAATAATTACAAAAACGAAAATTTGTATCACCATTTATCGTCTATATAGGTACGTAACCCTATTCGACTTAGCATACAGCACTTTTTCAGCAGGCATCTACCACCGCGGATTCAAAAAATCATAACTCATAGAAGGCTTAGCCATGGTGGAACAACCATGGCTCTATCATGGTCAATCTAATTTTACTGCAATAAGACACATCACACATGTACAATATTTTATTCTTTTGATCATCTAATAATTATCTAATAATTAATAAACTGTACAATATTCAAAATCTCATGTTTTTTTTTTATACCTAATACAAAATATTTTCATCATATTTTATTTTATATTTTGTTTAATTCCTTCTGCTGTTACGCAGCATAAACCTATCTTTTATCTTTAAATAAAACTATTACAACTAGTTTTCATCACAATCGAGATAAATAGGTAAGGAATACTCATTTAATTTACTATATTTCCTTAAATAAAATACCTCTATTAATTAAACACATTAGCTACAAATACCACTTAATCCTAAAAAAAGCAATCGTTCTCATCCTCAATAAAATAAAAAAAAATTATTAAATACCTAATAAATGAGATGAGTTAAAAATAACAAATCAACTTCACAACCTAATTCAATAATATCAAGTATATAAACAAATCATTAACTTTACAACTCTATTTAATATTTTAATAGGTAGCTCATCTTCAAAATAATTTTTTAAATAATCCTATTAACTCAATTCATACCCTTATTTTAAACTCATAACAAACTAGTACCTAACTTGTTCGTATCAGCTTATAATTTCTCAAGTACTTGAAGGTTGATGTTCTGCAAAAAAAAATTCATAATTTTCCATAATTTCAATGGCCAATGACTGAATACCGTTATCAAAAATTGTTTTTGCTATTTTCTAATCAACAAAGTTTACATATGAAACTCCAATATTTCAGCCTCACGTAAACGTTGTCTTTGTCGCCAATTTTAACTGTCCAGAATATTGCTCGTCGGAAAGTTTAGCCAAATAAACGTAGAGTATAATACTATAGTCACCTATTAGCTATATTGGACCACTTGCTTATCTTGTTTGGTAATAATCATAAATTATTGAAAGACGATAGTAATATATTAAGTATGTAAGTCACAGACTAAGATATATAATATATTCTAGGCTTAATAATATCTTTTCTACTAGTTTGTGTTTTAAACACTTCAGTCTTCAACGGCTTAGGAGTTATTACTTGCTTATTTCATGTGCTCTTATTAATAATTTCAATTATAATTATTAGTAATAATACTAAAGAGTAAAGACCTTAGAATAAAGCATATAGACAATTATATTTTTTTTTTTTTAAATAAAGTTTTTTTCTCGATAAATTTTATAGAAAATTATTTAATTATTTAAAATTAGTCAAACAAGCACGCGTACCCATCGTGATCGTATGCCAACACCTAACGTAATGCAAATTTATTGAGTATACTTATGCTACACTCGATCTAATCTCAAATACCCATGTCTTTCGGTCTCTGGATTGATTTTAATTGTATAGATTGGTTCAACAACATGAAATAGAATTCCATATCGCCTCTGATAGGTATTATATTTTTTTAGTCTCTTTAAATATTTTAATCTCTATACGATGGCACAAACGCCTTTTGTGTTTTACACGTGTGTATATTTGTTTCTTAGTAAATATCATTTACATAAGATTGTTGTCTGCAGTAAATTAATTAAAGTTTTTGTGATTTTTCAATTATTCAGTAAAGTATTACCTGACTGCCTCAATATTATGTATCTGCAGTTATATATATTTAAGGATCACACATTTTTTCATCATTACTACAAATAATGGATGAATATCTTTAGTTTTAAACACGTTTCAGCATTATTTGAATTTCTCGGTTTTCAGTCCAAAAAAAATCACAAATATTTGTGTCTAGAAGAATTCTGGTAGAAGTTCTTCACTTGAAAGACACAAGAAGTGAATCCCTCAAACCAATACCATTACCAATCTTATTAATTTGTTTGTAGTACAATAATAAATTGTAAAATAAAAATAATAATAATAATAATTGCAGTCATGGTTTACACATTGAAGAGATTTTTGCAAGGAAATAAAAATGCATGGGCTTTGTTTTAAGAATCACACGTAAATTTAAGCTTACTGCTTCTCTTAAAATCCACTACTGCTCCCCCCAATACTTTAGGAGTTTAGGACCCATATATCTCTTATGACCGTCTTATGATTGATCGTGTCCAGAGAATGTTTTTACATAGTGCTTCCTTCATTCTCAATATCCCGTATTCACTCCATGACTAAACACCAATGAGTCAAGTGCTGGCCACTGGTTTATTTAGTCTTGCTGATCGCCGCCCGCGGCTAATCGCCAATTTCTCTCAAAACTACCTACTTCTAATTTTATTGACCCCCCTTCTCTACTTCCTGTAATTAGCTTCAGATTTCCTATTCGTACGTGTGTACAACTAGAAACACGGCTCTTTTTCGTATTCCTTATCTTCTTTTAACAAGGTACCTCTCTAATCCTTCCTTTATCCGATTGTTGGGGCTCACTTATCTTTTTCGATCGAACTAACCATACTTCATCTAGATATTGTTATTTTAATTTAATTTATAATAATATGTTTATTATTTTCAAATTTTGTATTGTATATTCACTGTTATTTCATCCCATAAACCATAATTTAGCATTTTCCGTTATAATATTTAATTAATAAGTAATCTGTTATATAAAATAAGAAAATAAAGAATAAGTAAGGACACATATTTTAAGATAATATTATGGATTTATGAAAAAAAACTCACTATATATCAACATCACATTACAATGGGCTTTAGGTTATATAGCATATGACTGCGAGGGACCGAAAATTAATATAGCTCTCCCAAGCTAATTGAATTTAACAAAACCGAGATTTTACCATTACATTTTTAAAATGAATGTAATGTCTCATTTTACATTATTATACTGTTCATGTAATAATATGTTATACACTTATACCAGGCATTAATTAGTTAGGCATTAGTTATTATACTTTATATTATGTACATTAGTCATTTAGATATAAGATATTATATTTATTATTTACTATTTAGTAACAAGTGGTGTTGTGACTTGTCAGGGAACAATAAAAAAAATCTGGATTGTATAGGTACCAAATGAATAATGATAATATGCACATTATTACATAGGTACCTGATACCTATCATATTTTATATCAAGATATAAAATGTAAATTTAAGGAAAATAGTTAGATCTAAACATTAAACATTAGATACACTACTAGTAAAAATTATTATAATATTATTACCTATTATCACATAATTTATTTTTGTATTAAATAACTTCATATTATGATAAAATTACACATTTGATTTTGTCATGCAACATTAAATGTGAATCAATTATTATAATAATAATATAAGCAGGAGTTAAAGTGGGATAAAATTCCAGAGGGGACTTCCCTCTGTCACCATATAGTTTTAAACGTTCCATATATAATTTGATGTATAATGTCTAATGTATAAAATCCTAATCTGTTAAAGGGTACGCTTTTTAACCGCCATCAGAGGTAGGGGGACTGAATCCTCCTGCGTCCCTCTCCCACTTTAACCTCTGAATATAAGCTTAAATATATAAAATATGTATAATGTATATCAAATTATCTATATAATCGTAAATGGACATGATATAAATATAAAAATGTTACCTAATTTATCATATTATAGGTAATGTTATAAATTATGGTACCTATACCTACTAGTACAGGTATAGACATTGGTATTTGCCATTTGGTACCATTTATATATTTTAACTATAGACATTAACATAAATCATAAAATTCCAATAAACATGTTTGTATTATACAGTGGAATACTAGAAGAAAATTGTACTACCTATACAATTATACGAGGTATAATACAAATTACACAATACATATTATGATACAAAACTATTTTATACCTATAGGTTGAAGAAAAAAAATATTTGTTAATATTATTAGAAAATTAATTTGATATAAAAAAATAACTGACTATGAATTGTAACTACATTATTTTTAATTAAAATTTGTATTACTTTGTTAGTCACAAGGTATATCAGGATTGGTAAGTAGCATGACTTTAAATAATAATTTACTCTAAAATAATTCTCGTATTATTGTGGTTTTTAAATTTTTCTCTGAAATTACTAAGCCAATTTTATATCGGTTATAAATTATAACTTATTAGTTATTACCTAGCATCCAATGCGTCAAGTAGTAAACTGGTTCACTTACCAACTCTTGTTGTTCAAAATGATAATTTACTCATAGAGTATTCTTTAATACATAAACTAAAAATACAAAATAAGGTAGGTATACAAGTCGACATTTAAAACATCTCAATAATCTTATTTCATAATCAGTTTATAGAATATAAGATGCCTAACAACAATTATTTGGATTTTGGATAAACCTAGTACTGATTTTTGGATTTTAATTTAACATTTATCTAGTGACTGATTGGCCGTCAAAAGAAAACTAATTTTTTTTTATCAACCAGAACTGATTTTGACTCTATAGTCTATAATCTAAATCCTTGAAATACTCGGTGTCATTAAAACAATTATTAATGAAGAATGATTTATTGTAACTGACAGCTGTTAACTATTAATTGCGTTCTATTATCAATTCGTCCTATTTTTCTTAAAGATTGGCCTTCATGGCTTAATTTCTGAGTTGAGTAATACATTTTTTGGTTTCTATTTCTGTAGGTATAGGTACACTTCAATTAGACAGAACGTAAGCATTGCAAATTATTCATAGTATACAAAACGAAAAAAAATTAGTATATTAAATAACTGTATAAAATACTATAAATCTGTACAAAAATATAGATGTATAAATATAGATACCTACCATCGAATTAGGTAAAATGCTATTTCATTAGACTTCATCAAATCTTAATTTATTGGTACGTCTGTGGTATAATTAGACTCAACATTATTTTTTCTATAATCAGTATACAACATAGTATATTGTATTAGTATTACGTAGTTATAGGTACATAAGTACAATAAGGACTCAACATTGAACATAATATTATCTATATTTACCCACTGCCACAGGCCATAGCTCATAGTAGGTGGCAGGTGCTAAAATCTTTGATTTTATACTAAATACAAAAACCTATAAAATGCATAAATGACATACTACATAGTCACAATCCATTCGATACAATAAAATATAAATATCAAAAAAATGAATGAACTGTTAATTAATATTTTTTATCATATTTTAAGTTAAAATTGTAGATATATAATAGTACTTCTATATTGATTAATATGTTGTCTCTTGATATATTATTATTATGTTTTGTATTATATACCAAGATTATAATTTATATTGTTATTAGACTCTGGCCAATTTCTGATAAGAATTTCGTAATTTATATTTTCTCCAAAATATTATCTTTTTAAGAAATATTTGGTTACTAATATTAGGTAGGTATTGTCCAAGTATAAAATATCCAAATGTCGATTATAAAAGTAGGTACCTACCTATTATTTGAATAAACTCAGTAGACAACAACTTGTAAGTAAATACTAAATAAGTACCTAATTTCAAAAATATGCAATAATAATTGCTACTATGTGCAATATCGGAAACACACATAATACGAATAATAACAAAAAAATGTACATTAGATAAGTATATTATTTCTCCGCTGTTCGGAACTGATTGATTAAAGAAAAAAATTGATTTTTTTTGACACCATAAGACGCGATATGGCCATGAACTAAATATAAAAATGGTATAAATAATATAAATATTAAGTATATATTATATTATCATGATTTAAAAATATAACCTTTACGAATAAGTAAAAAATTACAATTTACAATACGCCATAAATATATTCTGTCTTTACTGTCAGCTGTAAATTATTTACGGTAATAGTTAGGGTTAGTTTTAACATTGAGTGTATATAATATACACTCAATGGTTTTAGGTATTAGGTATAGTACATTTTAAATTTAATTTATGACAAAATCATTGGGTGGTATATAATAAATTATAGTAAAAATGGAAAAAATGTATTGATAATAACTATCTATAGGCTATAGATTTCAATAAAAATTAAAGATTTTCATTTAAATCATAATGCGTGATATTTAGGAAGTAAATAGATTTGATACTTAGAAATCAGGGCTTGCAAACGTTATATTTGACAAAAACCGATTGAAATTTGTAAACGTAAATACAACGGAAAACGATAATCAAAAATAATTAAATACCGAAAACAAAACATAATGATTAACAAAATATATGATATATCATTAAACAAAACATAACGCAAAACGTAATTTATAGAATATCATTAACGAAAAATATCGCATAAGCCATAACGTAATTTATAGAATTTTATTAAAAGAAAAATAACGCAAAACGAAATTATTTAAAATCCATTTACTTAAAAGTTATATTGGTTTCGTAGAAATATTTATTTTCATTACCTTCCCGCATTATAGTTATTATTAATACATTTAATAGGTATTAACACTATTCTGAATAACGATAAATGCAGACCTTCTATAACGTTTTAATTCTAAATAACGATAAACGCAAAAATTGTGTAACGTTTTAATTGTAAATAACATAAAATGGATTTTTTTTTCAAATGCTAGCCCTGTAAAAAATTAATGAATGTAAGTTTAAAAAATCATATTTTATTCAGGTAATTAGGTATCTATCTAGGTCTCTATTTATATGAATTTGGTTTATTGTGTTTAAACTTACCTGCATTCTTATAATCTTATTTTTATCGACATATAAAAATATATGTATTAAAATGTAACAATATTAATTTTTTTTTAATGAAGGAATCAACATTTTTAAAAGTCACTTAAGTTTCAAGCATCGTATAAAATCATTTTATTATCTAATTTTACTCGAAATTTTATCTGGATGAATTATAGATTTGAAAATATATAATCACGCAGATGTCAAGTAGCTTTAAGTCTTAAAAATTATACATGCTCAATTTGTTTTAATTTAGTATTCTAAAATAATAGCTGAGCATTTCAATTATTTTTTCAAAAATAGTATGACTAATGTTTAATAGATAGTAATATTTGTCCGATTTAAATATTAATATTTTCATAAAATTTCAATAAAGAATGATTAATAATGACCCACTAGTTATATGAGTCAATATTAAGATCAGTGTCCCATTTGACTCTACAGTCTACATACCATAATACTGACCATGAAAATAATTCACATGCATAATATAATATATAGTTATAGGTAATATATACTTAGGCAGTAGGTAGTAGGAACCTAACAGTGTATAGTGTATACTGTATACAGTGGAAGATGATTACTTACTACGATTAGGTTTGTTAGAAATTTAAATCGACTGTCAAATAATAATAATAAACTAAGTGTAGAATAATAATTATAGACGAATTATGTAAAATAATAATATAGGTATATCTACAATTTATATTTCAATAATATGTCAAAAACTCTTTTAATCATTAGACAAAGTTAACAATGTGTTATTTTCGCTAAAGTCAAACTAATGCATTCAACACAATACTATAGGTATAGTACTTACTGATTGCAAATTATGTGCTAGAATTATTTTTATTACATCGAAATGTTGAGTTTTTACTCGTAAAAGTAGTCTGTTTCACGTTTAAATACATATTATATAGTCATATTATAGACATAAGGTAGTACCTAGGTATATTGTAATAATAAGGATTTGTGAAATGGTAATTTAAGATTTTATGCTTACGTTTAATTTAATTTTTTAAATATCCACTATGAAATTTAAGACTGTTTCAAAATAATAAAAATAAGGTCTAAATTATAAAATGTATTAACCAACACGATTTATGAATAGGTTACAATGTTACATTGTAGGTATATTTTTATGACGGCAAAACTTTAAAAATGAAATTAACATTCATAATATTTACTATGATGAAGCTCAGATTTGAAAATTATCTTATAAACAATACGAGAAAGAGTATATAAATTGTACCTACATTATTTTTGAATAAAGTTATTTTTATATTTTTACAAACCGTCGCTGTTTCCGTATCAATTTTGATAGACATGGTAGGTACCTGTATAGTATGACTAACGTCAAACGCACAGTACGCGGGCTACCTTGAAGTTCATTTCGAGGTCAACATCTCGAGGCAATTTTACACTGAATTTTGAATATCACACTTAGGTAGTGTTTGAAAATTTCATGAAATTTTAAAAAATTAAATATTACAAATTTGTGAAACATTTCAGTATTTTAATAAATTTTGTTTTATTTTTAAATAAGTTTTATAATTACATAGAATTGTCATAAATGACCTTCATAATTGTATGGTACCTATATGTACCTAACCTTTGGTATTATACATTTAAAATGGTATTCAACATTTTTAAATATTTTTATGTTTAAATGATACAAGTAGGTATACAATATTATACATGTACAACTACATGTATACCTACTGAATTCTTACAAGTCTTACAGAATTTAGAACACTGGCCATTGTGTTAAAAAAAATTTCAATATTTCACGTTTTTGTGAAATATTCACCATATTATAGTGAAATGTTTCATACTACAAACACTACACTGAGGCAACCAGTAACCACATAAATTCTGACAATATAGTTTTTAAGATACTTAGGTAGGTACCCAGTACCTCCTAAACACAAGAAAAAAAGTTAAGGATCGAGAGATTTTAAATTTTGATAAGTTTAATACACATATTGCAGATGTGAAGGCATATTATATATTATTTCTGTTATACAAAAATATTTATGTACCTTTAATATGATAAGTAGAACTTGAGAGGTAGAACGTAGAACCTAATGTTTTGTTTTGGTTTTTTCTCGTAGATACCCACAATTATTTATCACATTGAAGTATAATTTATTTATATATAGAACACATTACCTAACAATTACCTACCCAATATAAAATTTTTAAATCCCGATATTTTTGAATACAAGCAAACACAATTTTAAATGTACATACCTATAGACAATTTAAAGTAATATATATATATTTAATATTATATACATACAACGTATAGATGAACAATGATATACCTATGACGAGGAGGAAGAGGCTAGATTTGAATGAGTTAGAAGTCTTTCAGTAGAATGATTTGTAGTGTATATTGGTATAGTGTCATGGTGGCATATTGGTTGACTGATTCAATTTAAAATCTTTGTGAAGTGTGGTGTTCGATAAGTACCACGATGCAGAATAGTTATCATATACAGAGAGTGACCGACTGTAATGCTTATAATATGGTAAACGAATTTGGATCGCATATACGAGTACAGTACAGTAAAATATGAATATAATACAATACTGGCGAAAATGACAGTAATATGATTTTGTTATGATACTTCACTGTATAATATAATAGCCAATAGGTTATTATAAAAATATATATCAAACTTACATATTATTATCTATATTGTTAAAAAAAATAATCACAAAATCAAAGTACTTAACCCAAATTATGAAACATAAAATTCACGAACTTTATCACTATCTTGTGAGTCGTGCCGAATACTTATTACATATTATTTATTATTATGCTTCAGACTCTTTAAATATTTATCAATCATTAGCTAATAAATTGAAAATTTTATGAATTTTATCAAACGTGGTATTGAACAAGTCTGAAGACTATCTAGGAGTTATATTTTTTAATTACTAAGACAGACAAAAAAACCTATAATAGTAAAACCAATTTATCCGATGAAATCTAAAGTAATTAAATATTTTTATATTATATTAATTTATAATGAAAACTAAAAAAATACGTCATAATATAAGATACTTTAAAAACCAACCAAGTTATTTATATTTTAAAACAAAACATATATATTCAGCAAATTATAAAAAAAAAATAATAAAATAGGTAGTTGATATTAAAGATACATAATTCAATAGATAATTTTAGTCTATAAAGTATAAAGTAACAATAATAAAACATCAGAAAAAATTAAAGTAGGACATGGGGACAATCAAATCACATAATACAATTTTTTGTTCTTCTAATAATTTTCTTGTTACTATTTTTACTAATTATTATAAAAATTAAATTAATGTAATACTTATGAAGGTGTACCTATACTTGTATGTATATTAGGTTAGTGAGTATATATCATGTTCTATTTTATGTACCTGCTTATAATACACAAAATAATTTAAGACGTATAGTCATGTCATACTGATAAAATCACGTTTATCTTAAAATGTTTAAGTATTTTTATATACATATATTATATTATTATATTGAGAAGTGAGGCCTATTTTTTTGTTATTTACGTATTTAGGTCCATTAATGCACTCATAAACTGATAGGTGGAAGTAATAATAATTTTTGCATTATACTGTTGAAAAATTACGTAGGTGCCTACCTACAAATTTACTATAAATACGAAATGAAAATATATTAACAACAGTATTATTGTTACCTAAGTGTTACGAAGAGTTTAGTATTTTCGATTCGATTTTTAAACTACTGCAGTAATGTGGATGGCTGATCGTATCGCCGGGATGTGTAATTTCAATAATATCAACTACCTATATCGATCATATTATATTAATTATAATAATGAGTCATCGCCATTACATTCGTATAAACGAATTCAGCTACATTAAGCATCTACTTGGATGACAGTACCTGGTGAGCAAACAGGATTATACACACATTAAGTAAAATACCTGACCATCCATTAAAATAATAAATTTAGTATTTTAACAACAAATAATTTCAATGGTTTAGTTCTATAGGAAATCGAAAAGGTTTTGTGACCAACTAGATAGTATTTAGACGAAGAATATACACACAAACGACCAACATAATTATCTGATGATTTTAACCTTGTACAGAAATATTCCGAAAACCGAGCTATAGGCCACAGGATAAATGATAAAATATAAAAAGTCACAAGATTTAAAATATTTAAACTGTAACATTTTATATTTTATTTTTTCATATCAAATAGCGTCATCATGAGTTCATAGAAACTTTGATATGCATATATTATAATATGATACATGAATATGATGTAATATTTCATGTGATAAAATTAGAAAAATTATGTTCACTTCTGAATGGAGGTAACCTAACCTAATATTTTTAAATAATGTTTTTTTTATGTTATTTGTATGTCTGTGATCATCTTCTGGAGCAGTAAAAATTCTATAATCTTCAACTACATAGTTCAACTTCAAGGGTGGTTTCTGGTAGCAAATCTGATCTAGTTGGTAGGTACATTAAGTTGTTTAAAGCTAAAAAAAATTATAATTTGGCAGGGGAGGGGGTGTACAAGATAAAAATATGATCCTAAGCTATATTTTATACTATACTACCCTATATTCAGACGTGGTATGACTTATACGTTATGTACGTATTTTTAAAAATTACTTTAACCTATTGAATTAATAAAGTATACTTATTATAATAACAAAAATATGTGATATAGCATAGGTTAATATTACAGTATTAACCAACTTCATACTGAACGACAAGGTAGGCAAACACTTGAAAATCTACTAGAAACGCAGAACGAATTCCTCGGATTTTTTTAATAAACATTTGTTAATTATGTCTCTTTAAACCTAGGTACAACCTCTTATAGACGTACCACCTGTTATTTGAAACAACTTAACTATACCAAGATCTACCACTACTCATTATTTAGTTTTAATAGTATACCACCATTTAACCTTGGTGGATCGTATAAAAAACTAACGACTTTTGCTAAACTTTAGGCATAAATCTCTTTATTACATACTTACTTGGTAAATATTCTAAATGGAATTTAAAATCAAAATGTCTTCGTGCTAATGACATATTATCTTTAAAATTTTTAAATTACTATAATAAAAACTTATGAGGAACCTTGTATTGAAATATTGAATATTCAAACTTTTGGACAGAGTGAAAACATTTTTACGATATGTATAGAAAAAAAAACAGGTCCGTCAGCCTGGCACCCTAAAGTCAAAATTTCGAGGTCAAACCAAACTAAAAAATTAGTAACCAATCGTAAAAATTTGTAACCTAAGTCTTAACCCCCAAATTTGTGTTTTCATTTTCGGGAAAACACAAAAAACACAAAAATATCTATAAATAACTTTTTTAATATTTGAGCATTTATAGAAAATCTAAGCTTAATATAAGCATTTGCGGAAAATTTCAAGTATTTACAGTATCAACTTATTCCAATTTGCTACCAGAAACCACCAACAAAGTGGAAAATCGAAGAATTTTCTCAACCTACTATAAATCGTGTACACATACACAATAAAAACACACATCGTTGTAATAAAATCAATACATTCTCTCAGAATTTAAATTAGGTCATTTGTATCACTAATAAATAATAAAGCGATTTGACTGGACATAACTAACCGATTATTTAAAAGACGTTGCAAAACAAAACATACGAATAACTACATAGTAACTATCCTAGCCCTAAAAATAATAATAAATATTTTTTCAGACTTATAATTACTATTTAGGTATACGTACTTTTTATCAAAAGTCTGCCCACACGTGTCTTTTTTTGTAAAATCAATACCTACATTATCACTTCGCTCAGAATATAAAAATGTGTACTATTACTTATACTAATGTACTTGATTTAAAATAGGTGTATGTTATTGTCTATCTGTCTACAAAAATACTTGAATACGTATTTAAAATTAATTTTAAAAGCATTCGCAAGAATATAGTACGATTTTAGAAAAATATATTTTGAGATAGGTATCAGATGATTTTTAAAATTATTTTCAAAAGGTTATTTTTCTAATCAATCTATCCATACAAAAAATATTACTCAAGCCTATGGTTACGTTAATTTAAAAGCCATTCCTAACAAATTATCGTTCGGTTTTAATTATAATATGTCTAATATAATATCTATCAAGTCTACTTTATATTATTATTAGAGAAAAAAAGTAAGCATAAGGCATTCGATGAGTATTTACCATTCCGATGACTAATACACCTATTATACATACCTAATATTTACATAATATTGTTGACACTAAAACTGGTTTTCCGAATAAACATAGGTATAAGTATTAAGTATTCACGGTGAATTTCTGGGTTTAATAATTTTGTAGGAAGGAATAAATCGTATTATTTAAAAATAAACATCGCTTGAAAAAAAATTTCTATGCTACATAATGTATGATTACGACACAACTCACTGGTCCACTACAGTCACAGTCCTCGTTAAACTTTACGTATTCACCGTCCTTGGCGTGCATTCCCGCGGCTACTTTCTTTTCAGTTGTTTTTGAGTCGATAAATTCTAGTGATGCTATCGAGTCGAATAATTTTATCATATGTCTGAAATATTAAATTATAATATAGTTTATAGCAAGTATAAAGGTACAAATACTTTTTTTATAATTTATAGAAAGCATTTGCATTTTAAATATAGTCTACAATTCGATTTTACTATAATTTATTGTGGAAATTTGGAGGTCCTACTATATAGTTGCATTGGATAAGTTGATTGATTAGCCCTTGGTTTTAGTTCAATTGCAAAACTAAAAATTGTTATTTGAAAATAAAAAACCAATAAGTAATAAACCTATCGCCATAAACTGTGGAGCATTTGTTTTTATAGATTTCACTATTCGCATTGTATTTGGACTTTTGAGAACATATATTATATGTTTAGTAAGTAATAATGTAATATATCAAGAATGGAACATCACAATGATCCAATTCAATTTTTGTATTTCACTGTAAGTACCTAGTAAATAATTTTTCACTGGCCACAACTATACATTGTATTTTATTTAACATTGACAACTTATTTTTTTAAACACTATTTACATATTATTTCGTTCATACACTATCATCTCACACATCACTCATGATTTTGAAATAATTTCGTTATTATATCACTTATTTTATATATTAATACATCAATGGCTTAAGTATCTAACACCTATGGGTAACTACTTAAGAATATTCGTGATTTAACTATCACTAGCATGGGCAAATATTATACGTGTATGAGCACACCATTAATACTAGAGTAATATTCCTAAGTTAATTTGTCATTCGAAATAAAATATAAATGTTTTGAAGTATTTGGAACGTGGTAAACGGGTACCTTCGATTCATATAATATTTAAGCTTAATAAAATGACATGTTCACAATCGAAATGAGAATATACGACTATATACCTACAACCTTAATATAAGCATATAGACTATGACAGTATGATATTTCACAGACAAATAAACTAATTGATTTTTTTACGATAAATATAAAATAAGTTTAATGTTCATAGTATTACATGTATATTTAGATCTATTATTAGTTATAATTTGAATGTAAACAAAATAATTTAGAAAGTTATAGAGTTTAGTTTTGGTAAACGTTGCCAACGCTGAACGCACAAACAACACGCGTTTCTCATTTAAGCATATCAAAGAAAAAGTTATTATTATTATTATTATTATGTAATAATACTTATTTTGGTTTTAGCCGTTTTAAAATAAATTGTTGAAGCTTTTATTTAACTTGTAGTACAGAATCAAAAATTGTATACAATATTATATAATAAAATAGCCTATAGGTAACATATACCGATACCTATATTAACCGATAGGTACTTATATGTTATATACCTATCAAAAGTCTTAGATTTTAACTTCGAATCACTTTTTCTCAAAAATTTTGAGTTACCTCAAGACAGTCTTATTCTAGAGGTGCGATATTATGTAATCATATCGCGTATGTATTATGTAGATTTAAATTAAATTGATCATTATAATATTTTTTAATAATAAAATCAGATACATAATTGTATATTTGTTTAGATAATACCTTTGAAAACTAAATATTGGTACCTATTTTGAAAATTAACCACACGAATTAATGTACCTATTAAGTATTAACCATGGTAATATATAATCACTAGACATTTTTAAAAGCCTATATTAATGTCTGATATGATTTATAAATCTATCGTTATGTAAAACGTGTTTTGTTCGATTTACCTGACGACTAAATCTGGATTATTTCCATTAGACAGGATGTCTAAGAGATCGGCGGCGGACACAAAATAAAATCTCGGAAAGGCTAAACGTTTTGTTTCTAAATATTCTGCTAGGGCTTTTTCACACAAGGTCAAATGCCCATGCAGATCGTCCAAATGTTTGATTAAACCTGGTTTATTTGTAGCTTCGATCACTATGGGTGTCTTAGACATGTTTGCCATTAGTTCCTATTAATGTAAAAACATTCAAATTAAAACTGTTTTAATTTTTGATTCAACCATGGGTATCTTAAAATGCACATAATAAGCATACTTTGAATTCGGAATCGATACGGAAAAATCTTTCTGAATCTTCTGGTAATTGCTTGCGAATATCATCCGAACTCATGAATATTGATTCTAAATGCATCCAGGTTCGTTGCACCTCAAACCACGAATTTATTACTTGATCAGCTATACTTAACTTTTGTTGCCAACTAGAAACTTCTTCCAAGAAAAATGCCACGAACTTCGAAGTCATTAAATTCTGTAATTGTACCTGTAACATATTATAAACAAAAACAAATCAATAATTTGATAATAATTTTTAATTTGTGAAGTAAAACTATTTCAGTTCAAATTTATTTTTAATAGGTATGAAATCTAGATACATATTAATTAGGTAGGACCTTATACTTATAATATAGAAATATTATATCATATAATATTATACTCTAGTCTCTAATGATGTTTTGTGTACCTATTCGATAGTATATTATATTTTGATAAGTTTAAATTAGCTTTATTTATATTTAACTATAGGTTATAGATGTTTCTGTATGTTAAATTGTTATGTTATAATGTTGTACCTATCATATTATATGTAATAGACAATTTGAGATTTTTGTTATTATGTAGGTATGCATGACTACTGAGTAATGAGTATAATGAGTAATAATATAGATTAATTAATAAAATTAAATTAAAAGTTTTAACTGTATATTGTTATGCATATATAATATTTGTATGGTTTAATATGCACAAAAATGGTTTTATGAACAATCATTACCCATATACTATTATAATAATATATTGTATTATTTTTTATTTTAATATTTGTTTATAACTGATTAAACATAGGTATTATTGTACGTATACAATTTTAATAATTATAGACTTAATAATATTTTCCGTTTTGATGCATTGTAGATTCCATAATTAAAATGTATTTTAGACTCAAACATTTCCTTACACGTAAATTGGGACTGAGAATGAATAATATAATATAATCTAAGAGGCAGACTATCGACACTAAACGACTAAACATCAGATAGTACAGAAATAATTATCAGCAAAATATTCTGTATGTACGGATGTCTAAGGAGAAAAAAGCGATAAGACTTCTTTTTTCCATTTACTACTAATTCATTATCCGATTATCGTAATGTGCCTATCTTATGGGTACAATTATTATGTTTTTATACGTTTTGATTGCATGTTTAATAAAATTAAAAGGACAACTGCAAACGTGACCAAATTCCAAAGATCCCAGTTCGATGGCCTTATCGTTAGACGTTAGTCATTACATAACAGTGTAACGATCGAATTATACCATGACCTATTATCTTACAACATTGAAGAAATATCGAACATAAATTCATGTAAAACTTGTTTTATATTTGTACCTAGTAGAATGTCAAATTGAAAATAAATGTAAGGTATTGTTATTCCATGGATTATAAAAAAAAAAACAATGAGATTATGTAAACTGCGTACTATATGGTTTCATATGATGACTTTATAATACGAGTCCTTTCAAATTTATAATTTAAATAAAAACAGATTAAGTAAGGTTGAAGTAAAAAAAATTATAACTGTATGAAAAAAAACAAACTAAATTGCATCCGTTAGTAAATTAATTGAATTTAATATTTTCAAATTGAATAACCAGCAATTAAAAACATAGTAACATGTAAACACATATTTTGCATAATATACTAAATAGAAGGAAACTAGTAAAAATATAATATAGTTAACAGTGTTACACTGTTATACCTAACAACTTTAATAAAACTACAAATATGGCATTCGTAACAAATAAAAATAGGGTTTTAGTTAAAATTATAATAGAAACAAAAATAATTCAACAATAGAAAAAATGTTTAGTGTTTAGAAGGTATCTAATTACTTTTTATCAATTACACTACTATATATAGTACCTTTACTCTTTAGTTTAAATAAATTATATATTTATTATTAAAGAGTAATTTAATTACTTTAAAATATAGGTAGGTACAATAAATATAATACCTACTCATGCAATTTTCACAAATTATTATAAGAATATGAATCACTATAATTTTAAAATCATCATAACCATATCCCCATATTATCTTAACTGTTAGTAGGACATTAGGACTAGTAATAGTACCAACTTACCTATATAAAGTTTCATAACTCAAAACAATCGTTAAAATTTCGATTTATTACTTCAAATAAAAACGTCTAAACAATAAATGTACTCTAAAAAAAAAATCTGGTTCTTATTTGAAAAAAGAATTTTGTATCGAAGATCTATACAGGATGACAATCACATTCGTAGTTTATAATTTTATTTGAAACAGATTTAACTTACTTAAAATTAATTATTTAATATAATTTAAAATATTGGTAACTTACTTGATTTTCTTCTAGAGTTTCAATAAGTTTTTCACTTGCTCTTAACAAACTGCATCCTGTACGGCTGTGGGTTTCTTGATAAAATTCCATTGCGGCCCAAGTAGTTTGAAGCTCACGTAACATTTTTTCCATGGACATTTCTTTTACAGCTTTATCAACTATAGTCTTTACATCGTCTTCACATTCGTGCAAGTTTAATGCTAATAACTCAGCTAAGGTAGTACCTTGATCCATAACAAACTTAACCTAAAATTTAAATCATTTAATATAAATATATTTTTATAATTTAATTTTACCCATATTTATTTTCAAATTGTCAACTACAATTACGTTTTCCCCATTAATTAAAATATAGACAAAACATATTTAGAGCAGAATAGTGTCAATAGACTTAAATACATTTTAAGACGTACACATTTTTACATAATTTATATAATGTTAAGGCAAATAAACATTATGTGTTATTTAACGTGAGACACTTATTGCTCATCTGGTTTTTGTGTTTTGAGAACTTGTATAAATATTATATTATATAATCATTTTTGTTATAATCAATATTTTTCAATTCTTTTGTGTTTTTATAGAATTAGAACTTATAATAGAGAAAGTACACTTTTAAAATCACAAAAAAAACCCGCGTTAAATGATTCAATCTGTAAATATATAGGTATATACAATTTATTTAATAAATGTATAATTATTTTACTAACATTTAAATATAAAAATATGCTACATATATAAATTGTATATGCATATTATATATTTATATAATGTTAATGCCTTTACATTATAATTTCATATATTTTTTTTTTATAGCCCTCGAGTGATTCCAAGGCAATACGCAAATAATAGGACGATTCACAATGCATACAACACACACAAAAGACAAATACAAGCAACGCACGAACACATCGTGTTTCGATTATTTACTCACATCATACGCTTCAGGTAAATCGGCTAAAGTCTGTAAACATGTTTTCGTATTGATTTGTTCGATTAGGGATTTTAAACGACCAAAATTAACTTTATCTTACTTTTGTAGAGCCCATGAGTTGTTTCCAATGACGTTCGCGAATCGCCGGGTTTTGCAGTTCGCCGACAGCCCTCAGAGACGTTACCATATTCTTCACTGTAGCTTCTAAACACGTATAGGTGTCCCACGATCGCATTTCTTTGTCCAACGCTATATTATATCACACGGTGGACTTTACAACATTACAAGCTCAAGATATCATTTTACATAAAAAATTGTTTGTGAAAAATACATTTTTTTCTCAAATAATATGACGTGTATAAATATTTAAATTATTATATTACGAAGTTGCACCGATAATATATATAACTATAGTAATAAAGTAATTATATTATAGTTTTGTATCTATATTTTTAATACATTATAATGAACAAATATAAAGAGATTATTCAATCATTTATAATCAAGTATAACCAACCTCTAATTTCCTTAGCAAACTTTTTACATTCTATGTCCATGTTTTCAACATCCACTTTACGCCAAGGCGTAGTTTTCCAATCGTTTATGCACGAATGAACTAAATGAACATAATCCCAAAGTTGCTGGAATAATTGTTTTTAAACCACAATCATTATAATACTGATTTAATTTTGAAACTATAGTATTATATTAGAATCACTTTACGAACCTTCAATAACTTTAATTCTTTTCTGCATTGTTTAAGTAATTTGAATTCCGGAACGTTCACTTCAAAGAGCGATGCGGATTCTTGTATCTGAGCCATATTCATCTCAAAATCTATTATCTTAGAGTTGGCGTCATTCAATACAAAATATGGAAAAGAACAATCGTACCTAAACTTTCATTAAATTATAACTGAATTGTCCATCGACGTAATTAACATAATAATCATGAATCATGATAATATTTTAATAATTTCATACATAATCAATATTATGACAATATATTATATTATTATTCACTACCTCAATGCATAATCAACTAATTTTTACCTAAAAATGTTAGCTTTTTTGAAAATTTCTCTGAAAAAGTTAATTCGACTATCAAAATGTGATATTCTGTTTCGTATATTATTGACTTCAATTGCTTGCAGAGGAGCTACTTGTTGTTTGATATTAATCGCCAATTTACAAGTGTTATTCCATAGTTCAGGAAGCTCCTATAATAAATAAATTATTTCTATTAAAATAAACATTTTTTTATCTATATATAAATTATAAAGTATCAATTGATTTGAAACCTGTAATAGAACGTTAACTTCTTCTGATAGTTCCATGTCATAATATTTCAACAATTGTATTGTATCTGTGAGGGGTTGGAACATTTCGTCCGTTGTAGATTGTCTTTCTTTTACGTTGTATAAATAGCCCATAACACTAACGAGAACCTCATAATCTCCCTCAATCACAGGTTGCATTAAACCTCCATCTGCGTCTTGGATGAACTTGGCCAAATCAAAAAGACTAAAAAAAAAAGTAAAAACAGAAAGAATATTTAAGATACACCTTTGGGCTAAGAATTATTCTAAATACTATACAGTCATTAGGCTTTCGCTGTACATTAAACATCGATATTTTCATTTTGTTAATACGGCTAGTTTTTATTTTAGAATAATAACTATTGAGTTACTTAAATTTAATCGTAAAAGGTAATTATTTCTTATTCGTTACGACTATATTAAATATTTTAATTATTTGTACTTAGTCGAATTAAATATTTAATAAATTCTGTGCAAAGTTTTACATTTTATAACACGTTTTACCTATTTGTTACAGTATCCATCAAATGCTGTTTAAACATATGACTCCATTTGCATACAGTGTTCAATAATGCTTGTTTAAAAGGTCTCATATCTACTTGAAACCATGAATCGAATACTTGAACTGATTTTAACTGTTCAATTTCACAATAAAGGCTTTCGAAATTGTCAATCTAACAACAAACGTTAAAAATGTAATTCATAATAATATTAGTAAATGATTTAAAACGAATAGGTAGGTATCTAAAAAATTTTTTTAATTAGTCTAAGAATAATATAATATATACTTGTTCCTTAAATTGATCCATTGTAGGATTTACAATAGGTGGGGAATAAGTATCATCAAGTGACATATTTTCATATTCTTCGATTGAAAGCGGATGTCCATATCGTAAAAAGTGTTGCATATAAAGTTCTCGATCATCCAACCATAAGTAAGAATAGTTTTCAAAATTTACACAGTAATCGTTTGCCTTAAACCAAACGTATTTATAGTTAGAGAGAAAGAAAATATTTAAGAGAATAAATGCCGATTACCTCTCCTATCACTCGAGTTACTGTATTCATAATATCTTCTTTCATGTCACAAATGTCAGTATTGGAATTCATTTCTTCCTAAAGTTTTTTAATGAAACATTTTATTTATTTATTTTGTTAAATATCAGCGTTTTTATTATAATAATATTAAATATAATCAAATTAAAACTCAAAATCTAATATTTCCGTCTTACAAAGTAATCACGAGCGTTATTTTTGTCACAAATTCGCGGCATTAGCTTGGAAAGTTCTATTATTTCTTCGATTATCCCTTGAATGATGGAACAAAAATTGCCTTCGGTGTTCGAATCTAATGACGGTGTAAAAACCAAATCCGGTTCGTGTAACTCGAGACAAGCCTCAAATAATGGTGCATTCGATACTCCCGGAATCATATTCTCTGCTATATAACATAAGCTAAAAATATCGAATGATCGAAAATATAATATTTCTACATCAACATACAATTATCTATCTAACCGATAGTGAGTGGTTCTTTTTATAAACAGGATGTAACAGGAAGACCCGAAAAATGTATAACTTAGGTTCTAATTTAAAATTTTTTTTTTATATAATTTATTATTACACGTATAATATAACATTTTTTATTTTTATTTTTTAATACTTTGTGGTATTTAAGTTGACTTAGTAGTTAAAATTTTTTTTGAAAATTTAAATATAGCAAATTTGTAAATCTGGTGTTTGTAAATATGTTGATTGTATAAACATTTATTTAAGTCATATAGTTTTTTTTGTAATATTTTCAAATTTCCAAATTTTTTGTAATACCAAACTCATTTATTTGAAAAATAATATTTAGTTTTTAATAAGTAAGTGCTTATTTCCTTAAATATTTAAAATAAGTTAATGCTTTTTAAATTTGAAATGTTTTTTTATGACTGGATCAACATCACTTAACAAAAAATAATGAGATTTAAAAAAGTTGTAAAAATAAACTACATGACTTAAATAAATGTTCTTACAATCAAAATTGTTTTAAAACCCATATTTACAAATTGATCATTCTGAAAAATTTTAATTAAATTTAAAACTTTTTATTTTCAGTACTATAAAATAAAAATGATAAATGTTACACCTACTAATAGCGAATGAGTCAATAAATAATATATAAAAAAGAATTTAAAAATATGATTGGAACAAAAGTTATTTTATTAGTCAGGTACTTCTGTTACACAGTTACACACTGTATATTTAAATGGTCACCTGCATCCTATAGCGTTCAACAAAGCATCCGCGACAATGGAATCTACAAAAGCCATATAATTTTGCCATTGCTTGACATTTGTTTGGTCCTGCATACCAAATAATACGCAATTTTCTTTAAGGAGCTTATGGATTTCCGTAGCAGCTTTTTCGATTTCTTTACGTCTGCTCGGCATAAAGTATTTATAGTTAGTGATGAGTTTTCAATTATAATAATATGCAATTGTTTTCAAATAGTTATTAATTATATTAATAGAGATCGTAAAGTCTTATGTAATTATAAGTATAATTCATACAATGAACAAAGTTTGAAATGTCAGCGTTTCAAATCTAACCGAATTCATAGATAAAATTAATGTACTTCGCATATAAATTCATATTAATGTGAAAAGTATAATTTTGTTATTAGTGTGTATACTTTGCATATTTTGTACACCTACTTTTAAATGAATAACAGAATTATTTAATCTCTTCAGAACTAAATATTTAATTATTTGCGATAAAAACGTAATGTTGATAAGCTATTATATATCTGATGGGTAAAAATTAAAAATTTAATTTATTCAAATTGTATAGACAATTTGGTCTCGTATACATGTTCAGAATAATGTAAATATGAACAGTTATCAAATGCGAAGAAAAATACTAATAAAAAAATGTCATCTACTAAAAATAATCTAATTATTAAATTTTATTATATAACACGATTATAATAAACAAACTGTTGGATAAATTTCATTAATGTTTGTTTATTACTATATTGGTGTATACTTGTCATTTTTGCACATAGGTATTTAAAATAGTATTTAGTCTTAATTTTTTTATTACCTACTATTATACTTCAAAACACAAATGGATTAGGTTAACTCGATAATATTATTTGGCTATACAAGCCACAAAATATTTAAGCGTATGAGATAAAGGGTATTTGACAAATAAAATATTAAACATTCGCGGTAGGTATTTGTATTTATGCTATGCAAAAATCAAGAACATATGTTTATATATGTAAATTAACTATAGTTGTAGCTTTACAATAATATATCGTAATACACATCACCTTTTGGAAAATCGGTCTACGCGATCGTCCATTGCCAGTAGAGTATCCTTTTTATTATCCTTTCGACATAATACTGGCAGTCTGGCCCACGAGGATATTGCCGATCGCATCCGTTTGATGTTTTCTTGTGTTTTTTGTACTCTTCGGTATAATTTATATACAAGATCTTGAACACTTCCAATGTACTCGTTAAGACCTAAAATTATTAATTTAATAAAATTTATGTATATAGAATATTATATTATAATATAGGTTATAGGTGTATTTGATAATATTATTTTATATACGTTAATATTTATATATTTAAATATACCTTCGGAATTCCAATTTAATGAATATTCGCCTTTTTTAACTAATTCGTCAATTTGTTGAATCTCTTCTTGGACCAACTGAAACTCAATTTCTCGGCTATTGTTTCTCAATTTGTTGTAACTAATTAATGTATAATTCGCTTTATTATTAGCACGTACCCTACATATTATGATAGTACCTAAACTAAACAATAATTAGCATACCATTCTTTTGTGTTATTAAGATTAATGCAGTATATTCTAAATGTATCTTCGCGTTCGTGAAATTGTAATGCTTCAATAGGTATATCATCCAGTTCATACGAACGAAAATAATGGACTTCTCTTAATATCGCTACCAACTGAAAATATTTATATTATCATTATAATTATTGAATAATAGAAAATATATTATTTGAGTCACCTCTGGATGAAAGTTGAGTTGTAACTCATTACACTTGGATCTACGATCAAATAACGGCAACTTTAATAATTCTTCACATCTTTTTGACACAGTAACTTTCCAATCATCGATCAAATCTGTTTCAAGTTTATTTAATGAAACAATCATTTCATCTACTTCTTTTATAATTGATTGGGCCTCTTTAGACTGGACGATTCTATAAACTAAAATAATTAATTTGAATTAAAGGAAAAGTAAAATAGTATATTACGGATGATCTAGATTTTTGAAGCACTGAATTGGATGTTCAACTCTAGCTTTAAGAGTTTTTGACCATTTTAAGGAACCAGCGATTGGGGGCATAAGCTTATCAACGTTTGCTAAACCTTGAGTTCTTATAGCAAGTTGTTGGCTTTCAAATAAATTCTATAGACAAATCATAAATATAGTCATTACGATATAATCAGCATTTTATAATTTAATAAGCAAATCTATACTAACTTTACAAATGGTAACTTCGTTAGACAACATATTCAAAATTTTGCCATAACTACTTGTAAACATATCTTTCATGCCAGACCGATCCATTACGACACCAACAATTTCAATTAACTATAAAACCATTATTGTTGTGTTTATAACCGACATTATACCTATTATTATAGATAATTCTTTATATCATAATTTACAAATATTCATATAATATGTTTAAAAACAATAATTATAATAGGTAAATTTTTTGTACTCACTATAGTAAATATTATGTAAATTAATTAGGTTCATTTACATATATTTTATACAGGTACTTAACTACTTAAGTAATATACAAATTAAAAAAAAAATTAAATCTTAATTTTAAGTCATTAAATAAAACTAATTATTTGACTAAAAATATTTAAACTGTATGTGTATCCACAAATGTGATTGACATTGTATAATACAAACCTAATTATACAAAATAATTGTAATTATCCAATATCTATTAAATTATATTAATATTAAAATAAATATTTTAAACTTAAAAGTGTTGAATATTCACATTTTAAATTAACAAATATTAAAATATATTGTAAATAAATAAATTCCTATAATGGGTTTGAAAAAATCCTGAGTCCGTTGCTTAAAGTGCGAGGGGAGGGGGTGAGAAATTTCACGCACGTTATAATTTAGTGTTAATAATCCAAACAGCCGTATAATTTGATATTTACATAATATTGCTTTATATTTTTCATGCATTATATTTTATACACCAAAAACACTGACCTTGAAAACACCGTCTAAATTATAGCTATCATCAAACGCCTGACTAAGCGTAAAAGCTAAACGATGGTCTAAGTCCTTGATACTCTCTTTAAACTGTTCATAGTCTACTTCGAAGCGCTCGTCTTCTGGTTCAAGGACATCGTATGCTTTACTGGAAAACAACGAAAACTGCTCATTGAAATCTGCATATATTTCAGTTATACGACCGCTGAGCAATCGACCTTTAAGTCCGCTAAATTCAATCCTTTCCAGTTTTGTAAATTCAACAACCGTGTCGAAAAACCACTACAGAATAAAATGTGCATTTGTAAACAATCATGATAACGTAAAATAGGTACTTGTATATGTAAACTAGATAGGTAGGTACCTACTACCTCTACCTTTATAATGAATAAACATTAACATACTTCAATTATCTGTAATCTTCGAATAAACAAGTCAGTACGGTTGAAAATGATGTTTGGATGGAAAGTCCACAAAAGTGCAGTTTCTTCATTTTCGAAATACGACGGTAATTTTTTACGATAATCATTGAATATATTCCTTAAATATAATATCACATAAATTCAACATTATATATTACAATATAATACATCAAGTATAAATAACACACACACTAACGACAATTTATAATATTAATCTTATTGACAGAGAACGGATTTTGTAGACATTTCATTTTTTGCGATCATGGAATAAAATACATGACATTTAATTACCTTCTTTAAAAAACTTGTTTAGCTATTTTTTTTAATACCTTCTTTTTACAAAATTTTTTCTTACCTAATTGACGGATATTTGAAATATATGAAAAATCAATATTTTTTTGTTTTATCATATGATATGAGGTAATGTACAATGCACTCAATCAGTTTTATCTCATAAATAATAATTTTCGATTTACATTAAAATAGTATAATTTATAAGTATTGACATAAACCAAACGATATAGTAGGTATGTTATTAAACTCGAATAAGAATAAGATAAAATCATTACACCATTAATTGGTTTATAAATAAATAATTTTGTGTTATAAAGCTACAAAACCCTTACTATGCTTCCATATTAATTGTTTTTTTATTGTAAAATGTAAAAAAATTAAAATAATGTTACCTAAACTTTTCGAAAATAAATATACAATGCCGAACTCTCAATTTTGTTTCGTGAATATCACTTTGAAATATTGACGTTGGGTCCAAATACCGAACTGCCTAAGGGTAAACATCACGATATTTAATTAAATATTAATCCAAAATTATTTTTCAATATAAACATTTATGCTAACCTGTGCGATCAATAAATTACATATTTGCTTTAAAAGAACAATAATCTTGCCGGAACTACAGTAAAACCGTGAATTGGACCACACTAAGCAAACGACATGCATCAGTGGACTTAAGCAAACAGCTATGTCACCAAAATCAGTTTCTTCTAATAATTTAAAATGCTTTTGTAACGGCTTCAAGTAGCGAATGATGTCATTAGCCTCTTCCAATGCTAATAATGGGAGGAAAAAACAATCACATCGAGTGGCTTGGACAAATTACATATTCAATAAAGACTAGATACCAGAAACGACATTTGCGTAGATATTCTTCAAACATGGATAATAAGCACTGTTAGTTAACTGGACGATAGTAGTCATCTTCACTATCCGTTGATCTCTCAACTGTTCAAAAATATATTCTAAATTTTGTACCCGGTTATTCCAGAATGCCACTTCTATAACAATGTTTAAAAAATGTTAGTACTTCAAACATTATGTATCCCTCGATTAATATGCATATATTTGTAAAATTAAATTGTACTCTACAAATTTTATTGTCGATTTTAATATTACCAGCCCAAGGAGTTAAATGTTGATTACTCTTAAATGCAGATACAGAGTCAGCACTTAATACTTCTGTTATTTGCGTTGCCCATTTTATAATTACACCTTCAACAGCTGATTTAAAGTGTAAATCAACTATTTTTCCATCACTATAAAATATAACAACTTGTTGTTTAGTTGCAAACCATTTTTTGCATTTTTTTGGTCATTACAAGTT
This sequence comes from Sitobion miscanthi, assembly GCA_008086715.1. Taxonomy (NCBI): domain Eukaryota; kingdom Metazoa; phylum Arthropoda; class Insecta; order Hemiptera; family Aphididae; genus Sitobion; species Sitobion miscanthi. The sequence goes on along the minus strand of CM017801.1, from coordinate 4,281,326 downwards.
TTCATAATTTGTAGTCTTGTTATTACATAATAAATTGTATTTATCCTTATTAAAATACAGTTGTTTATTTATATGTATTTATTTATATTTAAGTTTATGTTAGAGAAACTGGTTTAAAATATAACACAAAAATTATTAATTAGTGTTATTTTTATTTATAGGTAGGTACTTATAGGTATTTATTATATTCAATTTACAAAGAAATTTTGAGGTTAAAAAGAAGACCAATAAAAGTCAATAATTACATTCTATCATACTGAACATGTCTTAAGAAATAAAAACTACAAACAAATAATTTTTTTACAGTTTAAATTAATTTAAAATACATAATTCACAATTATTTTTCAAATATTATTTAAAATTTTTAATGCCAATAAAATATTTGGCTACATTTTTTAATCCGGAGCATTTAAAATCCATGCCTTACTTATAATATAGACTGGGGGCACTGTGTTACAGAACTAATACATGGAATTTGATGGTTCACTAACTAGTAAGTAATAGGTAAGTATAAGATATAATATAACATATTAATTAATCATTACTTTCATAATATGACATGTTATGCATTCGTTATTATTTATATCATTAAAATCACTAATGTAAAAATATTAAATTATAATATATTTATATATCAAGATCTTTGGCTTACCTTTCTTTAACTATTTGTTCAATACTATCCAATCTTTCCACACCCACCGGCATTGGTAAAATAGTTTGTCCATTTATTTGACCTTTAACTTGGTACACAGTACTTTTTAGACTATGAACATGTTCTTTAACGTCTAACGAAACGACAGTTGCCCAATTTTTATGGTTTTCCGGATTTGCAAGCAATGGAACAAAAATCTGTAAATTGATGCATTTAAAAGAGGATTACAATTATATTATTTATGGATAGAACCTATTACAATATTGAATACTAATGCATTATAGTATCTACCTAAGATAGTAATAAGTTGAATAGTATTTTTTACAATGACAATTTATTTAAAATATTTGAGATTCTAATAGCCGTAACTATAAACTTAGTAGATAGTTAGATATACATATTAAAGAATCATACTTGAATTATGACATTTTTATTCATAATTATTAAGAGCTTTAATCTTTGTTTTAGGTCAAAAGTTGACGTAAATCGGAAAATATAGGCATGGTTAAAGTCTAAATGTATACTTTTTTTAAAAGTGTAAAATATGATGTAGGTATATTTATAATATTTATTTGAAAACCTTCTCTGAACTCTCTCTCTCTCTGAACAAAAATTGAATATCACATTGTGCAAAAACGTTGTAGTTTTTCAGTATTAGGTAGTGAATATAACTATGAAATAAATGTAATAAATATATATATAGGTATAGTTTATATACTTACTATCTACTACATTTATTGTAAGATTTCTCCCATTAATATATTATATAGATTTTAAACATTTATTTAAAAAAAAGTATTTACGTATGATATCTACGTAAGTATCTAATTTGAAAGAAAACTAAAGGCTGATAATTAAATATTTCAACCCGATTTTGATAGCTTTAACTTAGGCGTTAACATACAACTAAGCTGAATAGTTTAGTAACTATTAATTTCTTTTAGCCCATGTATATTTATTTTACTGTATTAGAGTTTCAGCAATAACAGCAATAAAATTATCAAACTGTTGTCTTTTAACGCTTTCAAATGAAATTCATAGTATTGTTTTCTAAAAATAATGCCATATAGTAATAACGCCACTCACTCTAATACCTATAGTACATTAAATTCTTATCAAAAAAAAAAACCACATGGAAAATGTAATGGTTACAGTTACTATTTAAATAATTACCTCAACCATAAACCATGTTACCTCTACAGCTTATCATTCAACATAGTTCGATAGGTAGTTGGAACTCGGGAACGTAATTTACCGAGTTGGGACAGCAACATTATAATATGATTAAAATTGAGCCTAAGAAGTAAGAACATAGGTAGCCAGGCAGGAAGGTAAAAATTATTTATAATTACCTAAAAATCTTTCATTTAGTAATTTATTGGCAGTATTGCTCGCATAAAAAATATAAGTAATAACAGTAAGTAAGTAAGAAACAGTTTTCCACACTATTTGTATCTCTATAATTTTTTTTATTTTTAATCCAGTCATCACCTCTACAACTGATGTCAGTCGTTAAATATACCTCTATATAACCTAACCAGCAAGGCTCAAAGTTAGATTACAAAATGTTATTCTTTCCAATGTTCAGCTACAGCTGTACTATAAACCATTATAATTTATATTATATTAATTATTTTCTAGGTACTAGGAGTAGTCTATAATATAGTTCAATTCGTCGAAGAAATTATCAAGTTTTACGGTAGGTAATGTAACATATTATGTTATATTGTATCCATGTTTATGTACATATATATGTATATACTATACATATAATATTATAATATTTATTAGCATTATTAAACCGTAACTAATCGATTAATAATTTACCTAAATTTTGTACTGATCACCAAATACACAAAAGATATGCCATACGCGCATTTGATGGATGGCTATTGAGTATAAGTAGGTACTACCTACTGCGGCAATATTGCAAATAATAATCAGCGGTGGTACATTGCCAAAACCTACGTGCGTACACAAGGTCATAACCGTACTTTGTAACCAACGTATGCATTATAATATTACATTGTATTGTTTTTTTCGAAGCATGTCACGCGCAGAGCTCTCCAACAGCGTTTTTTTTTTCACTTTCGCGACGCTATAGGTATAAAAAATACTCCGTGGCCGTGCTACGAGTACAAAATATAGGAACCACGTACGACACGAATAGAGTAAACAGAACAATAATAACATAATGAACAATCGACCGAGCAGACGGGCGATAATAAAACTAAAACGACCGTCTTGTATTTATATAAAAAATATTATGTGTAGCGTATGTGTACGTGTCTTACCTAGGTACCTGCAAATTACAAGCGGACCTAAAATACATTTCCTAAGCGATTGAGTCGAATAACATCAAATTACGCATTGGCATTAGGCACTTATCTTAAAAACAATCAATATATTTTATAATATTTAGGTAATATTAAGGTACATCACAATAATATTATTCAATACGTTTGAATAACTTTATAATGTTATTTTAATCACTTGGTTTTTATGTTACGAATGACAATCGACTCAAATCGTTGTACCTAATAAGAAGTCATTCTGAATCCTTTAATTTTAGTTTATATAGTATTTTGTTGCCAAGAAACTTAAACATATTAGGTACATTATTATACGCTTTTGAATTGTCCACAATGTAAACATAAGTGTTTAATGTTTATCATTATTAAATTATTTATTAGATAATTAATTAAATATAAAAGATTAGATCTTGATATCAAATCTTAAACACTCGTACATTACTTATCTTATAATAATTTTATTACAACACTCAAAAAAACATTTTTTACGATGTATTAATTATGATTTACGATTTTGTTATGATTACCGAAATATACTAGTAATTTAGAAATATAATTGGTAGTACATTTTGAAATGTCACTCCTAGCTCAATTTAGATGAACACTTGGCAATGCAGAATGCATCCGCAATCGTTTCTCTTTTTTGGTAAAATTATAAATTCTTTGATAGGAGTGTTACACCCATCTTCCGCAATGTATTATGAAAAACGTTACGCTTCCGCAATTATTATTTATTATTTTATACAATCGATTTACATAGGGCATTCAGAACGAGATTTGAGGTCTTACGACGGTGCATTTTTTTTCATCTTCAATAGAAGAGAAAAATTTATTTTATTATATTATAAAATATACAAATGACAATTAATTTTAAATTTTTAAGAATACATGTCAACAAATATTGGGCACCTATAAATAATAAAAAAAATATTAAAACTGTAAATATTAGTTACCTATGTACCTATACCTCACGATCATATTTTATGTTTGAATATTTTATAATGTTTAACATTATCATACAGATACAGAATATAACATACCATAAGTATACATGTCTCATGTTAAACTTGAAGTACAACTGTACAAGAGTAAATGTAAATTTATACTTACGTCATCTACAATAGTTGCCAATTGTTCGATAGGCTTGCTCGCCATATCACCAATTATAAGAACTGAACTTGGATTGTCTTTAGGTACAACAACCTTGGCAATTTTCACAAAATATATTGCTTTAGTTTTCAGAGGAACTGGAAAACTGTCCATGGCAAATAGTTGTGCCGCCATATTCTAAATTATTTATTTAGTTTTAAAATTATTACCGATAAGTATGATACTTAGCACAATATGACATTTAAAATATTAAAAAGACAAAATTACATATTTTCTTACAAATTAATAATTTATTCACATTACCTACTAATTTAATAAATTATCCATCGTGGATCTATTAATTTATATCCTATAATCTTGGAAGTAAAACATTTTATTTTATTTTATTACATATTGTATAGTAAATATATTGTTATAATGATTAATGGTTAATGGTTGTCACGTCTTAGGTGATTTAGTAAATTTACTGTTTTAAAAATGTTTCAAATATTGTTATTTAATATTTTTATATTCGAATTGAATATTTGATATATTACCTTACTGCCAAGGTTAGGTTAGGTAAGTATTGATGTTAAATGCTATACTTTCATGGAAGTAAATAATATGTCTATTGTTTTTAAATATTTATAATTTATACTATTTATTTTTGTTAATTCTGTCTACAAATTGTCTTAATATGACACAATATAACTAAGCAAATTAAAAAACAAAAATCAAATAAGACAATTTGAATTATAAACGTTTAATGTTTGAATTATGATAAAATTATAAATAAATTACAATTACCTAAAGTAGATTATGAACAAACAAAATTTTATTGGTATAATATGATGTTATATAATATTTATGAGTTTTTCTATAGTTTTCTTTACAGTTATCATTTTTTTATAGTAGGTATAACTGATGTGATAATTTTAATTGGTCCTTTTATCATATTATTATGTATTTAAAATAATTAGATCTGATAGATATTTTTAATTTTTTTCCTATTTATTATAATATATCTATCAATATATGACCTATATAGGATTTCACTACCTACCTCTATTGTTTTGCTATTATTTTAAATTATAGTTATTACTAATTTAATTGTAAAGAAAATTACTGAAATTAGCGGAACAATAATGAAATTTACCATTTAACTATATATTTTTAAAAGTGTAAAATGAAATTGATTTTGGTAATTTTTTCTAATGCGTTTTCACCAATTATTTATTTAAGTACCTTGGTACTTTTAAAACGAGCAATTTTATTTTAAAACAAATTAAACCATCTTTTCTTTTAAATATCTAGGTATATGTTCTAAGACTTGTTATTTTTATTTTTCATCATGCATAGGTTAATGTGCAAATGTGAAATATAGCTTATTACCTAAAAACAGTTTAGTTAGGTAATGTTTAGTTGGTACCTACCAATGAATATTAGGTACCTATACTAAAACTGAGTTCAGAATCTTTGTTTGATGAAATTGATCATAATTCATAACAATAATAAGCACCTATATACCGACTAACAACATGTACGAAACGCGCCTTATGCTAGGTAGTTGTATCCTATTCAGATTTTTAAAATTCATATAACAAAATGTAGAGTTTGAATTTTAAAAATTTGAACATAAATACAGTACGATTAATTTAATTTTAATATTTCAACTACCTATAAAATAATAAAAGTCTTAAGTCACATTTTTTATGACTGCTTAAAATTTTAAAACCTTCCTAAACTTTAACACTACCATTACTTCCCACATATATGCATACATATGTGTTTTTTAATGCAACAATATATTATTTAGAAATTTAGAATATTTATTATGTTACTAAAAGAACAATATATTTCATTTAAATTAAAATATAAAACAATTCTTGCACATGATGTCGTTTTAAATGTATAAAAATATTATGATTTAATTGTGATACCTGAAATATAATTAAAACGATGCATTCTGGATTATCCAAGAAGTTGTAGACCTTTGTGCCTTGTTCTTCTGTCACCATCAATCTGAACCATTTTTCAGATTTAACTTTTAGAGCTTTTATAATATAGTTTCCAAAAAACTCGGGACGTGGATCTTGTGGATTGTCATTTCCTTCAGACATTTTGTCTAGAAATTAGCTCTCAACATTCATTGGCAAAACCCTACTTAATAATGTTATTAAAAATTAATATTTAAGGTTACTTTAAAAGGTTTAGATATATAAATACATTATTTCGTACAAAAAATATATTAGGTAGTTGTCAACCTAATCTAATATTAAAATATCATGATAATATTCACTTTAAAAAATATTATTATTACCTGATTTAAAGTGTACTAGCCGATATAAATTAATACTATTTATATTTATATATAATATTTAACGGTTAATAGAGACGAAAAGACTTGCTCATTATCGTACATTGTAGCTAGTGAACCGTTTTGGTGGATGAACAAAATGTCACAATAAACCTTAGCACGAGACAATATTATGTACAGTAATTTATTGGAGTATCGTGTCTTAAATGTCGTATGCGTGACAAATGTTTCCCAACATTTTCTTAAAGTTCAACTCACGAACATCTAAATTTAAATATATTGGTTTGGTAAAATGCTGATTGTCTATAATATTATATTAAGTAAATAAAGTAATAATATGTACATAATATAAGTTCCTCTTATTTTTTTATAAATTAAATTACATTATTTTTAAAGATGATGTTAATTTTCTATTTTGGAGTTTTCGACTTTTAAGTATCTTTTTTGAAATAAACATTTTAAAAAATGTATATACAAACAACAATATTTTAATTGTCTTAATTATGATTCTTAATAATTAATTCAAAACTTCACAAATAGGTACAAAAAACAAACCAATTGATTCTTAAAAAATTGTAAACCCCTGAATTGTACACATAAATCTGCAAAAAAAAAAAATACCAAGACTGATTTAGTCACGCGATTGTAATATAATTCCTTGCTATGAAAGTTTTTACGTTCAAAAAAATATATAACTAATATGAAAAATATAAAATAAACGGATTGTTTATTTTATTGTCATAGTAAACTCGTTAAAAATAATGTACTTTCATACCTACCTACTGCAAAACATTTTAAACATGCTATAGGATAAAATAGCATTTTTTTTTTCCATTTAAATTTTTATTAAATATCTACTAATATTTTTAATATTTTTATACGAAGTCCATTTAATAAAAATAGACGGAAATTAAAACATTATTTTAAAATGTCTTTGCTGGCCAAATCTCTAAAAAAATCAATATTTTTTAATGTTTCTTAAGACACTAAACATCAATAGGTATATTCAAGCCTATATTGTGGATTTATTGAACATCGCAGGTTTGTTGATACATTTATATAATACAATGAATACTATTTTACTTATAAACAATTATTTTTTTTTATGGAGCCTTCTATTAATATTATAGTACTTGGCCTTCCGACATTAAGTAAATCATTGAGAATTATTGAATATTAAAACCGATTCTGAGCAGCTCCGTCAGCCTTACAAGTTATAACTAAGTATATTTTACCTGTATTATATATTTACTAGCTCTAAGTGAAACTCGGAGAGGGTTGGACTCGCTGAGAGTAGGTGCCAACTTTAGAGACAATGTCGTTGGAATTATAAAAATAGCAAATGCTGTAAGACGAAAGTTTAGGACTTGTGATAAGGATTAGTGATATGAATTAGAGATAAGGCTTGGCGCTTTGGCTGGAATGTTTAAAAGTTTGACCGTCCAGCGATCGGTCACGAACGTTGTAAATTGATAGGCTGGATACAATCTCCAGGATCACCTCCCGTTTATTCGCGGCTTTTGGTTGTTAAAATTGTTAAAAAGTGTAGAGTCGATAGGTTTATTTGATTTTCTAGCTATAAGTCATATAATCACATGCGGTGGATTGCAGATCCGACGTTGAGCGCCTATAAGTGATAACCCTATCACACAACTTACGAATATAATTACAATATGCAATATAAATACAAACAAATATAATATATTGTACCTATTTATTGTATGATATATAACAATGAACATTTAGAGAAATGTGCAATAATAATTCTTAAAAAAATAACATATAGATACATAATATTATATTAACCAATACAATATACATATAAACATGTACCTGAAGAGTATTTTATTCAAATATCTGACCGTATTATTATTACATTATTATGTATGCTTGAATAATACATTTACGTTAAGCAATATACCAACTACGTTATTAAGGATCAAACAATATGTCTACAATCACATAATTCAATATTTATTGAATCAAAAACAAAACAAAAAAAACAATATATATATATCAATTGTACACTTGTGCGTTGGAATGAAGACCGACTGACATTTCGTGAACGTGAATTTTTAAGCAAACAAACCACATTTCCACGGGTTTCAAAAGAAATAAACATAACAAATAGAGCACAAACGGCAATTGAAAAGACGAAACGAATCGAGCAACACGAAAAAATCAATAATAACGACCTACGCTGGCGTCGATTGCGATGGCTATGGACCGATATCGCGTACAAACCACGCGGCTTTTAAAACAAACTAATTATGTGTGAAATGAGAAAAAGTCGAAAAGGCGAAAAACAGCGTAAAAAGCATAACATTTTTCGAAAATGTTTTGAAACCGACCGCCGCCGCGGCGAAGGTACGCGATTGGTCGCGCTATAGGGAATCGACGGGATCGGTCCGGCGGACTGGGGGAATGGAGCGGTGTTTAATTTTTTCCACCCTGAGATCCTCCATGAATTCCCTGTAGAACAGCTGTTTTCCTTGTGATTTTACAGTATAGGATATATTGATAATACAGTAATTTATTTTACTATTATTAATAACTTAGTAGGTTAAATTAATTTTTGCCAAAAACATTAGCATAGAACAATAACATTCATTTATTTTTTTAATACTATGTAAAATCTGGTAACATTATTATGTTATTAATTATTATAAACATATATAGTATATACCTATATATAGGTATATACATCATAATATATTAGTGTTATTAACTTTTAGTAATTTACTCTATGCCGATTTACCGTAGAGTGGCGTGGAAAAGGTCGTGGTATAAATAGGCAATAATAACTTAAAGGGAGCAATGATTGGAAGCAATGATTTTCTGCCTTTATTTAACACATGTGGAATATAGGAATTTAGACGGGTTTTCATTCCAACGTATCGATTGATCTAGTGAAGCGATAAAATTCTAAAAACAGATTTGAATTTCTCGTCAAGTCTACTTAATTTTATCTCCATAAGTCCTGAAAAATGCATAGAAAAAAAGGAAGTAAAATATTTACATTTTTGGAGAAAATAAAATCGAAAAATTGAAAATCTGGGGAAATCAATCTCAAGTAGACTGGGTGAAAAATTCAAATCTGTTTTTAGAATCAATTTTTTGATCACTAGATCAATCGGTACGTTAGAATAAAAACACATCTAAATTCTTATGTTCCACATGTGTTAGACAAAGACAGAAAATCACCGCTTCCAACCATTTAAGAGGACGTACTACCCGCATATGTTGTCTCCGTCTTACAAATGTACAACATAGCCAAAAACTGTTTTGCGAGTAACAACTTTACTCCTTCTGTATTTATTGTAGAATTACCAAAATTCCATAACGCATAGGGTAGAAAATTGTCTGTGACTAGTGTTTTTATTTTTAGCATAACATAAATACAGTTAAAGTTATCATTTTAAGAACATTAGTTTTTTTTTGGTTTTTCTCACGATTAAAGATAGTATGGTTGCCCAACGAATCTAGAAAAGTGTCTACCGAAATGAATCTCCATTATCAGCATTAAACAGCTGGAGACTTACGCACCAGCGCTTATTTGTTTTAGTGACTATAAATGCAATTACCTTTCAAATGTAAATTGTAGTTCCGCGGTAGCCACTATGACATTTAAACGCTAGACGCTAGTACTTAAGTCTCCAGCTGTTTAATTCAACTTTTATACTGATTACAGAGATTCATTTTGGTTGACACTTTTCAAGTATGGGAATCATGGGTCGATGAGCAACTATACTATCTATACCCGTCGTTTTTCTCATTTAATTATTAAAAATAATTGGTTAGTGTTATCAAACGATTAAAACGCTATGTCACAGATAAAGTTATTCCCTATGCGTTGTGGGATTTTAAAAATTCTGCTATAAATACAGAGAGAGTAAATTTGTTACGCGTAAAACAGTTGTCTCCATCTTACAAATGTATAGCATACAGTAAAAACTGTTTTGCGAGGGATAGAACACTCAGCATGTAGTGATAGTTAAGAATCCAAATTGGTATACAATATAACTGAGAGTCTGAGAGATAATATTGTATTTTCTTTTGATGTGATGAAAATTTCGTTTCTTAGTTATGACTTTAATACATTCTCGGCTCTTTCCCGTGCAAAACAGTTTTTGATATGCTTCACATTTTTAAGACGGAAACAATACATGTGAGTGTAGCGTCCTCTTAAAATTAATCTAAATATTAAAATATTAAAAAAATTAAATTTTTAAGACCCAAAAAATAATATTTTTTTTTTAAATAACAACCAAATTTCTAAAAACGTTATTCTTTGTTTAAATAATAATTTAAATATTCCATTTTTTTCACAAATCACTCCATCAGACTATAAAAAAAATAATTGTACCTATATATTTTTAATGCTTGAATTTCATTAATAACTAGGTACTTATAAACCTAATGTTAAATGAACAAATTTTAACAAAGCATACATTTTTTATCGACATTTATAACGTTAAAATACTAGCAATAAAATTGGCAGCATCGCAGTAACACTTAAGTTTCTCATCCCACTATTCCCAGACCTTGAACTTACAGAATAACATATATTATAATTATTCTGGTCCAGTTAAAAAATTGAATTAAAAATTAAAAATCATTACTGTCTAAACGCTTAAATTTTTAATATACCAATTATTATAATAAATCGTAATATTCTTTTTTCATATTCTTTTAGATTCTGAGCGGAGCGATAAATGCATTGAGTTTATAATAATGTTTGTTTACTCTGTTGTTTGTGACAGTAAAAATGGTTCAATTTTCTTCAACAGCATATTTTCTGGTAGGAACTTTAGAGGGTCAAAAGTAAAAAAAATTTTAAACCAAAGTTTCCATCGATTTTATTTTTTAGTGTGACTCAAAAAATAAAACGTGGATACATAAAATGGTAACTGAATGTTTATATAAGCAATTTCTATGCACAATACTATTTTTGAAATTGTGGGACTTTTTTAAGCTATTTATATAGGCTGAAAAGTGTCTCCAGACAAAAAAAAAGACTTTTAAAATATTAAAAATTAAATAAAACACATCATTGTAAAATATCAATAAATTCATCATTCAACTCTAAAATTAAAAGCATATATTAAAACAATCGTAAAAGAATCTAATAAGCCTATATTAAATCTAATGAATTTAAAAAATGTCGTATTTAAATAGTTTTAATATATTATGATCTAATATCTATATTATACATTATAATATACCGTACATTTATTTGGCTAACATTTAATAATTCAACTTAATTCTTATAACTATTAACCTATACATGGGTGTATTTAAATTAAAAATATTTAATTATCAGTCCATATTAAATGCATACATGTTACAGACTACAGTTTACTTTTCCAAAGTTTTCGGGTTTTTCTTCCAACAAAATCGATTTGTTCCTAGAACCATAGAAACAAATGTCAAAACACAACGGTATGGCGTGTGAATGGGTGGAATACTATAATAGTGTGTTCATGCTCCCCTTCTAGACCAAAATCGTGCTTCATTATATACTACGTCATATTCATGTTCATGTATCAGTGCGTGTAATACATCGCGTTTGACGTAATTCGGTTTTTCAAAAAAAAAAAAAAATTGTTTGAATCTGCTACTGTACCACTATAGTTTTCATTGTCAAAATATAATTTTTATTACAACATAATTGGTACAAATATTTTGAAAAACAAAAATGAATTCGATAGTCGTTCCCGAAAATTTACCAGAAATATTAAAAAAATATGTGAAAGCCGCGATCCGATCTCAGCCTGAAGACATTGTTAGTTGGTCAGCAGAGTATTTCAAAAGCACAGATGATCAATATGTTCCATTGGCTACTACTCAAAAACAAGATCGAACTCTATTCAGAATATTAGCTTTTCAAGTTAGTATTCATTATTTAATAATATATAATGAAATTGTGTTCAGGAAGTTTAATACACGCTGTAAATAGTGAAATAATTTTTATTTGTTCATAATAATTGTTTCAGTTAGGTACCACAATAGGCACTAAAGAAAGAATAGAAGAAGTGTGGTCGGACTTATCACTCGATTTCAATTTATTAGAACAAATTTATACGATTGGAAATTTTCGTGCAGAACACGTAGACATGGTAGAATTTTTGGGTATAACTTTTGGACATTGGACAAAAGTAAGATGATTTTATATTTTTACCTAATAATAATATATAAACAAGATACATTTATTACATAATATAATATATATTATACATAGTATTTATTATTTATATTACATATTAATAAATTAATAACTAATAACTGTATAATATCTACTACCTATAGATTATAACTATATATAAGTTCACAGAAATAATATAATATCGAGTAGGACAGTTTCATAATAAGACAAATTTCAATCGTTTTTATTCTTTAAATACTGCAATCAGAACATTTATAACTATACTAGATTATTTTTAGAAACAATAAGTATTATATTATGTGTTTTTAGTTATAGTTGACGTTATAGAATATAAACCTATACCCACATAAACCATAGATGCCGTGCACATGGGCTTAAGCACCTGTTAGAATAAATTTAGATCAGATGATTACCTAACTCAACGTCTGTGAATCCAAGCTCTTGGATTGTACTGTATATCTAAGACCCAGGCATCCTTTCAGTAAACATCAGTCAGTGTACCGTCATTTCGCCGCTATGATGAACGACTGTCGACTTGTCACATACATCTTACGGGTACGGTTTGTTTCGCATGTGCGTCCACCGGTGTACCGTCAAATTACACTTTGATTGAACGATCTGTCATATACATCGTATGAGAAAATTAATTTTAACTGAATAAAAAGATTATTTTCAAATATTAATACATAATATTATGTAAATACACTTCTAGGTTAGATTATCAGATTAAATAGAGAAGGTAATTTTTTTATAGTGTATAAAGAAATATAGAACGCAAAATTAACTATTAATTATTATTCATTAAGCACACCAAAACGTACTATTTTCAAAAAAAGGACACGATAATTTAAAAATCTCAATTTTTATTTATTACGTGTAAATTATAAGACATTAAAATTAAAATTATAAAAATTTATTATTTAAGCTAAATTAGTGTATTTTTATAATTTTTTTGATGAATTCAGAAAGTTTCAAATATTTCTGGTAGTTTTTGATTCAGAATAGAATACCTTGATTCGTGAAAAATAGTAAAATTAAAATAGTACGTTTTTAAATATGTAGATACTGCAGCAACCAAATCGTGACGTGTCATACATTTGATTAAATTATTTTTTTTTGTTTTAGTCACTAAAAGAAACTGTGTTATTGTGCTGCGAAGCGTTCTGTAAATGTTTGGCCACTGATGGTTATTTCATGCACGTGGATGTCGCCTGCAAGCTCTACGGGTACCTAGCGAAATTGGATTGTTCACTTCCGGCTGATGATGATTGCCCAGGTCAGTAGTTTAGCTGCTATGCTACGATTTATAATTATTAGTTAGACTTTTACTACAATATGATTATGTAAAACTCCCCATGGGTCGGAAAAAAAGGTCGGGCAATTCATTTGATTTCCGCCAACATTCGTTATACCTATGATCTATACATTTTCATATGAAATAGGTGATAATAATTAAAAACTATAATATGAAACGTTTTAAAAAAGACACCACGATTCTTATAGTCTATTTTCCTATAAATATAGTGTGTGTGAGTGGTGATAGTATAAACTGCAATACGCCTCCTTCGTTCTTTTAAACCAAGTGGCTGTCGGTACTATAATTAATCCTAATAATGCCCGCCCTTCTATACGTCACTGAATCCTATCCAGTTAAAGAGTAGGTAGTTAGTTCGCTATTTCCTCTACATGCACGAACTGGTCTTGAGAACTGGGTTGTTGGACCAAAACAAATAAAGTTTTCCAAGTTATATTTGGCAAGTCCTATAAACTTATGGCCTACGTTCATAAATGAGCACATTCGAACACGTTATAGTAACGTATAGATACCAGGTTTATTAAATTATTGAAATAATATTAATAATATACAGTACACTATCACCTGAGTAATCCTGTTCTTAAGGGAAATATATTGAAGATCACAGGAGTAGCTGAGTACGAGTTGAAACAAGTTGAATTGTTATGATTTATCTATAAGGTAGGGTATTATACCTATGGGTCTAGTAAATTAAATTATTGATGTTATTTAAAAATGTAGAGATAAGATGGGTAGGTAAGACAGATAGGCGTAATCTGGGAGCGTCAAGAGGGGAGAGGGGTGGTAATAGTGTATTTTTACATTATAGATTTTTAGTTTTATCACAGACTGTCCCCCCTCCCCTGTGATCATAATGTCATAATATCATATTATTTCGCGATTCAAACTCGACTGCTGCCTATGCCGCAATAATATACCTATATACTCGTACTCAACAGTCAACGTCAACGTTCCTGCAGTGTTCTGTTAACCTAAGGACATTCACTGAGTGCGACATAAATGACGAGTCAGTTATCTGTAAACCGTAACAATATGATTAAGCATATTAGTTTATGATATTACAAAAGTACAAAACCTATACTTACCTCTATAGTTTATATACAATGTTGTTATTATTATTGTTCTTGAATTCGGGATACTTACGCCTTAATACCTTATCCGAGTTAGTGTAAGTTGGATGCTTGAAACTCAAAAATAGAAATACTGAAATACCTATATAATATATAGGTAGCTGTCACATTGTTTCAAATCTATGAAGGTACTGAAATATACTGTTTAGATATACTGCGGTGACGCCGAGTTAAGTTGGAAAAAGTACTTAACCCTAATTAAATTACTACTGAGACCCATATACTACCCACGTCATTCCACACCAATGAACCGCGCTAAAAAATAAATACTTATTTTTCCCCAATTTATTATAGTAACTATATGTATACATATTTTATTAACAGATAAATATCGACAATTGACCTTTATATATTATATAATGTTGATCGTATTCATTCATATTTACTAATGTACCTACCTACTATAAGGAACATAAATAAATAAATTGTATAATATGTCATTAGCAGCTCATCAGCGTAGGCACCCAACCCTAATATTTTTCTTAGTGAAGCACTGTGTATGTGTGCATTATGATACTTTCTTTCGAATATCATAAAAATACCGACTGATTTTATAAAGATACTTACCTGCTTTAAGCAATGGCATATTGACATCCCTAAGCTTTGATTGTGTAGGGAAAATTTTAAACCTTTGAAAATTATATGCAAAATACAACCAAAAAAAAATGTTCCTGTTGAGGATGGGTGGGTTTATGTCTTAAGGGTTCGTATCGATTATCGGCGTGGAATTCACCTGAGTCGTCTGAAGTAATGTTGATTCTAACACATCATATTTTTTACAGACGCTGGCGTGAGTGGCAGCAAACCGGTGATAGTCCAAACCAGCAGGTCTCTGGACGCGTCTCCGGCGCCGCCAGCCAACGTGAACCAGCTGCAGCAAAACGTTTGCGTATCATTGGAATCGATTTTGGCCCGTCGTCTGGCAGCAGCTGCCGTGGACGGTGGACCGAAGACCGGGTACCACGTACCAGGTATCGGAATGGCCGTGTCCGACAGTCAGGTGCAAGCGGTGTTCGTGTATTTCCGAAAATGCGCTGCCGACAACGGCGGTTACGTGTACGATTTCGACATCGAGAACGATCGTTGCCCCCGGTTGGACGCTATTAATAATAATTAAACCGCGACCCGAGTGTCGTAACCACCGAGAATTTCGCAGTTTTGTTTCGTAACGTCATTATATTTAGCAGGTACCCGCGCATGTCATCGACCCGAGTGCGGATTGGGATTCAAATATAAACGCGGCCGCCGCGCACCTATTTAGCACATACGCCGTAAGCGTATCGCAACGCACATAACGCATTGTGTTATAGGTATTATATAAAATACACAAGTACATTTTATATAAATAAGCCATAAGATATACCTACCTAAAAAGCTAAATAATATGAACTATACAAATAAACCCTTATAGGCTTCAAGACTTCAATGGCACAATTGATTAGGTACTCGTTCTTAATAGGAAATCACTTACAGCTGAAATGTAAACAGAACAAATATGTTTCATAATATAATAATATTATGAATGTTGCAGACTAACGTCAATTAACATCGATTCATTTAAGATTTTCATGTGACAGTCGATCGAACTCCTTATGTCCGCCTGCACCGGCACGGTGTTCGTAAATCTGTAGTACCTAACTATATAACGATAACCTGGAATCAGTACTGGATCTAAAAATTATGTAACCCGGGGCACAACATAATGTGAGCGCCCCTATGCTATATGCTTTATGAGTTTAAAATTTGAAATTTGCGCCACTATAAGCGCCCGGGGCATGGGCTCCGAATTACCCCCCCCCCTAAATCCGGTACTGCCTGGAATCGGAACTACAGTATTGTGTAGTATATACCTAATTTCCTTAATAAATCTGACTTAGGTATTTCATAAAAAAAATATTGATAAAATTAACCATTTAACATTTAAAGTACCTATAATCCGGCTTTTATTTCCGATCTTTACAAATTAATTGTACCCTTTTTCATTACCTAGGCAATTTAATTATTCATTCGGCTCGCCGAAGTACATAGAACAACATTATATTATATAGAATATAGAATATTAAGTAAAATATTATAACCTAACAGGATCAGAATAATAGAATGTAAGTCTAAGACATAAACATAAAACATGTATAACAAAGTCCACAAATATATTTTATTTCAATTTACAACCATAAAATTAATATATTATTATATAATAGTGCCTCAACTCTTTGGGGTAAATATTTATACTGCTGAAATCGCCATGATTTTCTATATATTTATACGACCTGCAATTTAAGAAAACATGCAAATACAGTTTACTCTTAAAAAAATTCAACGTGGTTTGATTAGCCAAAACTAGTGTTTGGCAAGTTCCTTTTAAAAAGGAATTCGTTGTTTGTCGTTCCTTTAAAAAATGAAAGAATTCCATTGTAAGTTCCAAATAAAATAAAAATTCATATTTAATCATTAAGGTTTTTTTATCATATGCATACTTTTTTTATATTTTTAATTATAATATATATCTACAAATTGGCTATAAGTAGATACATATTTTACAATTCTATTTTAATATTTTCTTAAAAATTAAATTGTTGTCCGACGTATGTCGACTGTCTTATCGTTTATTGTTATAAATAATTATATTTTATATAGGTACTCATTTCTATATAAATTATAACTTATAACTTATGAGAAATATTAATTAAGTGACTAATGACTAATGAGTAACGATTAACGTCGATACTCGATAACGATCATTAATTGACAATATACATTTTAGACATTGAAAGAAATATATATCTTAATTTCATTTATTTACATAATATCTGTGTAAATTATTGGAACTAGAAAGGAACGTAAAATGTTGTTATTTTTCCTTAAATAAAAGAACTAGAAAATGAACTAGTTCTTTTTTTATAAAAAGGAATTCGTTCCTTCCGAACACTGGCCAAAGCCCTGTTTAGCGTCCACATCTAGCAATATTGATAAAAAAAATATACGACACTCCGCCACAACTGTTGTCTGGTGCTGAGTACCAATAGTCGTGCAGTCTACCGTGCGCAGTCGGCTACTCGTCTATCAAAGTTAATTTTTATACCTGCACAGTATTTTATAAAATGCACACCGTATGAAAAATGTGTAAATGTTTGATCTGTATAATAAAATAAGTAAAATTGTATTTGGTTTTTCACGTGAAACATTACAATATTATGTATAATATTGTACCTATATTGTGTAGGTATGAGGTAACTATAATGCACGTTTATATAGGCAAATGTCGTAAAGGTATACCGAAGACGTGAGAGTATGTACAGTACGATTGATTATTTAACGATCAAAAATGAAAAATGATTTATTAATAGTTTTGTTATTTGGACTGCTTATTACCTATATAAATATAATACATATTAGAAGTAATGCACCATTATTACTATTAGAATTTATAACGCGTTTATTGCGTACCTGTATAATGTTATAATAGCACACCTATAATATATATATATTTTATTTATTTTCATATACCTAGTACCTACCTACCATTATTACATAGTTGTACCTATTTTGATAAAATAAAATACTAGGTATTTAGGTAAGAGCACTAATACATGTTTTCAAATATGATATTTTGAATAAATGTATAATATTATATAATAATATCGGGACGAACTGCCACCAAGCCTTTCTTTTATTACATATTTGAAAGGTGCAGTTATTGCTCATTGCTGCTAATAAAAATATATAAAACGATAGTTCGACCAAAATATAAATTAAAGTTAAATAATTGTATTTCATTAACATTTTATATTTTGCTACCGCCTATCTAGACTAGTATATATTAATTTAAACAGCCGTATGCATTGTCTAAATGCTATGTATCACAACTCGATTGTGGAAAGGTCACTAAGTGATGAACCCCCCTAAAATGCAATTTTATACAGGAGGGACTACAATTTCAATAGTTTTGTTAAAAATTATTCAAGGAAGGTAAAATTTGATTGGTAAATCGTTAAACACGTATTTTAATAAATAAATAAACAGTTAAAAGTGAAAGAATTATTTTTTTGATTGATATGATTTTTTTAATTGTTCATGATATGCTTCAATAAGTTAAGGAAGTTTAGAGTTTGCAGTATTTACATGGATTGCATATGCATTCTATATTATTTAAATTTTTGATTTATTTACAAATATTATTATAATAAATTGTTAATTACAGTTAAAATGTATAGAAAAATATAGGTAACATCTTTGCTGTTCACTAGACCTTAACGTTCACTAGATATAGGAACAGATTGTACCTCGTCAATGAGTAAGTTTAAAAGTAACCTTTTACAGATTCATTACGAATGTGTTAATTTTGAATTCAATGATAAATCATTGTATACAATGAAAACCGATCTGAGTGGAGACGGTCCAACTTTTTGATAACAAGCGTTATTTTAATAATTATATTAAAATGTTAATACATTTTTGTTTTTAGTTTTTGGTTTTTATCTGATTATATTTATCTAATTTTTAATTTTTAATTTGATAAATGTTATCAAAATTCGATAAAATGTTTATAACAAAAACTTGTGCCAATATATTTTTAATATTTTTCAACTACTATTGTAACAATCAGGAGCATTGTATTAAATGTTCACGCTTTTTGGCCCAACAAATAATATGTTATTTATTTTACCTATAAAAAAAAAAAAAACTAAAAAAATTTTAATTTTTAATTGTCCGTAAACAGCTCAAAACGATTCAAAATTCTATGATATATAGAAAATGAAAATACAAACATTTAGTAAAATTTGCATGTATTTATATAGTTATTTGTTTTTGAATTACAACAAAATAAAAAAATCGTTGCATAAGAAATCGAGTGAATATGTAAAAATATGAACTTCAAATGCTTATAAAAATTTAATTTGAGTTTCTTGTAGACATTTTTGTTTGATAAAGGTAGGCAAACGTATGAGGAATCTTGTATTACATTTTAAAATCTTTGATTAAAAAACAAAAATTTTTATGAATTTCTAGCTCAAAATAATTTTCACATTTTTGTGGTTTTTACGCATTTTGTCAAGATTTGAAATGCTTTTAAAAAAAATCTGACCATGGATTTTTAATATTTTTCAAATATCATAGTAATTAACAATACATTAGGAGTCTTGTATTAAATTGTCAACATTTTTCAACGCTCCAAACAAAACAGAAATTTTAAAAATTATTGTTTACGATAATATCGATGGTAATAGATAAGTCAATAATATAATACCGTATAGAGTATGGACTATAGAACTAAAATTGATGCGCGTAATGACTATGACTTGTGACGCACAAATTATAATTTATATCTATAGTTAAAGAATAATTAAAGACCGGATTTATATGTTTTTACATATCGTTACTGTGTCTATGTAGTCTTATGAGAGTAAAAAATGAGGACTATTCGTTCAATTCCGAATGCGTAGAAAAAATTTTTTTTATATTTGAGAATATAAATCTGGTCTTAGTAATAATATTTTAATAATGTGCCCACTGCGATGTAGTTAATCGTCTTATCGCTTATCGGTCGAAATTAGTATAAAAATAATTATATGATTATTTCGGTTTTTCTATTATTTGCAATTTGCTTAGTGGTTTTTGGACTGTGCAATGTGCACCGTGTGGTAGACGGAGAGACTACCCGATGTATGGTTATCTTCTCTATAATATTATAGTCTAAATAATAAGTTAAATGAACTGTATGTTATTTGTATAGGTACATTAATGTTATTTATTACCTATTATTTTCTTTCTCAAGATAGTCAATTTTTTAACAATAAATTGGTATGTCATAAATTAAAAATTGTAATGATTTATTCAATTGATGATTGTTTTATTCGTATTATCTAAATTCCGTAATCAATGATAAAATAAATAATCGGGCTAATGAGTCTTTTCGATGTGTAAAAAATATTAAATGCGCATAATACGTAAATAAACCTTATGTGTAGGTACCTCGGTTCTCGATACTATTATAATATTATACATTTATTGACTATAGTTTATACTGCTATATTTAGTATTATGCAATATGCTGCACGCGATCCAATATTCATCAATTCACACTATAGAATAATGTATACTATCTTGAAATCAGTGTTGCATTAATCATAATAATCATGGTAATGGTACCCACTGTTGGACTTGTTTTGTTATTAGATAAAAAAAAAACATTTGTTTCATTAATTGTAGTAATTATTTATCAGTTATAAAATATATTATTATTATCATGCTCGTATAAAAAATAAATTCAAACCTTCAAACGTTAGTTCAATCATTTTGTGTGGGTTATGACTTATGAGTTATGAGCTTATGACGTTTGTGGTTTGTTGGATTAGGAGATCATCATGAAAAATATATAACCTCGGCCACCCCTATATGTTATAAATATAAAATTACATTGTCTACGAATACGACTCGTATTTTACTGCGGGTCTATACGTAGTACCTACCTACGTCTAACATCATACATAATAGAGTACTATGAGAGCTTCGTCGACAAAAACAATTTGCAACAGTACCCAGTTAGTACTCAGTACACCACAATAAGACTATTATCTGTCATATTATACTATTATCCTTCACATATTATAATCGTATATAATATACAGGTACACATTGTGCTGAGTCGTGCAGTCTTGCAGTCACCACTACTCACTAGCGTAGTAATGTTATGAATTTACGAAATTAAAGTAATACAATACCTGGTACTTAGGTACCATAATAATAAAGAATTTCTTCAAAGACCTACCTCTCCAGTAACGTTTATGACAGTATCATTATTTCAGTTTTTCACTATGTATGGTAAAATATAGATTTGTTCATGAAACATACTTTGGTAAATCTGACCATTTCGAAGTGATCCCCGTACCTACCTACTTGCAGTAACCACTGTGTGACTGTGTATACTGGCATTAGTTTTTAGCTAAAATACAAAATTAGGTAGCTGCTGACTGTATTCGCATGTAGTTTAGTAGTTATATATAGTGGTAAGATGATGTTTGATGTGTGATAATAATATAATTATGAGGTATAGATACCTACTACTGAGTAAGTACAAACATAGAAAAATATTTATTTTATATCAGGGCTTGCAAACGTATAATAACGTAATATTTGACAAGAAAACGATTGACATTTGTACACGTTATTATAACGGAAAGCGATAATCAAAAATAATTAAATACCGCAAAACAAAACATAACGATTAAAAAAATATATTATATATCATCAAACAAAACATAACGCAAAACGTAATTCATAGAATATCATTAAACGAAAAATAACGCTAAACGTAATTTATAGAATATCATTGAACGAAAAATAACGCAAAACGAAATATTTTAAAATTTATTTGTTTAAAAGGTCTATAGGTTTCGTAGAAACATTTATTTCATGCAAACAATCTAAGAGTTGATTATATTATATTATTATATAATATATCCGGGCCATTACCTACCCACATTAGTTATTATTCTTAAATTTAATAGGTATTAACACTATTTTAAATAACGATAAACGCAAAAATTGTGTAACGTTTTAATTGTTAACAACATAAAACGGAATTTTTTTTTCAAATACAAGCCTTGTTTTATACTTTAATCGTAATAGATAGGTCATACGTACCTACCTGGTATAATATATTACAAACATTTTTGATTCTACTATTAGTTATTTCTATAACTTACTATTATATAAAACTATATAAGGTATAACTATAGCCTATACATTAAAAGTTACCACATAAACAATTTAACATGACATGGGAGGGATAAGCTCTAATAGCAGCTCAATAGCAGTGTCCATTTATACATTATTGACTATTGTACTTTATATTTACTATTCAGTATTCACCACGTCAAATGCCAATATTTACGTACATTTATAGGTGCCACGTATCTACCTACCTATACAGTATATATCTACTGTATGCGTGGTTGCCTACATACTTAATAATGCTTTGGCACTTTGTATGTGTTTGAATTCATAATAAGATGATAATATAGGTACACTCTTTATCGTCTAAACTTCAAGCTTGAATACTTAACGAGAATTCATGACTCAACTCGTAGAGACACTTAAAACGCGAATTGGCCCAAGAAACTCGAAAAACGATGTAATTTCGTCATTTCGAGTTTAACTGGATGAATTGTAAAATACTATATAAAATTGGAGACGAGACACTATAATATTAAGCAGGCGTATTCAGTGTCATCATTATTAATTATTGCCAATAATTAATATTGCACCGTCGTGATAATACTCTATAATAATATTATAGGTGGGTACTATAATATTTTTTGAACATTGCATCGTGCCGTATTCAGCTAACGTAGGATTTTCATACTCGCCGTCACGTTTACGTAAAACGCAACGAGCCTTTCACCGAGACGACGGCGGCGTCGTTACGTCGGTCGAGAAATCACGGTCCCGCCCGCCTGCCCGCGCCAACAAGCGACAACGCCGCATAGGTCGCAATCGCTGTGGCGGCGGGTAGTGCTGACTGGTTGGCGGGGGGGGGGGGAGGGGCGGTCGGCGGTGAGACAATGCTGAACGTACGCCACTGACGAACAGCGGCGGCGGCGGCAGCTGCTACTGCTGCTGATACACAACGAGTAGCGAGCTGCAGCCTCTCACTTTTTGGTTTTTTACCACCCGCCCGCACAGCAACAGTGCCGAGTGCCATTGTTTACGGAATCAGGAGTGGTGATGTGGAGGGGGACACCACCGCCACCAGGCTACCGATCGGCGCCCGCATTGTCGTGTGGTGGGGCGGTCGCTGCGAGGAGATAGGTGACGGGTGGCACACTGGCACCGAGTAACCACTAACCATTATACCACTTCCACTTACGAGCTACGAGCTACGAGCCTACGGTCCGTGTTTTTGTTGTTGTACGACTATCGCGGTGGTGCCGCTTCCCGCAGTCGTTCTCGAATTTCCATCCGCTGCGTTTTTGCCAGTGGCGACGCGCACCGTCCGCATCGCATTGTGTCTATTGTTTATTCGTTATTAAATTATTATTTGTATCGTTTCCGCCGTCCGCGAAAGACGGCCGAGACGACATTTGTATATTTTTGCACGTAGGCATTCACGAAACTAGCGCGCGTTTGTCGACGGAGAAACTATACGTAAATAATCATATATTATTATAAACATTATTATTATTAACATTATTATTATTGTATTATTATTAATTGGAGTCGTTGCCACTATAATATAATATTATTATAATACCGACTGCGTCCCGTCGCCTACCTATTGTTGTGACATCGCTATTGCTGTTCCGGCGATTTTCTTTCGTTCGTCCCGAGTGCGACAAAGAAACGGAAGAAAAAAACATTTTTCGCTCGTCAGTGCGGTACCATATAATAGTGTTATATTATTATTATTATCATCATAATAACAGTGAGTTTGTGCGTCGTTGTTCGGTTCCATATTCGATTTCTCCAGCGAACGAGCACACCCGTCCGCAGAACACACACGTCAGGCCGCGGCCCGTGCTGCCCATACGTGCTGTGCGTGCGTGCGTGACGAACGCCATCCTGATCACGGCTCAGAGATTATCCCGTCGACGTTACCAGAGACGAAGACGACGTACGCCGCCGATAGGTAAGCAATTGCCTCTATTTGTCTGTGGTAAGCGGGGGTGGGGGGGGATGTAGCTGCTAACCGAAGATCGATGCTCAAATCGTCCATCTATGTCATTTCGGTCGGGTGCGTTTACTGTTGACGGGGGGAAGGGAGGGGGGCTGTGAGAGAGTGGGGCAATGGGCAATGGCGGGTCGAGGAGTGCATTTTTTACCCATGTCGAGCGGGGATTCTATGGCAAGTACCTAACCTACCTACCCACTGTGATCTGCCCAGTCACGTTGTTGTTGTAATGTTGTCGTAACTATTACTATTACCGTTATTTTGATGCTGTCGACGTTCCATTTGCTGGCAAAGTGATCTATGATCATTATTCATTATAACACTCGTTATAATATTATAAATTGTCGTGTCCTATTTGCATCTTGGACATCGCGTAGGCGAGCACCGCTACGAGCATCGAGTGTCGCAGGTACCGATTAGGGTCGACTAAGTATCTTGTAATTTTAAATTTATTTTTATTTTTATGAAATTTGGTAACTGTACAATTAATGCAAATCTTTGTTTGGGGCTTGTCTAACCTTTGTCTGATTATACAAATTTGAGATTTGACATATTTTTTGTCGTTCATACCCGAGGGGTACCTACAACCTATTTAGGCAGCAGTGGCTACCTAATTAAAACATAGCTGCAAAAATATCGGTATAACATAATAAATTCTGTAATAAATAGGGCATAATTAAAAATGTTGGCATAAAAAAATGAATACAGTCTATTCGCTTATTGGACTCAGGGCACCATAAGGAAAGGGTTGGACCTGAAATATAGTTCACCGTTGAAATATATTTGTAAGTTTTCAAATTTTGATAGGAGTAGGTATCTATTTATTTTATACTAAATAATATTTTATGATATAAATCTATACCATAATAGGTATATTAAGTAATTTTGTTATTTTAAGGCTCATTTTAAACTGTGGGCTAACCATTGATTACCTACCTAGAAATTGTGTATAGTCCCATAGCGCTTGTAATGGGTTCTATTTTATTGGAAATTTTGTATAGAGCCTGCAATAAACATTGAGTACAGGAACTCAACATTTAATGCAGGGTACCTGATTGGACTCATTTTGAGACCAGTATATAAGGCTAACCTAACCTAACCAAATATTTCATTTAGATTCCAGTAGATAATTTTTTTTCTATGTGTAAGTATACATGTTAATCAGGACCAGCGTGTTTCAACCCAATAAGTAAATGAGTCCATTAACTATTGTCCAATAAGAGGTAACTACTATATTTACCAAAAAATTACTTCTAAAGTAGGTATCCTCTTTGTTTTACATTCATACTATTGACAACAATCATGAAATATCGACCTACCTATGTCAGCAAAATCCAAAGAAATGATTTCTCTGAAAATTTCATAATAGGTATCAGAAAATAGTAAATAGGAACTGGTCAATATCAGACTTATTTACATGAATGAGATTCGATAGGTACCTAAGTTCTATACTAGTGTATCATCTTAGTTAATTGTAAAATATTTACCAATGTTTTTATCTTTAATTGTTAGTGGAAACATTTGCTTAATATTAAACACTGTTTATTATCAAGTGACTATTATAGGTACTATTAATGATATTTATAATACTTTATTGCTCTATATTTCTATTGCGCATTTAATAATACAGATAATAACTTGATACCTATCTATTATTAATCATTGTTGTATTGTATTTTGTTTATTTTACAATGGATTAATTTTAATAATTATTTGACTAATGAATCAAAACAAAAACAATTTTGTTTATCTTGGTGCCTTCCTAAATAGATAGGTACAGTTATATGCCATGAATCAATTTTAATTGACTGATTAAATGCGTAGACCAATTAATCAAATTTTTAATTATTATTTAAGAACAATATACATATATTCAAAAATAATAACGAATAAATACTTAAATATAAATAATACAAACTATAAAATCAGATGTGAAGGAATATTTTCAAGCTTTGAACAGAGCTGTTCGTCTTGACTTATTACAAAGTACTATTAGTTTTCTTAATTATTACATAAAAAAAAAGCTAGGAATAACTTTGATTGTTGTACAATAACAATTTGTTATTGTGATGTCATCTTCCTTTAATTACATACATTAATTACTGAGCTTGTAACAAACTTACATTTAACCTAATTATTTTTTTTGTGTAAAAAAATATATTAATATTAATATTTTTTTTTATGTAGGTTGACATTGCTCATTAAGTATTATTTAATGCAAATCATAAACATGTACAAACCCATTCGTCCAAGGAGAAACAGCTTACCAAGCAATGTACATAGAAGTAAAACAAAAAATGTACCTAAAACAGAGTTCAGTCCAACTAAAAATTCTAAAGTGATTCATGAATCAAAGAAACCTAAATCAAAAACGCCTATTTGCGTTAAACAACTAAATTATAATGAATCAAATACAATGAATGTTAGGAAATTAATGGATCATAGTTTGTCGGACGGAGATGAAATTATGGATGATAAAACAAATTTTCATAAAGTAGCTAAAAACAACCAAGTAATAAAAGTTAAAAGACCTCAATTGTTATGCTCACAGCCTATTGACACTCCGACTAAATATCTACCTGAAGTGCCATTACATCACACTCCCCCATCTTACGAATCCCCGCAAAAATATGGTCCTTACAAGAAATTTAAAGAAGATGATATACAGCAATTGGTTATTGAAAAATATGCCCTGCTCAAACAACTTATGAACATCGATGAACGATGCAGCTCACCTAATGGTGATAACTTTTATGCTGGTGCCAAATTCAATAATTGTCCGTCTCCGGGAGATTTACCATTGCCACCAATGCAATGGCTTAACTCTTGTCAAGCACAAGCAAAATATATGCAAAAATCACCTCTTATCTTAAACATAACTATCTAAGATATTCTTCAGAATCTAACTTATGACAAATGTTTTTTTTTTCATTATTATTATTATTATTATTTTATTTTACATAAAACGCTTATTGTGATTTTTTATCACTATAGTGTATTCCCCTCCACCTTACTATATAAATTTAAAATAATAATTGTATGTAACCCCCTTATTTCGTATTCATGATGAACTTGTCTTTTAAATATTTTCAACATTTTAGTTAAATTGTATACATTATTATGTGTTAATAACTTTTTATTTTATCTTATATTATCAGTCTCTTTTTTTTTAACTAAATTTTTAAACTAAGTATCATAATTATTTAAATGTAAATGTTGTTTTTAATTATTTAATTTTTTTTTTTATTGTTTTTGTGACAAAACTCATCATGGACTGATTGTTGCATCAGTATCTAGTCACTTGTTTAGGTGAACTAAAAGTTAATGCAATACAAATTTTAGTACATAGATAGTTCTGAAAATTATTATTTTAAACTGCTATAATATAATTGAATTGAATTGCTGATTGGTTGTAATATTTATAAAAATCAAATCTATGATTAATAAGAAAATTTTTATATATACCTAGCTGTATTATCAATCAATATGTAATGTCGGCAAAACCCACCCCACCCATTATTTAAATTAAAAAAAAAATTATGTTAAGAAAAAATTATTCACTCGTTAATGTGATATTTGTGATAATAATAAAATCAGCGATTCAATTTTTAATTTCGTCAGTAAATGGTAAAATTTGTATTTGAATTAAAAGCTATGAAATGCGAAGAAAATATAACATATATCAATTCAATCAGATATATGTGGAACTTGTCATCGTCCCTTTAAGAGTTACCTTTTTATTTAATATTTATTCATATTTTAATTTAACTATCAATTTTATAAATAATGAACATGAGCATGTGAAAAAAAGTTAAAATAACTGTTACTTCAAATACAATTTTTACCCTTCTCTGATATTATTTAAGTACAATTGTGATACGGAACAATATTATTTTTTTTTAAGGTTTACTTACCATAATTATATTAAACATAGTAAGCCCTTATGTGTGTTGTATCTTGTGAATGTTGTAACTTTTGAAAAGATAAAATTAATGTATAAATGTTTAATAGATAGGTTGTTAAAAAAAAATGCGAATGAATTTCAATTACATGTCAACCTCTCTCTCTTAAGTGTTATATTATTATTGTAGTTCAATATCACAGATTATTGTTTACTAATTGTCTATTAAAAACTAACTATTCCACCGACTGTATCAAGTAGAATAGATTTAGTGTCTTTATGTGTTTTAGAGGTTGGTATGCATTTCATATCAAAGATCTTAATACAATCAAAAATGTAAATTGCTATAAGTGATGACTTAAAAAAAAATAATGTAAAAGAGCAATATGTTTTTTATTGTTAACAATACGTGCATTTGTCTAGTACTGTATAATATGTTGTCACTTATGCAATATTAATTTTTGGCATAGATTTTTGCTATAAATAATATTGACATACAAAGTGTGTGATTGAAAAAAATGGGCACAAACTATATCCCATTGAACTCCTTATGTTGCGCGTTAGGCATTAATCAGTTAAAGTAGATCGATAATGAATAATTCTTCAATTTAGTTGTAAGGAACACAGTATGTGTCTGTTTTAGTGGCTATCCTATTATTGTTGATATTATACATATAAGGAATGTGGCCATTGGTGTGATATTACTGTGTTATTTTTTTATGATAAATTATTTTATTATTGTTTAAAAATATATGTTAAGAATATTAATGTTGAATTGGAATTTTTTTTTGTGAGACTGTTACAGTTAAAAAAAATTAAGTATTCCAATCCATTACGTGTAAGATGAATCACCAATATTCAAATGTATTTTTATTTACTTAAATTGTTTTACAGATATCTTTAAAATTGTTATTAATGTTAAAACATTTAGTAGTGTTTTCTTTTTCAATTAGTGTAATAAGTCAACTCAATACTAATTTTTTTTTATCAATAACTTTAGGAAAAAATGTAAAAACCAAAAAAAAAGAAAAACCAAAAAAAACCAAAAAAAAAAAAAAAATAATAATAATAATGAAATACAGCCATTCCTAAGCTGTTAGTATTCCTTATACGATCTCATTCTTATAACAATACTACTACAAGTACACTACATATATTTAATTATTCCTTTTTACATCATAGTTTGTCACCACAACAAAACGCGTCTTTCTTTAAAATAAAAAAACAGCACAAAAAAAGTCAAAATAAATACAATTTATTTCTTAAATAAATGTAGTACATTTTTGTATAATTAATAAAACCGTGAATAACATTCCGCCCGACATTCAATTATAAAACCATAATAATTAATATTATTTAAATTAATTTTTTTCAAGTTTTAAATGGCTGTTCATATTTACTTATATATATTTCTCCTTGTATTGTACCGATTGCAATAATATTTTTTCTGTATAAAACAATTAAAATTATTAAATTTTTATGTGTACAACACTAAAACTTTATAAATTAAAACCTTTTTGGATTAATATTCATTGCACTTATATCGCAAAATGTAAATTTTTTGATTGAACCTGTTTTCCCGTTTGTCAGATTAATTTTAGCAAGTTCTCCATTTTCTTCACCAACATATACTATAAACTCATTTTCTAAACTCCAACATAATCTGGTTATTAGTTTTCGATTAAAAATAATTTTTTGTGGATCTTTCTGTGAATAAATTACATTTACACAATATATTCAAAATTAATAATTTATTTTTACCAACTTGATACACATTGTATAATAGTATTGTAGAATCAAACTGTGTTATGATAAATGTAGTCGGATTTTTGTGACAAAATTGTATATTTTCAATCATTAATGAATATCCATTGTATGTTTTAACTTCTACAGCTTCTAAAACTTGGTCTTCTGAAACGCACAATTTAATAAAAATGTTGGTTAAAAATTTATCACCGAAAGTACAAAAAATATAAAATGATAAATTATGATAAAGCTCTTGCAGCTTAAAGTTCTAGGTAAAAATTATAATAAATAAATTTAATTATATACTCAATATTTTTATACAAATTATTCAAAATTTAAATTTAAATATGAACGTCATCTGTATTAAAATAATAAGTACTTATACTATACTTATATACATTGCAACTTTTTCTGTTAAATTTAAAATTATCAATAGTCAAGTATATATGTCAAGTTAATGTACTAATTTCTATAATTCAATAAAAAAAATTGCACGGTACAAGTTATAATCCTCTGTACTTCTTATAGTGGACTAGGCCTATTGGGGATACCACTTAAAAAAAAACGCATCTGACACACAACCTCATGGGTGGTGTGGAATAGTGTGTAATAACTAATTTATGACTTATATGACATACCTTTAATGTTTCTTGTTGTTTCGCATAAGTGACTAGAGATTTTTCCGTTTTCCAGAGCTACTAAAAAATGTCTGTTTGAATAATCAAAACACCGAATACCAACTTTCCCTGGAATCCCAACTAAATACCTAAATACGTCATGTAGTTAGATGTTTATTATTCATTATAATATAATATACATACTACATAATATACTACTAACTACTTGAGTTCCGGTTTTAGTTCTGAAGAAAAATCTAACAAAAGCGCTTAAGAAAACAATTTGTTTTTGTTAGAAAATATTTATTTATTTTAAACTCTAAACTGTGCATGAATTTTATTGGTTTTACAATAAATTATGCAGATATATTTTTATTTTTTTTAATCTGATTATACAGCCTATTAAAATTTTACCTTTTACTCAATATAACAGACTGTATCAGTTTATAAATAATTATTTACTATATATAAAAAATATTTACAGTTCTTCAATCTTCATTACATAAATACAAAATTATTATATTCGTTCCATCAAATAAATTCTTAAAAACTGTATGTAATTATATGCATTTTGATTAGCATATGTAAAAATAAACAAAAAAAAAGAAATTTGTTCTATTTAATTTAGTATGAGTCAATTTGTAGACATAAGTGGCATAACTGACAATCTGTCTATTTGGACTAATAGAAAAAAAATAAGGTTATGTAGAGAAATCCTAGGCCAAGTCACTACGTTTGGAGCAACATATTTATTTCAATCTTCAATTTTGAAGGTAGTTTAGTAAATCATAATAATATAGTTATATTAGAAATAGGTGTTTTGATCCACTCATTTACATCACTCAAAATTGCTTTTGGTATACGATGATTCACTATTAAATTAAAATGAATATATCCATTACAATGACAACCTATTCAGAGACTGGGAACTCTCAACACCTAGCAGATTAAGTATCACGGTTTTTATTCTTCTGTTTTTATATAAAAAAAAAAATGTAATCAACGCTGCAAACATAAGATAAAGGATAAGTAGGCATTGGATGTCTCATTCTCTATTGGCAAACATAAATAATTAAGACATTGGTATTTTATTACCTATTGTTATATAACTAACAATTATACATTTAGAGGTAATGCAAAGGACGACACATACATTGACCATGTATAACTGACCGCTCAACTAACACTTTGCCCTGTGTGGCTCTATCCACAGCATTGTACAAATATAATGCAAAAAAAATGTGTATTTACAGTAGTTAATGTTTATTTATCTAACGATTAAATATTGGAGTTTATTTTCCATTTAGTCATTTTAAGTAGATATTAGGTATATTATGCAGTGGTCGGGACGCTACTAGTTTTTTGTAGCACGCTAACGCTACAGCTACTCCCCCCCCCCCAAAAAAAAAATAGCTACTATATAAAATATAGTTATATTTTTATTACTTATGAATATTATTTTGAATAATTTAATATCTGTTTTATATACCTGTATATTCTTTGTGTGAATTTTATTTTGTCACTTATCATAGTTCCTACACAAACATATCCATCTTTTCCTGCAGTTATCAATACCAAACGATGATCAGATCTCACAAACCACAATGATTCAGATACAGCCACTGAATGCCATTCGAGGTAAACCATAGACATATTATCATTTGTGTTGCAAATCACCAATTCACCTAAAAATTATGTTTGGCATCAAAAATATATTTATTATAGTAAGTGTTGTAGGTATAAACATAACATTAAGTATACCTAAAACCTAGTACAATAATCTTTGACACTTACAAATTGTCGTAAGCAATCTACATACTAAAGTATACTGATGTCGTGAGCAATCTACCAAAAAAATTTAAATACATACAAATTATTAAAGTAAACTGTTAAATATTCATTAATGAAAAAGTATGTTACAAAAAATACGAACAAATAATTTTAAAAAAGGCTGTTACATAAAAAATATTGTTACTATTACTATATTAATTAATCACATAAGGTTGCTTTTATATCATTTATAAATTATTAATAATTGTATCCTTTGAATGTTTGATGGATGCATAGATATTCACTATACTTCTTGCATCCACCTTTCAAGTAAAGGAGAACCTCTATTAACATATATAGAACACATTTGTTTTATAATTCACCACAACCATTCAATGTGCTGGGTATAGGCTCCAATTTATAGGTCTATAAATGTAGCCTAATTGTTAGCACAACAATTTGTAGATCATAAAAATAATGGTTAGATCGCTTACGACACCATTACCTCTTTATCAAAGTGTGTTGAACAATTACTATAGTGCATATTTTGATATAATACATTGTCACTATATGTCAACATTTTGAAGTAGAAAACATTTTATTAAATGAATAGTTTAAATATTAATTTAAACGCTACACCCACACATTATTTTTGGCTTACAAATGAATAACATAACAAATTATACATTCTGAATAATCCATTTAACTCTTATTAAGAATTTATAATTAATATTGGAGAAAATTGATCTATTATCAAATTTAAAAGTAAATATATTATCTAGTTAATCTCATTGGTTTTTTTTTTTAGATTTTAGTTTTAAAGCAATTTATAAGTATTTTAAAATTGTAAATTATTTGTGCATTTTAAAACACTAACAACTTGCTTTAAAATTAAAATCTAAAAAAAAACCTATGAGATTTACTAGATAATATTCTTACTTATAATTTTGATAATAGGTCTATTCGATCCAATATTAATCATAACAGAGCTAATTGGATTATTCAGAATATACAATTCGCCAGGTTATGCGTTTGAAAAATGGAGACTGCGTATGTGGGTGTAGCGTCCTTTTAAGTGTATTTATCATAAGCACTGAGCTGTACCGTTATATAATCCTGCTGTTATTAGATGTTCATTGGTTGGATGTGTAGCTAAACATGTGATACAAGATGTAACTTCCAGTATATTAGATACAGTACTGCCACTTTTTTCTAAACTGAATTTCAAATAGAACACTTATTATAGTATTTATTAGAGAGCCTTTAAAATAAAGGTTCTCTAGTATTTATTATTCATTGTAGGTACTATTACAAGTATCAAATAGTAATCACTAATTATTATAAAATTGGATACCAATACCAAAGTAATTTACTCACTCCAACATAGAGTAAACAAACACTGAATTAAAATGATTACACCACTGTGTATGGCAATGTTCACCAGTAGCTACCATTAATTTATCACCACTACAATTCCAACCAATTGCACTGATATTTTTCTAAAACATAAATTAAAAATTGTGGTACATTGTTAATAATTAATACCATTCTAATATTATACACCTATTAAACTGTTAAAATTCATAAAAGTGAAATATTGATTTTTTAAATAATTGAATTAATATAGTACCTATGTAGGTAATAGCCATAGACACAAATATGGGAGGGGGGCTGGGCTTAGCCTCCCTAAATTTCAAACACTATTTACGCCTATGGTAATAGCTTATAGATTCAAGTATGTATTAACAAACTGAACACTACTAATAATATCTGAGAATAATTTACTAAGGTGTTGTTACTCAAAATGAGTAACACTTTACCTTAAACTAATTTCTTTAAGCTATTTCTAATAGCTTAGTCAAAATTAATTTTTATTCTGTCAAATTCATATTTTTTATATTGATCATAATATTACCGTTAAAATACAGTTAATATTATACTATTATCTTTTACACAAAACTATATTTAAGAAACTACAAGTTACCTTTCCAAATGAAGGATGTTGCCTTATAGATACTTTAATAGTTTTTTCATCATTTATATCTTTTTGAGTTGTCTCTAAATAACCAGTCATTTTTGGCCAGTCGTTACATTCAGTTTTTAAAAGTCTTAAGCCTTTTTCCAAACAACTGTTTAATGCAACAAGATCAACATTTCTTATATCAATGTTTTCAATGGCATCAGTCTGCGTCTAAATCATTCAACAGTAAATAATATGTTGTGGAAAAATTCATGATAAATTTAACTAACATCTACAGTTTTCACATCAATGGTATCACATGATTTGTCTTCAGTGAACAGTCCATTATATTGATTTGATTTTTCTGCTTTTCTACTCAAACAAATAATTAAAAATAATTTAAAAAAATATTAAAGTAGCTTTTCAACATACCCTTTTCTATGCGTCTCAGTGTGGTTAAACCCAACTACATTCACTGGGCTGTCACTAAACATTGTATTTCATATAGGTATATTATACTGTCATGATTCCTGATATTTAATAAACAATAATGTTTATCTAGATATGTCAGTATAATTTAAAATATAACGCTATAACATATCAATGAAACAGTTGTGAAAGTTGTTACTATGGTGATTAAAATCATCACAATAATTATTATTTGTTATTACTCTTTAGTCTCTACCTTTAATAATTGTTAAAAAGAAAAAATGTCAATGGAATTATGTAATAAACATATTTGAAACACATCATTATAATTACCAAAAAAAAAAATTAACATAGATTCATACAATCATGGACTATACATATATATAAATGTACTTATTATATACTTATGAATCATGTAGGTATGTACTTACTACTTAGGTAGGTTTAGGTACCTATTCTACAAATTGGTACTTTTGTTATACCTCTCATACTTAGATATTAAACAATCAATTATAATTAAACAAATTAAACTATGGGTAAACTAGGTAAAAGTTTCAACATAATATCTATGTAATAAGTAGATACCAAGGTAGATATTTCAAATTTATTTTCTAATTTATATTTTATTTTTCACCACATTTTATTGTTCAGATGTATTTATTCTTTTAGTTAATATAGGTTCTATAAGTTAGTATGTTGGTACCTATCTAAGATATACCTATTATACTTTATCTAAATGATAAAATTCTGGCGAGAGGCCCAATTTTCACAACTAATAATTGTAACAGTTGAACCTACTATAGTTATATTTAGTACCTAGATACCTATATGTTTTTACATGTAAGAAATGGATAATGTGCCTGATTAAATTTGAAAAAACTAATTTAGTAACTAAGTTAAGTTAATTTTAATTTTTTATAATTTAATTTTTAACTTAACTGATTTTTATTGATATAAACTTAATAAATAACGGGTTAGTTTGAATTAAATCCAAGTTACGATAATTTAGAAATAATTAAATAATAAATATAATACAATTATTATTGATGAATGATTGATGATACATGTTGTGTAAACATTTACTTTTTATTGTTTTAAATCATATTTCTGGCTATTATAAGTTAAAAAAAAAAATAATAACTAAGCTTAAGTTAATAAGTTATTAATTGTAAGTTTCCATGTAACTTTTAATTTAACTGAGTTAAAAAAAAATTAGGATAACTATTTACTAGAGAAAACTTTTTAAAATATTTTTCATCAATTTAACTTAACTCAATTAAAAATTATCATTAATTTGCCTAGAATACTTATCTACTCACCACTTCATTAAGAGATCTTGCTCATAACTTATTTTTTCTTTATTAATTAATAAACTGATATCATAATATACATGTATCCATGTAAAATGTATAATATATTATAATATATAAATAATAAATATAATATAATATGTAGGTAGTTTTTTTATCAGTCATCAAATTATTGGATGCATATTCCAATTTCTAATAAATTAGGTAATTTAAAATCAAATGATGTAAACGAATATAATATGTTGTTTATGTTTGTATTGTTAAATAAAATATATGAATCAAGTACAGTGAAGGAATCTAAATCACTTGTATAAATAGGTAACATGTACAATTATCCCAAAACTAAAATATCCCTGTAGAAAAAAATATATTCCATGATAAAATATACTGTGTACCTACCTAAATAATAATTCAACATTTTGAGCTATATAGCTTTAATTTAATTATAAAAGTAACGATTACAAGTAATAGTCGTGCAAAAATACCCCAGACAAAAATATTCCATGACAAAATATAATTACAACAATACAATTATTATTATATGTATGCATAGGTATATACCTAATATATTGTATAGTTAACTAATTAGCCATTTAAAAAATCCATATTATAAAAAAAAAAATTTAAACAACATGCACACATACCTACATAAATATTTTAAATACAAATACGAAAAACTGTATCTTTCTTTTCAAAAATCCTTTAGTACCTACAAATTAATTTAAAAAAATGTTCTAATTAGGTATACTTACATAAATATTAAAGTATAAATTTCAACTACAATGATATACAAAATAATAATACTTTAATAGCAAGTTATTTGTAATTGATTTTTTGTCATGCCTGCACGGAAAGTTTGGTTTCCGATGACGGCTGAAGCGTTGGAAAGCGAACTTTTCCGTCCAGCGGGCGGTAAAGTGGGAATCCCCAAAAGTACTGAGCTCAGATTTCACGCGTATCCTAACCGTATATAATCTATACTATGGTCCTCATAAAACATAAACTTTCGTTATATCTTATATTCATATTATAACCTCCATGCATGACGCTTAAAATAAATAAAACCAAATCGTTTCTTTCATGAAATACTGTTTTCGTAGAATAGTCTGGTTGTTCCATAGATCCCTGCATTACCTTAGTCGAGATTGATGAACGCAGAGGCGTGACAAAAATAGTACGTGTGACTCGTGCGGGAAGGCAATTTCAGTCTTGGCAGGGATGCCACTCGGTCACTTTTTGTCACTATTTCCGTAAAATTGTCACCTTTC
Source organism: Sitobion miscanthi (assembly GCA_008086715.1). NCBI lineage: Eukaryota > Metazoa > Arthropoda > Insecta > Hemiptera > Aphididae > Sitobion > Sitobion miscanthi. The sequence goes on along the minus strand of CM017801.1, from coordinate 4,243,674 downwards.
TCACTATTTTTACCTATACAAGATCCTAATCTAATATGTCTTTTTTGTATTACTATTTATCAACAAAAATTTAATCATGATATATTATGATAATATAATATTTAAATTATAGATAATAAGTTGGGCGAAATGCGGCCCTCGCCTACGGCTCGAGTCGACCGTGACTGAAATAGTTCACTTCCCGCCCTTTCCACACAATATACTATTACATATTTATTTTGACTAGTTTCATCATTTTACAATTGCATTTAAACTCTCGTGTATTTTTTAATCCACACAATTGTACCTTTCACAATAAAATAAATAAATAATGGATACAATTTAAAAAGGGTGGGAAAATAGGTGTCGCTCTGCTGTGCAGTAGGTTACTAGTGGGTCACTGTAATGGATAAAATTTGAATTCAACGATATAATATCATTGTATAAGAAAAACGATTCTGAGTGAAGACAGTCAGTAAGCGCCTATGATATTACTAAGTATATTTGATGATATTATTGTGAATAAAGTAATTTATAAACAACCTATTCACGTGGGACCTTGTTTTAAATGTTCAATCCTTAGCTATAAAAGTTGAGCATTTTATAATTTTTTGACTAGGTACAAGAAACTGAAAATGTCTGTAAAGAGCTCACAAGTCAAAAAATGTTGAATATTTTTCGGTGTATAGCAAATGCTAATTTGTTCAGTGAAAACTTCACGATCATTTGTTTTAGAGTTACGCCGAAAACCAAAATCAATTTTGTCTTAAAATTCCAGTTTTCCGTAATTTTTTTTTTTGTTTCCTCGCCGCTTTTGAAAACTATTAGGAATTTTTACTTTTGACCCCCCGAAGTACCAACTATAGATTCATTTTTCTAAAAGGTGATAACAGAAGAAAAAAGAAAAGAAAAAAACACACATCATTATAAAATCAATACATTCATCGCTCCGCTAAGAATCCAAAACCTCTATGAATTTAAACATTTATTATTATAATTAAATAATCAGAATCAAAATTCGAACAATAGTTTTTGAGTTGCTTAACTTTGTGTAGGTTCATGATAATGGGTTTGGATGATGTAACTATATAAGGGCTATGGTGAATGATGATTTTAAAATGTTGGTTATCAATATTAATTTACCAACATCACGGTCTTATATAATATATAAGACCGTGATCAACATTAATAATTTGTAAAAACTGGTCCATGGATTTATATTTTTGTAAAACCACTTTTAAGAATTATTATCTTTGGAAGTAGGTATAATATTATTGATTGGATAGGCGATATGGGAGGCGTGACCCCGATACTCCACGGGCCTCTTTGATGTAGATTTAACCCCATCTCCCAACAATTTAAATTACTATTACATAAGTATATTTTGAAATGTATATTTATATTTCGAAATTTTCAGGTATCGTAATAGATATTTATAATATAATATTAATTATACGATTAAAGTCTTTGGACATAGCAATGGTTCACCAATAATGTAATATTGTAGTAGTTAATATTCGTAACAATTTCGATTCGAGATTGTTGAACCTATATTATTATGTGGTAGTAAAACATAGTATTACTAAAATATCAGATTCATAAAATATAGTCGTTATGACTTATTAATTGCAGCCCTGTTTGGTACAAATGTACAATCCCCAATAAATCAATATTATTATCATAAATTATTTTTTCAATGTTCGCAGTATAGTCGTAGTAGTGGTTGTCGATGTTGGTATATCACGATGTGGTATCCACGTGCTGTTATCAATAGATAATCCACACCCGGCTTGGGAGATAAAAAGAAAAAGATATCAGTCGTAATATTTTCTTAACTAAAAAAAAGTCGTTTCTGCTGCTACCCTATTGCTTGCTAATTGTTTTTGATAAAATATACTGACTTTTCCATAGTAAAAATGTTTTACATCATTGGAGTAGGTTTAGGGGACGTCAAAGACATCACAGTTCGAGGTCTCGAAATCGTTCGAAGTGCTAAACGAGTGTACTTAGAATCTTATACATCCATATTACCAGAGAATAAACTTCAACTGGTTGGTAAATATCAATAAGTATTAAGTATTATAATATTATGATTGGTAGTTTTAATGCATATTGGAAAATATTTTTCGGTAATTTATAAAATCTTAATGAGATATACCTTTTACTGAATATGCATAGTTTTACACTCATTGTTCATTTATTAATCATAATAATTGTGGAGAATTGTGTTATGAATTTAAATAATAGCACATCATTTTAGTTTTTAATTGACTGTATTTTTTATAGTTATTCTCATAGATAATATGGGTGCTCATTGGGTGTATAGTCTAATATAATATAATATAACCATAGTGTAGCAATAAGTAATAAATATAATAATATGATATTAGTACATTCATATTATATTTCTGATTTTTTTTTATTAATATACTTATACAATAGGTACTAGCCCTAGTATTATTTAAGTATCTGCGTAAAATTCAGCAAAAAGTTAACAATATGCATAATATTATTATACTATACACATTTATTTACACTTGTTAAAATTATACATTATGCTTTATATAGGAAACTTTTTATGAAAGGCAATTGATTGAAGCTGACCGAGAGCTTGTTGAGCAAGGTGCAGATGAAATATTAGACAAAGCAAACGAGGACGATGTTGTCTTACTTGTGGTTGGTGATCCTTTTGGTGCAACTACACATGCCGATATATTGTTGAGGGCACGAGATTTAAACATTGACACTAAAGTGATTCATAATGCTTCTATTATGAATGCTATAGGATGTTGTGGACTTCAGGTGAGTTGATATTTGAATAACAAGAATGTATCACTCTCTTCATATTATTGTATTCAAACTATACAATAAAATACTGAGGACTAGAATTGAAGGTTACTAAAGAACTAGGTTGGTCACTACTCACACAATTTGAGGTTTTCTCCTAACTAACAATAGGTTTGGGACTTATTGCAAAAAATTATCTAAATGTGTAGTCAAAATTGTCAAAAATATGCTTTAAAATTTGCTGTTTATTTTTTATTATATTTTAAAAGAAGCACATAAAACTTATTAAAATTTTATAAGTTTAACAATAAAAAATAAATAGGTACATAATAAAAATATTTTATACATGGGTTTACTAATTTAGATATATATTGATAGATACCGACACTATTGCATGTTTTGGGCATTTGTAGACTCTTGAAATAAAACAACTTATATTTAAAATAAACTGGCACATATAATAGGGTCTGGGTTAAGAAATAACTAATAACGTCATATGCAACGTATATCACCATAATATAGGTATGAACACTAGAGATGTTCCGGGTACACGGCAATTACTCGATGGCCGGGTACTCGATATCATATTTAAGACTCGGCCATTACTCGGTACCCGGAGTAATACCTACATTTTTACCCGGCTCTTACTCGGTACCTGGCGAAATACTAAATTTTTTTACTCAACTCACATCCATTGGCAAACGCTTATAATTTATTTATAAATGTATGCATACCAATTAATATCACGGGAAAAATTTAAAATTGTAGGCTAATAAATTAAAATTTATTTTAGTACATATTGGAATAACTGAACCGATTTACAATAGCCAGTTGATTATAAACAAATCATGTTTTTCTTCTACGATTTACAAAAATAAATCTCGTGTTTACTGTCTAATGTTTATATAGTTGATACTTGGTACTTTGATAGTAGTATAATACCCACTTTGTATTTACATTTCTACTCGCGGCCTATACTCAATACCCGGTTAGTACTGTGAATTTTACTCGGCCAATACTCGATACCCGGTTAGTACTATGAATTTTACTCGGCCAATACTCGATACCCGGTTAGTATAACAAATTTTACACGGCCAGTACCCGGTACCCGGTGTTATACCAAATTGTTTACTTAGAACATCTCTAATGAACACACACTAATTTTCATTTCTTCATATAATCTAGAATCTAGATGTCATCAAGTATTAGTGTATTACCACAAATATATAATTGTCGATATTGTCAATAACAAAGTTGATTATTAATCAATGAATAGAACCATAAAAACTTACATACCTACCCAAACATAATTTACAGTAGAATCTTCTTATTACGATGCTATATATAACAATATTCTGTATAAAATGATTCCCAGCCATGTACTAGGTTGGTTGGTACACGTACAATATGTTTTTGTCATCAGGATATAACCATCTGTTAACTCTAAGATCGTTATAAGCAAATTTTACTGTATTCAAAAAAATATTTTTGAGTGTTATTCAAGTACTATTTTCCTAATAAATACATACATAAACATTTTAAAAATTGATCATATATGCAGTTTTCCTTAAATTAGACGAAATATTTAAAAATATGCAAATTCAAACTTTGTATTTAATTTCACCATTTCATAAAACAAATTTATAGGTAACCTAGAATAATCTACGTAAAACAAAAAAAAAATAAATACCCAAAAGCAAAAGTCTTGAGCCCAATATAAACCTTTATAACCTATTCTGTAATTTGAACAAATAGATATTATATTTATTTTGTCTTCACTTATTGTGTGTATAATTTTGATACAAGCAAATATTATCATTGTTTTTTTTCTATTAAAATTAATCCAAGCCCTATACTATAACACAATCATAGGATAGTTAAGTCTTAAATAGCCTTAAATTTGTATTTTTTTCATTTTACTTATAAACAAGGAGTGTTTTACAAATGTAATCTTGTTATCTAACTCTCCAACTATTATTTTCCTTTTTCTTCTTATATTCTTTCTCATATTATATGCATATTCAAAAAGTAGATGCCGCTTATTAGGAACACAGATAATTGAAATTGAAACAAAATGTCTAGGGACGGGCCAGACTACTATAAATAGAAACCAATTGCCTATTAGAAACAATTGGTTGATTGACACATCTCACCTTGGTCCAAAATTGATCCTAATAAGCGGCTTCTACTGTATACATTTTTTTAATTGTTAATATACATATTTTTTTTTAAATAACATGTTAACTTTTTGTTTTAGCTATATCATTTTGGAGAAACAGTTTCTATACCCTTCTGGACAGATATTTGGAAACCTTCGAGTTTCTTAAAAAAAATTAATCAAAACAAATCAAACGGATTACATACCTTATGTTTACTTGGTGAGTCAAGAGTAATATCTTAAATCCAAAAATAAAGTTTTATTAATCGGCTTTTTGTAGATATTCAAGTAAAAGAACCAACATGGGAAAGTATTACAAAAAAAAAAAAGGAATATCAGCCATCAAGATTTATGGAAGTGAAACAAGCCTGCTCACAATTATTACAAATTATTGACAGCAATGAATTTGATGGAGAAAATTGTTAGTCATATTGATTCAATTTTAAATACTTGTTATTTATGTTCACGTTGATTTTTTATGTAGATGTTACGAGAGAAAGTTTGTGTGTGGGTGCAGCACGTATTGGATGGCCAGATCAAAAAATTGTGGCAGGCACATTAGCTGAAATGGTCAATGTGGATATGGGATCACCATTACATTCTATTGTTATTGTTGGTACACTACATCCACTTGAAGAACAATTTCTTAAACAGTTTTATATTGAAAGCAAATAATTAAATATTTAATAAGGTTAATATGTAAATTAAAGTTTTTATTAAATATTTTTTACAATCAAAAACTAATTATCTTCTTGAAAAAGTAATTATTTTTTACTTATTTACAAAATGCAATCACTAATGAATAAAAAATATATAAATTTTCAAAAAAGTATTAAAATATTAACTACCAAATTTTTAAAATTATTGATTGAGGGCCCTACACCATTTTCTCTGTCTTACAAACTCATAGCATAGAAAATTGTACGCTCAGTAGATCACGTTTAACTTTGTTAGTTTAAAAATTGGAGTAAATTTAAATTTAAAAGTAAGAATATTATCTATACTCCATTCCATGAGAGAATGTACATAAAACAGAATGACAGCGCAGGTGTCTGGCAGCTACGTGTGCTAGGAGTCGTTGCCGACCGCCAGTCAAGCAATTAATGATCACAACAGAACGAGCAAAAATGGTGGGGGGTGTGCAGCAACGGACGAAAAACGTGTACGTTCTCTCGTGGAGCGGAGTAAAGTGAACCTCATAGGGGTTTTTTTATATTTTAATTTTAAAGCAAGTTATGACTCTTTTATTCTAAAATTGTAAATTGTTTGTTTATTTTTACTTCAAAAATTTTATAAGAAGTCCTCATCTTACAATCAATGTACATCATACTAAATTTGTGTTAGGTTATAACCAATTTGTGTTGGTAGCTTATATATTAGAGAGAATGGTCCTATCATAAAATTATCTGGGTTTGTATGTTAGTTTTTTATGATAAAACAATACATTTATAAAAGAGTTATGAGTACATAAAATATAACAATTTAAAGACACAAAAATAGCTGGTGTGGGTTAAGTTGAAGTTAGACCCATAGTCCTAAGTAGGTGTAGGACTGGGGCGGTTGACTACAATAGTTAGGTGTGAATGGCAAAGAAAAATAAGATGAAAATGTTATGAGTATGTAAAATATTATATTTTAAAAAAGCTTAAGAATTTATATATTGTAAAAAGCTAACCTTCAACCACAAATAATGTTTAGAAGTTTAATTTTGATAATAGGCAATTCTACTCATTAATGTTTACATTAAACAATTGAAATGTTGTAAAAAACCAACACACAAACACAAATAAATATGTTGTTATCTTTGAAAGACATCACAACACTAATTTTTTTTTTTTAATTTCAAGTTTATTGGTCAATTATTGTTATCCAAATAATGAAAACATATTTGGTAAAAATTCAAAGTCATAAAAATGATTATTCAACAAAATAGTGAAAGTTGATGAATAGCAGTGAAGTCATATAGCCGACAAGTGATCAGCCGCCCATGTTTTACGTGTAATAGTAATTTGATTTACACAATGATTTTTATAACTTACAATAGTATTTTAGAATTTTTTTTTTCATTATTCTAAGTATATTTATTTGCTTAAGACAATGGTGTGTTTTAAAATTTAATATATCATGTCATTGTATACATACTATTAAGTAAAATTATTGAATTCGCAACTTGCGTTATATTGTCGTGTAAACCAATTTTTTTCAAATTTACTATAATATATTTATCTACTTGAAAAATACTAGAAAGTATATCACACTATATCAAAACTATAATCACACTAGTGTTATAAACACAAAAACCCTTAAGGTTACATAAACATTTTTTTTTAAATATTATCTTTAACAATTGAAATTGTTGTGTTATTTAGACACTATTACATGTAAAACATACGCCGGCGTTCAGACTTAGGTTCTATGATGTCGCATGCATATTTTCAAACAAGTGAGACCCACATCAAATTATTTAGACTTTAAATCAAAGCAAACTTGTTTTTAGTGTTGTGATTGGCAACAGGCATAAAAGACTAAACCGGCAAGTATCCGTGAGGACATTAGGTCTGGTGTTTGGCCCAATCTTATACATAGCAGCCGTGAGGGTGTCGTGACAGGGTATATGATGGCATATCTTCAAATTTCAAACCATAACTATCAACTAATAGTATTGTACATTTGTATCTTACACCTTAGAAATTACTAGGTAAAAGTCTAGATTGCAGTTCTTCTGTAATCTTCTGTTAAAGTAGTTTTTGGTGATAGAATGCTCAAATATTTCCATAACTTAAGTTCACCTATATGCTATAGCCTACAACATACTTCTAAACTTGTTATAAAATCATTTATATTGTTTAATATTGTTAGGTATCTATGTTATTGTAACAACTGTAAAATTACTTTAAAGTTCTCATAAATATTGTAATATTGTAATAGACAATTAAAACGTTTTAGATACACCCTTTGTTCAAAACATTGTTCATTTTGTTTGGGTCTTAGGTGGTCTCTAGGGAGTCTATGATGATTTTATTATAATTTTTTTAGTGATTCTATTTAATTTCATAAAAATTGTATACATTTGTAAGTAATTCTCATGAACCATACTCATTAAAATAATACGTTTTTTTAAATAACCATTTAATATTTATAAATAATAATTAAGATTAAAAATATTAATTTTGTGTGTGTGTGTGTGAGGGTCTGTTGCCATACTTTATATTATAAAGGGGTTGATATTGCAGAAAAGGTTAAGAACCCTTGATTTAGTTATTATATTAAGTTGCCGAGAAATGGCCTAAACGTAAAAACTCTGTTATATTCCTCTGAACTGTTAGCTTATATATTACTTTGACCAGTTTTTCTAGATAAGCAAATTGATACGGTGCGTCTGGTTGGACGCTCCGCGTCGTGAATAAGAAGACTGTTGTATTCAGTAATTAGTTGTTTCTATTGCTATGTATAAAATAATTATATTTACAATTAATAGGGTCGAGAAAAGTGTCGATTTGTGTCGACCAGACTTAAGTAAGTGGGTCGACACAATCGGAGGCACTTGGGTGTATGGTCGGGCTAATGCCGGACCCTATCTTTACAATATTAGGAATGTCAATGTGTGGTTAATATAACATGTGTAGGCTAGGGAGTCGGCCGTCGTCGGTGCAAACTTAAATCAAAGCGGCACTCCGACGGCGAACCTGGCTCGGGTCGGACAACTTAATTAAGTGCCGAGGTAATCAGGTGATGACCCTGAAAGGGGCCCTTTTGATAATTGCGTTAGCAGAACGGCGACGGATCAACGGTCGGCGATGTTGTCGACGGTGTGGTCTGCCAGGACCGTATCGTCGTTGATCTTGGGCCTCCGATGCTTATATCCGTACGGCGGCGTTGTCGTCGGATGGATGTTGATGGTTGACCGGTAACGGCGATATTGTCGACGGCTGATGCTTGAGCGACGCCGTGTAGCAGCGGTTCGTCAGTCTTCGGCGATTGGACGATGTTAGATGCCGTGTGGCGGCGTGGTATTCGATCCGCGGCGGCTGGGCGATGCTAATTGCCGTGGAGCGGCGTAGTTGTTGGTTCTCGGCGGCGGGCGATGACAATTACCGTGGAGCGGTCTGGTCGTCGTTCGTCGTCGGTCGGTGGTCTGGTCTTTGGTCTTGGTCCTTCTTCTATCTTGTTGTGTTTGATGAATGTTGATAGTTTGAAGGTTTGGAAAAGACTGACTAAGTTATCGAAACCGTCCGGTATATATACCCATTTCGATAACTTAGTTCGTCGCTGGTTGGCCCGAGCCTCTGTTGTGACAGATGAAAATCACACCGTTGTGCTGCCGTTCGCCTTTACCTGGTGTGGTTTTCATCTGTCAAACTGCTTCGTTTTTGGTCACTTAGTGGTCTTGATAAAGACCTTTTTATATCTCGGTTTATTCCGTAACAGAACCCCCCCCAGATTTGTGCCGGGGTGGGAACCATCTAGCACAAATTTTAAAACGTTCGGAATAAACGTGTGCGTGTTTGTGCTGCTTTGTACACAGCCGTTCGCAGCTGATTATTGCTCATGTGCCATATCAGTGTTGGTTCGTTTTCTATCTTACGTATTTTCGTTGGACGCTCGAATTGTGCCAGTTGGTTCTGTACGTAATTTACCGCCTGGGCGATGTTGACGTTCTGTTTTTCAAATGGGATATATTGGTGTAATGTTGTGGCTGTTACCATTCTCCAATCTATTGGTTGGTTCCAATCAGTATTTTGTTTCTTTCTTGCGGCATTTACTTCCGTAACCCATTGAATGATATGTAAGTGCTTGTCTTTGTTTCTTTGTGTTTCTTCTGGTGTGTTGCATATTGCCAGTTGATACGGTACCTCATGCATTCTTTTTGCTTGGATTGATACTAATCCCAACAAGTTTTCTTCTTCTATAGGTTTCCTCCTTGCTTTTGCTGCCAGCTCTCGTTCTTTCTGTCTAGCTTCCGAGACGAGTGCCATTGTGACTGTTTAATTTCTTTAAAACAAACTCATCTTATATAGTTTTTTCGACCCAATTTCTATTCGATGATTGGTCCGTCTTTCTTGTGACGTGATTGGGTCTTCTTTCTTTTTTTTTTTTTTTCTTAATTCAGTTCGTCCATACAGTAATATGGACGTACTTCTGCCACGTTAATCAGAAGTTCCTTTTTCGATGTAGGATGTATAATTGCTAACGTGTTTTCACTGATGACTTTGGTGATTGTGTATGGCCCTTCAAAGATGTTGAATAATTTTTTTATTTCATTATTCTCTGCGTTTGATAAGTGATGGTTTTTTATTAATACCATTTGCCCTTGTTTGAACGAGATGTATTTTTTTTGTTTTGCTCTAGTTTCTCTTTTATTTGTTTTGATTAAAACTCTTTCAGCTGCCCAATTTACTAATTCTTGGCGCTTCTTGTTTGTATGACTCTCTGGGAATGTGACCAAGTTCTCAATTTCCTGTTTTGGTCTCTTTCCCGTCATCAACTGCTCCGGTGTCATTTCTATTACCTCTGATCTTACTCTATTCATCCATTTTTCTATTTGGCCCAGGTATATTGGCCACTTTCTGTGTTGGTCATAACAGTACGTGCGTAGTAATCGTCCTATCTCCCTGTTGTACCTCTCAACTGCATTTGACTGTGGGTGGTACTTTGTTGAATATATTGCTTTTATATTCCATTTTTTCAGTGTTTCCTTCCACAGTTTTGATGTGAACTGCGTACCATTATCAGATTGGATTGCTTCCGGAGACCCAATCGTGGGTATATAATCTTTTTCTAGTCGATTGATTATGGCTTTTGACGTTGCTTTCTTTAATGCGTATAATTTTATGTATCTAGAAAATGTATCCAATACTGCCAAAATGAAGTGTACCCCTCCTCTGCCCGTAGGTAACGGACCCATTAAATCGATTGACACCTTTTCTAGGATTTTGGTTGATTTATGTATTTTGATTGGTCCACTCGGGTCATAGTTAATTGGTTTGTTTCTTTGACATTCATCGCACCTTTTGATTGTGTCCATGACAATTTTGTGCATATTTCTGAATGTTCCTATTTCTCTAATTAAATGGTATGTTTTATATCTTCCTGGATGTCCGAATATCGTGTGTGTTTCTCGTACGAGTCTTCTTGCCATTTGTTCTGGTATTGCGATTTGCCAATCTTCTTTGTCTTTTACAAATATTATACCGTCCTTAATCGTGATATGTTCCGACTGTTTCATTTTTAATTTGCTTATTCTTTTGTCACGTTCCTGCAATTGTTTTAAATTATCGATGTCGTTTCGTAATTCCTTGCTGTATCTATCTATTATTATTTTGTTCAGGTACAATTTTTTTTCGTTTCTATTGTCTGTCGTTCTCGGGTATCTCGACAATGTATCTGCGATTACGTTGTCTTTGCCTGGAATGTATACGATTTCTAACTCGTACTCTTGTAATGCCAACGTCCATCGGGTTAATCGGCCACTGGTCAATCTGCATTGTTTTAAAAATGTTAATGCATGATGATCCGTTAAAATAAATGTTTTATTTCCCAATATATATTGCCTAAATTTATTGCAGCAATATACCAATGCCAATGCCTCTATTTCAGTTGTCGTGTATCGTCTTTCTGGTGGTTTAAGAGTTCTGCTAGCATGTCCTAATGTTGCTCGTTCGTTATTATCTAGGATCTGAAATAGTTCTCCTCCAATTGCTACTTCAGATGCATCCGTGTTGATATACATCGGTTGTTGTAGTTTTGGAAATGATATTATGACTTTGTCTAAGAACGCTTTCTTTGATTTGTCAAATGCTTCTTGGTGCCTGTTCTCCCATGTCCATTTTTTTGTAGTTTTTGTGAGTTCTATAAGTGGTTGGATGATCTCCGCAAAATCTTTGACATATTTTCTATAAAAGTTTACGAACCCTAAGTAGCTTTGCACCTCCTTGATCCTTGATGGTGTTTTGAATGCCTGGATTGTACTAATTTTTTCAGGGTCCATTTTCAATCCCTCCGTGGAGATAATATGACCTAAAAATGGTACCTCTTTCAAAAAAAATCTGCATTTGTCAATATTAACAGTAATGTTGAACTGTTTAAACCTTGTTAATACTGTTTTGATATGTTCGTAATGGCTCTCTTCGTCTATTGACGTGATCAAAATGTCATCTACATATATCGTTACGAATGTATGTAATAATGGTCCCAGTACTTTGTCCATGCTTTTCTGGAATTCTGCTCCACTTATGTTTAATCCGAAAGGCATTCGTTTAAATGAATAGTTTCTCCCGTCGACTAAAAATGAGCATAGTTCTCTGCTATTTTTTTCTAATGGCACTTGCCAATAACCTGACCTCAAATCCAATGTGCTTATGCACTTGATTTCTTCAAATTTTGAAAATATTGTTTCGATTGTCATTGGACATTCCCTATCAGGAACAATGATTTCATTCAATTTTCTAGCGTCTAAACATAGTCTGACTTCACCGTTTTTTTTTAAAACTGGTACTATGGGTAGACAATATGGTGATCTGGATACCTCAATGATGTCCAAATCCATCATTCTTTTTATTTCTTTCTTTACCGCCTCTTTTTTTGCTATAGGTATCGGATATGGTCTCTGGTTAATAGTTTGCTGTCCCTTATGCGTATTGTACACCAATAATTTTTTATTTTGCCTGGTTCTTCACTGAATACTTCCGAAAAATCATGAATTAGTTTGTCTAACCTATTTTGCAAGTGGCCTGGTAGGTTTTTTATTCTATTTTCCTTGTGAGTTTCTGTGGTAGTCTTTGTTGATATTGCTCTTAGGTGTACCGGATTTTCTTGTGTTTTATCCATCAGTCGTATTTCGTGTATTTTGTTATTGATTTTTAATACCAATGTTCTCTTCCTAAAATCGATTGATGCTTCATGGTTCTCCAGGAAATCATTTCCTAATATTCCGTTTTCGTTAAGGTTTTTTATTACCATAAACGGTGATTGCAATACATTTTCTCCAATTTGGATTGGTAGTAATATTTGAGTCGATATCTTTGTCATTTTGTCCCCTATTGCATTGTATATGTGTAATCCGTTTACCGGAATTGTTGGTGTTTTAGGGTTTTCGTTTATTATTAATTGTTGATAGTGCTCCGAAATTGCACTTATTTCTGCCCCGGAGTCTATTAACATTTCGTACGTTGTGCCCTTAATCTTGATTTTAACGTATGGGCATCCTTTCATTGTTGTCTTCTTTATTTCTTCGTCGTATTCATCGTCCTGTAACAGGTCCGATGCTTTTAGTATTGCTATTTTGTTTGTGGTTTGTATTTGGTCAGGGGTGTTTATGACAGTGGCTGATCCAGGTCCATCGTCCCCCATTCCTGGTTTTTTGACTCATCATTTTCCTCTGTTTCCACACCATTTTCTATGTACGTTTCGTCCTCCTCGTTGTATATTGCCAGGTGATTTACTGCTTTCAGGCTGTATTGATTTTGTTGTGTTTTTTCTCCAACTGATTGTCGTGTACTTGGTTGGTTTTGATTATTCCCAATCGGCTGTCGTGTTTGATATGTTGCATTATTTTGCCCTTGTCGACAGCTATTGTTTCGTGGTTGTTGCTGTATATTGTATCGGTTAGCGAATTGCTGTGTCTGATTATTTTGCGGTTTTTTCTTTATTATGTTTATTGTTTCCTGATCCTTTTGCGGATTGTCGTTTATTTGTTTATTATGGCTATTCTCTAGTTCGCCTAGCTTCTCCCATATATTTAAAAATTTTCTCTCTCTAGTAGTTTGTATATACGCCTGGATTGCGACTGGAAAATGTTTCGTGATTAAATTTATTGCCTGTTCTTCAGTCATTTTCGGAGAATCTAAATATTTTAGTTCTGCCATCCACATATGAAAGTGTTCCTGGAAGTTGTTTGTTATCGGTTTCTTCCCTGCTTCTGTGCATTTTATGAATATACTCCATTGTTTATCTTCAGAGAAGAAATGTTTTAGGAATAGCTGTTTGAATGTGTCTTCTGTCGGAGTTGTATCTTTTATCATGCTAAACCATTTGGCCGCTTTTCCCTTTAGACAGTTTTCTATAACGATTATTCTATCCGCCGTTGTTACTTTTTTGTGTGTTATATAAGTATCAAGATTTTTTAAAAACATTTTCGGATGTTCGTTGTCTTCCCCACTAAAGTTCGGCATTGTTATGTCAATATTGTTTGTTCTTTGTGTTGTCTCTTCTGATCTCATGTTGTTCATGGCCCTCATATCTTTTTCATATTTTGCTGTTTCAATTGTTAATTTGGAGTCTGTGTCATTTATTAGTTGTCTTAGTGCTGAAATTTGTTGATCTTGCTGTTCTTGCTTTTTGTTCTGATCTGCAATATGTTTTCTTATCTCTGTCAATCCTGTTTCTTGTTGTTCTATTGTTATTCGCAATTGCTGTACTATATCCTCCAGCTGTTGGATTCGCTCGGTGTTATTCCTCACCATTTTGTCTGCGTTCAATAACTGTTCTTGTTTGATTTCGGTGTTGTGGTCTTTGAGTCACTAGTTGGGCGCCAGTTGATACGGTGCGTCTGGTTGGACGCTCCGCGTCGTGAATAAGAAGACTGTTGTATTCAGTAATTAGTTGTTTCTATTGCTATGTATAAAATAATTATATTTACAATTAATAGGGTCGAGAAAAGTGTCGATTTGTGTCGACCAGACTTAAGTAAGTGGGTCGACACAATCGGAGGCACTTGGGTGTATGGTCGGGCTAATGCCGGACCCTATCTTTACAATATTAGGAATGTCAATGTGTGGTTATATAACATGTGTAGGCTAGGGAGTCGGCCGTCGTCGGTGCAAACTTAAATCAAAGCGGCACTCCGACGGCGAACCTGGCTCGGGTCGGACAACTTAATTAAGTGCCGAGGTAATCAGGTGATGACCCTGAAAGGGGCCCTTTTGATAATTGCGTTAGCAGAACGGCGACGGATCAACGGTCGGCGATGTTGTCGACGGTGTGGTCTGCCAGGACCGTATCGTCGTTGATCTTGGGCCTCCGATGCTTATATCCGTACGGCGGCGTTGTCGTCGGATGGATGTTGATGGTTGACCGGTAACGGCGATATTGTCGACGGCTGATGCTTGAGCGACGCCGTGTAGCAGCGGTTCGTCAGTCTTCGGCGATTGGACGATGTTAGATGCCGTGTGGCGGCGTGGTATTCGATCCGCGGCGGCTGGGCGATGCTAATTGCCGTGGAGCGGCGTAGTTGTTGGTTCTCGGCGGCGGGCGATGACAATTACCGTGGAGCGGTCTGGTCGTCGTTCGTCGTCGGTCGGTGGTCTGGTCTTTGGTCTTGGTCCTTCTTCTATCTTGTTGTGTTTGATGAATGTTGATAGTTTGAAGGTTTGGAAAAGACTGACTAAGTTATCGAAACCGTCCGGTATATATACCCATTTCGATAACTTAGTTCGTCGCTGGTTGGCCCGAGCCTCTGTTGTGACAGATGAAAATCACACCGTTGTGCTGCCGTTCGCCTTTACCTGGTGTGGTTTTCATCTGTCAAACTGCTTCGTTTTTGGTCACTTAGTGGTCTTGATAAAGACCTTTTTATATCTCGGTTTATTCCGTAACAAAATATAATAGTAACATTGAACTTATATTAATTAAAATTAAAAACTTATAATAAATTAGTTAGTTTAGATAGTATTTTAGGCGCTTTTGAACGATTAAAGTGTTTAATGTAATACCTACCTAGTATGAAACGCTTAGATGTCCAGTTCATCCTAATTGTCTACCTGTAAGAGTTTGGCACTCTTTTAAATTATATAACATGTAATAAGTATTATTTATTTCCTTTTTATCTAATTTTGGCACTTATGTTAATTTCAGTGGTTTTGGCCTTCAGCATTCCTGGACCAACAAGTTTTAATTATTATAATCTATAATATACCATGTACATAAATTGTTCTAGTCATTTTACCTACCTATATGTACGGTAAAAATATCAATGAGTATTTACATGCAGCGTGGACAATGCATTGAGACACATATATGTCTTGTAAATTAAATACATTCATGGCTGCGCTCAGAATCCAAAAAAGTATAATGAGGTGGCTATGGTAACCCAATTATATTAATCATCGATTGCTAGGGACGACCTAGGAACTTTATAACATTAATATTAAGAGTGGTTGTCAGGGCCACTGTAATGTGTAAAATCGGTCAGAAATATACAATAATATTTTAGGCTCCCAGCCTCCACATGTAACATCAAGGTAACGCTTTCCGTGTGGGTCACAAATTTATAGAATGACTCCAAACCATAAGACATAGTACCTATATATGTGTCAACAAAAATCATTTATCTGAAAATAATTTTTTAATGATAACGTTGTTATCATTTAATGATTTTCGGGATGGGGGTTAAAACCCCCTAACCACCTCTGGATATGCCACAGATTGTAGGTTCTTTGGTAAATGGTAGTTTAGTTTGGTATAATCATAATGATGGCATGTTAAACATCTAAATGACACTTTGCCTTAAAAATACAAAATTATATTTAATTGTTTATTTAAAAATATTATGCTAGAAGTGATTTATCGGGGATTTGTAGTGTTTGGTTTATCACACACCCAATTACCTGAAACCTAGAGGAATATTTAGATGTCATATAACATACCTATATCCAACATAAGTATCGATCAATTTAATTTTTATACCGACTGCTTGTGTAATAGACAATTAAAGTAAATCATTGCTTAAAATCCCTTCAATAAATTAAAATACTTGCATATGCATTAATTATTAAGTAAATAGGTAGTGTGGCTACTGGCTACTCCATAGACTAGGTATATAGAGTAAACATAATATATAGGGCTAATACTAAATTACTAATCCCTAAAATGAATTACTAAAATATAATGCTCTACAAAATAGTATACATGGTTTGTGGCCAGAACAGTGTTTCTATTTCAGGACATCTATATAAGTAGGTATTAGAATTATTGAAACTTTGAGTATATACTATAATAGAGTAACCTGGGGTATAAATATATAATGACGCACTTAATATTAAACAGCTCTTATGTGGTAACATACACATTTTAGAAATATTGTTATGTTGTTTTCCTATTATACATATAATGTAGATTTCAATTTTCCAGTCAAAAGTTGATTTTACCAAAGCAAATACCAAAAATTCTAAATAATTAGACATTTTAACAAATGTATCTTTTCACCCCATGATTTGGGTAAAAGGGCTCATACTAATATATTTTATTAAAATAACATTGTGCAATACTACAATATAACTTGAAAGTTGGTTATGATTTAATTGTATATTTCTAAATAAAAATAAAGGTAAAATAAATAAAATTAAAACAATTTAAACTTTTTAAATAAGGAACAGAACATATCACCAATATAAAAAAATATATATACATTTTTAAGTAAAAATATCGGGGAAGTGGGTGTCGCTCTGCTGTACAGTAGGTTAGTTTAAATTTAATATATGGAAATGAAATATGACATAATATGTTTCACTTGTCTTATGCACATTTTACCTATAGGCTATAAACAACACAAATGTGATATCAAATCTTTCAATTAATGAAAGAAATCTATGGGTGGATAATAGAATACCAGTGACCACACAGTCATCTGTGCGATGTGGGTAAGCATACATAATATATCGTGGTGATTGGACATGCATACACACGCTCTGGCAGTGGGAAGGTTGTGTTTAAAAACCGTACCGTTGTCTGAGCACGAACTGCTCACGGCGCTGTCGTAGGACCTCGGCGTTGTGACCGCGCTCGACATGAAGTCATCATTGCTGCACAAGAACGATATAGGTTCACTGTATTGGATGGTGTAAATTTGAATTCAATGATAGGTATAATACCTATCATATTATTATCATTGTATACGAAAAACGATTCTGAGCGGAGACGGTTTGTCTGCTAAGGGTATTTTCCATTCTATTATTGTTATTATTATTGATGCGGTAGCCGGTGAGTCGAATAATTGTTATTTGAATTCAATGATATACTTTAAAAATTCCAGGCACTCAAGAATAATATTTTGTAAATTATAACACAAAACTAAAATCGTTTTTCTTCGTTCAAATATCTAATCTCGTCCAAACTTGCTCTTTAAATATCTATAACTATAAAATAAAACTGCGTTTATATATTTTTTTAGATTTTTTAGTTGGAAATCCACAACGTAGACTTGAAAGGAAATGGTGTCGTGACCATTTAAATTAAAATAATATCCCTCCTTAATTACCTAAACAAAACACCAAGGTAAGTGTCACTAATGGGTGGCATCTTATTATAAAAATCTATGTTTTTTTCAACTATTATCCTATATGCTTATTGTACAAAACTGTATAGATTGTGTATGTGCGTTTGTGCAATAAAAAAAAAAATTTTTGGTTACAATATAAATTACTTAAGTGGAACCTTATTTTAAATTTTAAATCTTTAGTTATAAAAATTGAAGATTTTACGCCTTTTTAACTACAAAATAATTTGTGAAATTTCAATATGATAAATTATGTTGAAATTTGAACTTAAAATGTTTAAAACAAAAATCTTGTCTATGTATTTTTAAATTGATATTGTAATAATGTGTAAGGACTGAGGACTGAGATGCCTTGTATTAAATTTTGAAGCTTTTTGACCCAACAAATACAATTTTATAGTTATTTAAAGAAATAAAAAACTAAAAGGACTTTAAGAGTTAACTACACCAAATTAAACAATTAAACATTTATCGCTCCGCTTAGAATCTAAAACTTTAATTGTAAAAAAGATTAAATTAAATCATATCAACTTTATTTTAAATAAGAAACGTAAAAATATTAACTTAAAAACTGACTCAATTAGTAAATATTATTTAGGTAAAAAATTAATTACTAGCTGTGTCATTTTACCTCAATATGATTTTGTATTCAGTTGTTATAAAATCAAAATTTATTGGTATTGACGTACCTATTTTTACTAAACAGAAATAAATGAAAGCAAAACCTGACGTGTTATTAGCTAATGCCTAATATATGTCACTACTTCTATAGTAGTATTAAAGTTCTATAATATTTAAATTTTGGTTCAAACGAACCAAATTTATATTGTATCTCATATTTCCGTCATAACTTCATACAATTTCAAGAAAATGTTTTATCACGGCTATGATAAAAAATAATAATAACAAAAAAGTTTGAGCAAATGGCAAATAATACATTTTTTATACACAATAGTTAATTTTGCCCCATTCGCCAATATTATACTCCAGCCCTCTCAGGTTACTTCAAGAAGGTATATAATATTATAAAGGTAAGTAGATAGTAATGATATACCGTCAAACGAGTCAAATTGGGCCAATAATATTATCTTTTAGTTTTACCTCCATAACGGTCTCTTATCGATTAATTAATGTGATACAAATATTCTGTTGTTACTATTACAATATTTAAAATCACTTTGGTAGTGTTGCAGCAGCAAATTTTAAATGAAAGTAGGTATTAATTTTAGATTCTGAGCGAAGCGATGAATATATTGATTTTACAATGATGTGTGTTTTTTTTAAATTTTTTTTTGTGTCTGTCATCACCTTTTAGGACAGTAAAAATGCTTGGATTTTCCTCAACAGTAACTTTTCTGATAAGAAAATGAATCTAAGTTGGTACTTTGGGGGGTCAAAAGTAAACATTTCCCAGTAGTTTTCAAAAGCGCCGTGAAAAAAAAAAAAAAAAACGGGAATTTTTACGCAAAATCTGTTTTCGAGAAAATAGATTTTGGTTTTTGGTGTAACTCTAAAACAAATGACCGTAGGTACATGAAATGTTGACTGAATGTTTATATTAGCATTTTCTATACACCATAACATTTTCCAAATATTTTGACTTATTTTGAGCTGTTTACGGACATTTTCAGTTTCCATATTTTTTTTTATTTTTTTTCTACATATCAATAAAATTATATTTGTTAGGTAAAAATGCTTGAAAATTTAATAGAAGCTACTAGGTTTTAGTTTCAAAGGCAGATGAAAAAAAATTAAAAATCCTTATTCACAGTTTTTATATATAAGTATTTAAATTTCAAATCTTGACAAAATACGGAAAAATCACGAAAATTAGCAAATTATTTTGAGTTGAGAATTCATAAAAATTTTTCTTTTTAAATCTAAGATTTGAAAATGTAATACAAGATTATTATTATATATTATATAAGTTTGTCTATCTTTATCAAAAAAAAAATGTCTACAAGAAAGTCAAATTAAATTTTTATAAGCGTTTGAAATTCATATTTTTACAACATTTGATATTCACTCGATATCTCATGTAACGGTTTTCTTATTTTGTTGTAATTAAACAACGTATGATTGTAGATATTTAAAGATTTCACTGAATGTTTGTATTAGCATCTTCTATCCACGGTAAAATTTTGAAAATAATTTGACTCTTTTTGAGTTGTTTACAGACATTGACAATTTTCAATTTTTTTAGTTTTTTTTCTATAAATATCAATAAAATTTTATTTGTTGGTTAAAAATGCGTGATAATTTAATATAAGGCCCCTGATATATCGTTCTAATAGCAGTTGAAAATTATTAAAAATACATAGGCATAATTTTTTTATAAGCATTTAAAGTTCAAATTTTGACAAAGTTTATCAAATTTATAATTTGATAATTATTTTGTACTTAAAAATTTATAAAATGTTCAACAGTTATAGCTAAGGATTGAAAATTGAAAATAAGGTTCCACGTAAATAGGTTATATATAAATCACTTTATTCACAATAATAATATCATCAAATATACTTGGTAATATCATAGGCTGACTGACCGTTTTCGCTAAGAATCGTTCTTCTTATACAATGATATTATATCATTGAATTCAAATTTAACACCATCCATTACAATGACCCACTTGTAACCTACTGTACAGCAGAGCGACATCCACTTATTAACCTTTTTATTAATTTATTTTATGTTTAATATCTATTTTTTGAAAAGGTACCTGACAAGAATGTTATTATTTTTTTATTTTTATGTTAATACTTATTTAATTGGCCAACAAGAATGTTTTTATTTTTTTTATGTGTTAATAATATATACTCACCAGGTACAAAATATATTTGTTAAATTCAGAATATTGTCTAGTATTTTTTAAAAATTTAACAAAGTGCCCCAAGTTAGTTTAAGTAATAGATAAAATAGGCTTTTCATAAGAAAAACAAGAATGCCCCATGTTGTTGAAATTCAGTGCAACATGGGGCAAGTATTAAAATAAAAAAAAAGCCTTAGAAGGAATTCTTTGTATGGTTCATATGTAACAGATACCTTAACTAAAAAATGTTACATGGAAAATACGTCTAGATTAATAATTTAATATTAAAGTTATTTGCAATAGAATTTCATAATTGCCCCAAGTTCTGCCGTTTGACGGTACCTACATATAATATGAACTTTATCATGCACCACCTCACTAAATTGACAATATTGTTTTTCTTTATATATGTAGTGATTCGTGCTTATAAAATAATGGTGAAGTCAAAATGTGTAGGTTGGACTTAGTTTCAAAGTTGTACAACCAGTGGTGGATCCAGGGGGGCAATCGCCGTAGTTTCCCTTTGTTTTACACTGTGTTTAGCAAATGTTGAAACTTTTTGTACTTTTTGTACTTTAGCCCCCCCCCCCCCCCCAAAAAAAAAAAATGTTAACCCTGGATCCGCCACTCTGTACAACGATATCACTATATCAGTTTTCAGGTATTACTTGAAAAGGCGGTGGTCGTTTGTAATAGCTCCGTATTCATACGTATCTAATTCAACATTCATATTGTTCCTCAAATCGCAATAGTATAAGTCCGTATATTTATAAATTATCAGCGATAGGCAAGGGATATGTCGTATTATGACTGCCGGACACAATCGAGAGGTCTACAGGACCTTGAGTTTTCCGACCGGGGCCGGCAGCCGGCAGGCGGAGAGAGCGACTATAACTTATTATATTTTTAAATTGGTAAGGTTACTATACTTCGAGAATATAAAAATAACAGATAATTAATTTTAGTGTAACCAATTAATAGGTAGTATAATATGTTTTGTTGTGTATTTATATACAATATACATACATGATTCTATTAAGTGTTTTATAATTAAATGATTTTTTAATACTAATTAATTGTCTGAATATTTAAATGGGAGCCCCACGTAAACATTAAGTATTGAATAAATAAATACCTATCTCATCCGGTAGGAGCTAGGAGCCTATAGAGATGAGTATTTAATGGGTAGTTTAAACACTCTTAAATACGCCTCTGCTCGAATCTCATTTACACCACAATGAATATTATTTATTTATATTTATGGACGATGGACCACTGGACCGTCGCACTTAGGTACCTATAATATATACTATTCAATTATTTTAGTTGTCAATTTTTTTTACCGACTTTCTATTTTAACTTTTAAGTACAAAGTCTCAAAAAATAATCACTGGTACCCATTATTTAAATCTGAATTTTGTTATTTTTGCAAATGTGCGTGTTTTTAGTTCATTATAATACATACCAATCTAGTTGTGATAGGCATTATAATATGTAACCAAAGAAAAACAAAACAGGCTATATCAATTTTATGTACAAAGTTCGTGCATTAAAATTTATTTTTATGTTTTTAAATGTGTTAGTTCATTTGAAAACTTAAACATTATATATATTATATACAAATATATATATATATATATCAAACAAATGTTAAATAAATGACAAATTATTTAAAACTATTCTAACTTTCAAACTGTTATATTATTATTTTAGAAAAATTTATATTGCATTATTACATCGCGTTTATACTTCTCGTTTACATTGCTGTTATTATTTTTTTATAATTATTATCCTTAAGACTGCGCATATAATATATTGTAGCCATTAATAAGCCATTAAGTCGGTTGTATGTATACGAACAGACAATTTTCTTACAAGTCATAACAGTTCTAAAACAAAACGTTTTGAGAGAAAGCGCATTCCCTTATTTATATTTACCGTATTCACTCTTCGTTTATCTTTTATACGCCTGCATCGTGCTTTCAATAAATTTTGTTCGAGGAAGGAGTTAAACAATAATGAAAAAATATTACAAAAATAAAAACAATATTGGTACTTTATTACCATATTTTAAGTCTTGTCCATCGTGACATTTTTTAACGTAAGTACCTATTTAAAACAAAATTATCTGCACAATTGTGGGTAAAATATTATGCATCAAATTATGATTCTATACTCCCCTTTAAGTAAGGATTACAGTATATTATGCTAATATGCCCAATAGCGGAGATGCTCGACCTTCAGGGTTGTGACATTTTTCCCCACATGTCATGATATATATATATATATATGTTTATGTTGCATCCACTTCGTGAAAAGTATCCATACCGATACCATAATGAGACGTAAGTAAACATTATTTTCACAATATGGATGTCCATATTGTGTAATTTAATAATAATAAAACTTTCCTATCTGCAGTCTAGACTCCAGAGATGCTATTATATTACACTATTCCTCTGAGATACTATCACCTTAGGTATAAGTCGGGTAAATGGGCATCCCCCCTGGCTGTTTTCGGTGTAGTTGGAAATTTCCCTCCTTTTTTATCTAGATATTTCTCCCATTTTATGAAAATATTTGGAAATATATTCTGTATTTATACAATATTAGATAATAGGCTAAAAATAATAATTTCATATTCAATCATAATTAATAGTATAATATTATTAAACTTAATAAACTTGATAAAAAAAATTTATAGAAAATGTCTGCAGAAAAAATGTATCGGGGGGGGGGGGGGGGGGAATGTCCGCGTTTCAAAACCTACATTTTTGGTATACTGTATACCTATAGTATAAAATCAGGTAATATTAAAAGTAAACAAAACATAAAGGGACATATATAGTTAGTGAACACTAAGCCGATTAAAAAAATATTGAGGCAGGTGAGGTATATCTTAAAAAAATGTAGATATCTATAATAATTTCACAAAAGTGGATATATATACTGTAATCTGTAGTAATTTGTAGTTTTTTGATTAGTATAAAAAATTGTTGTACCTATATAAGTACTATTATTACTTATTTTTCTAATTAGCATTACAACTTTATGTATAATAATATGTTTTCTTCAATGTTTTATTTAATTTTTGTGTTTTATTTGCTTATAATGTTTAAATTTAGTTTTAAATTAATGTTATAATTATGATAAAAATGAACACATTTTATAGGTAGTTAAAGCATAATTCATATTTTTATAGGTGGCATATTTTTACCTTTATAAAATATAAGAGCATATTTAATAATTATATCATTGAACGCAAATCCAGTCTTTAATTATAATATATGTGGTTTATTTTTGGCAACAATTAATTTAACTTACCATATTATATTAATAAAAAAAAAAAAATTATTACTTTTATTACCTAGTAGGTACTAGGTATAAATATGTATATTGTATGTAATGAACTCTCCTTATTTCGAATTTCTAGGGGAACAGAAAAAAATTCGAGATATTGAAAAATTCGAGACTTCGAGTTTTATTAAAAATTAAAAACAATTTGCAAATAATTTGAATGCTTAAAATACATTATTTAAATACTAATATTAATGCTAATACTAATGCCAATACTAATAAAAACAAATTAGATAATCGGCAACAAAATTCCATTTATCATCAGAAATATTTGAGAAATTTGAGTTATCTATTGGAATTATATCACCGTCTATAAAACCACCTTTTAATAGCAATTTAATATAGTCTGTGGACACACACGTATCAGACATTCCGATTGCTTCGAGTATGTTTATAAAAAATGATTCATCATTAACTACCGATATTATCGACTAATCGTCTAATTATTTTTAAAGATAACAAGAAATGAATATTTTTATATCGAGTTATTGAGAGTAAAATGTTATTGAGCGACGAGTGTAATGATAGTTTCAAGGGGATTTCAATGTTGTTCGAGATAACGAAAAATGCGGGCTAGCGACGTTTGACATAATTAATAATATAATCTACTATATAATAAAATATACTTGGAATTATAGGCTGAAGACCGTCTCCCCTTAGAATGATCGTTTATCGTATCCAATAATTTATCATTTAATTTAAATTTAACACATCCATTACAGTCGGCTACCTACTAAATGGTGAGGTATAGTCGACACTCGACACATAGTTTACAGCAAAGCAAGTTCCCTGGATTTTTTAAGAACCTATATTTTGTGAACGGGGGAAACGGGAAAACTAGACATATTGTAATTTGTATGAACTTTGAATAAGGGTAGATATCTTTTTTCAAACTCAAAAATACCTGATCAATACGTTTTGAGCATTAGTATAGTTTTTAATATTAATCATAATTATTTCAATGATTGAATAATATTTAAACGGCTGACTGTTACAATACTAAAACTATTTTATGTTTTTCGACTTTATACACATTACAATGATTCTATAGAAAAAAAAAACCAGTGGAAATTCGATTTGTGCGTTTAATTACTAAATAGTAAATACCTATCAGTAATAGATAAGCGTTAATTAAAATCCCATTTCCTTTGTTCAATATTGAATAGGGATTTTTATTAAATAATTTTAGGTACCTAGGTAGGTTTTTTTTCCATATAATGTTCCTAATATCGCATTAAAATAATCAAGTGTTAACTTGAATTTATAAATTCCCAAGAATTTACTAGAATTATGATACTTCTTATATTTACATAAATAGCATTGGATTGTTATCTTTAAAATTAATTCAAACTCATGGTTATGATTCTGTTGATGATAAAAATGTACATTGATGATTTATTAATCAGTAATAATTGTAAAATCGCATGACTGCGTGTTTGTACTTAATTTAATAGGTACCTACCTATACTTATAAGTTATAAGTGGTAGTTTCTAAGTCAGAGAAGTAGTAACTAAATAATATGGCAGTAGACAGTAGATTTATACTTATTTGTGTAAAGAGAAACTAATAATATATCGAAAAATTCATTAGTGCGTGTCTTAAGCACATATATATTTGTCGTAAATGTATTTCAAATAAATACATTCTTGGAGCGACTATAATATTATAAATGCTATATATTGTCTTAATCAATCTAATTGTGTTACTTGATGTTTATACGCATATTGAAACACGAGTATTCGTGTTATGCTAGATAATAGATTTCATAATGCAATTAGGTATTATCCATGTTTATAATACCTAGCTACCTAATTAAAGTATAAGCACATATCCGATAAACAATAGTATGTAGATCTGCATGTAAAAATGTAGAATGGTGTGAAAATTATTGTATAAGTACATTATTATAACGCATATATTATAATTAGGATGTGGGTTTAAATGCCATAAAAACTATCAAATTGCTTCAAAAATAATAAAAATGCCTTTTCAACACAATAATGCTATTAAAAATTACCCACATTTTTTTGATCAGCATGCAGTCGAGAGGTTAACGAGGGTTTAACTTTCGTTATTTTTGACACTTTCTACTTTATCTTAATTAAACTAACAATAAAACAATATCAGCATTCGGAACATAAATAAACAGAATAATAACTGATAAGCAGGGCTTGCATTTGAAAAAAAATTCCATTTTATGTTATTTACAATAAAACGTTACACAATTTTCGCGTTTATCGTTATACAGAATTAAAACGTTATCCAAGTTTTGCGTTTATCGTTATTTAAAATAGTGTTAATACCTATTAAATTTAAGAATAATAACTAATGCGGGTAGGTAATGGCCCGGATATATAATATAATATAATCAACTCTTAGATGTTTGCATGAAATAAATGTTTCTACGAAACCTATAGACCAGCGTTTCTCAAAGTGTAGGTTGCGACCCACTGGTGGGTAACCAGTAAATTTTTGGTGGGTCGTAAACATTTTTTTGAATATATAGATTCCAAGAAATTTATGTAAATTAATATTAAATATATTTTTATATTATACTTATATTATTATAGTTATATAGTACTAAAATTACGTGGGTAATAATGATTACTAATAATTTGTCATAAATTTATTTATTACGATGGGTATTAAAACGTCGTTATCGGAAGAATCCTGCGATAAAATACGATAAAGTAGCAGCTCGACAATGACGATTATCAGTCCAATTAAGTTGTACCAGTGCTGGCTGATTGTTATTTTATTTACCGTTTGTGCAAGTTTATAATACGAGTGTTTTGTGCGTTCGTTTTGGTGCTATTTCTGCGAAAAATTTTCCACAAAAATTTGACGATGGTTGATGAAAAAGCGAACATTTGAAACCAATGAAGATGAACCTTCAATTTCGAATTTAAATTTAAAACGAAAAAGGTGGGCAATGGTGGGCATCAAAAACAGACATCAAAACAAGCTAAAGTTATCGAACTCATTACGCTTGAAAATAACTAAAATTTTCGTCGATGTCAATACTGTTATTAATCATAACAGAAAACAAGCACACACCTCATTATTAAAAGTAAATTTGTAAAAATATATTAATTATAAATCTATAAAATACTAAATACCAAATAAAAATGTACACTTATATATATAATACCTACACATTTTGTTTTTTACTACCTACTTTTTGAAAAGTGAAACAATGTGGGTCGTGGAAGATTTTTGGGGGAAATTTGGGTCGTGGTACTAAAAAGATTGAGAAACACTGCTATAGACCTTTTAAACAAATAAATTTTAAAATATTTCGTTTTGCGTTATTTTTCGTTCAATGATATTTTATAAATTACGTTTAGCATTATTTTTCGTTTAATGATATTCTATGAATTACGTTTTGCATTATGTTTTGTTTGATGATATATAATATATTTTGTTAATCGTTATGTTTTGGTTTGCGGTATTTAATTATCGCTTTTCGTTATAATAACGTGTACAAATTTCAATCGTTTTTTGTCAAATATAACGTTATTATAACGTTTGCAAGCTTTGCTAATAAGTATTCGAATAAAACAATTACTAAAAAGTAATATGCACTAAAAATTGATAAAATTACAAAAA
Organism: Sitobion miscanthi; assembly: GCA_008086715.1. Classification (NCBI taxonomy): domain Eukaryota; kingdom Metazoa; phylum Arthropoda; class Insecta; order Hemiptera; family Aphididae; genus Sitobion; species Sitobion miscanthi. The sequence goes on along the minus strand of CM017801.1, from coordinate 4,215,704 downwards.
CATTTTACATTTAAATCTCGAATTACTAATTAGAATGTACCTACTACCTAGGTAAATTGATATTTAATGCTTATGTTATAAAATAACTTAAATGTAACCATATAGTAATCTATTTTACAGTGGTGGTTTAATGACAATCAATAGCTGTTGACACACTCAAGAATAGAAACGATTTATAATTAAAAGTATTTTGTCCAGTAAATTAATGTAAACGATTGCTTCAATTAAACGCACCACTGATAATATAAAATATAGTATCATAAATCAATATGTTTAATAGGACTGTCTTGTGTCGTTAAGTCGTGGCATATCAGTATTTTGTCGCATTTAAGGCCGAATATTTGGTGATCAAATGTCAAAAGTGAAAACATCATTATAATAATAATTATTATTATTATTATCATAGTCGTTAGTCGGTATGTATAATAATCAAAATAATGCAGCGCATTGACGTTTATCGTCTGCGTATAATATGTAAATACGGTCGTTATATTATTATATCATATAAATCGAAAGCGGGTCGATAGTAGTTTTTTTTTATAACAAATACCTACAACTTTCTGCGGGGATTATGGTACCTATATTGGGTGCCTATTAAACCTCTGAACGCGTTAGAATGAGTTTGTACAATAGGGTTGTACAATACAGTAGGTGGGTACACGCACTACACGTGTACAGTGTACTTATCATAACATACACACACATATAATATATATAATATAATTTTACACATATATATTATGTAGATTATATACATAATGTACTACTAAACACAGTAAACACGAATATAATATTATACTGTTGTGATTATAGTCTGTTACTGCTTATACCGAAAACCGAATTGCAAGCGCAGCGGCATAATATAATAATAATATTATCGATTGGACACAGTCTATACCGGTGTCACCGTAGTAACCGGACGAATGTTGGTGAAAGCGCGGTGTGTCGCGAGTTTAAACCATGGATGGGGCCAACGCGGACGTTAACATGGCACAGGTCAGAGACTTGCAAGCGTCGCTATTCCCGATTTGTACGAAAGGTACAAACATTATTATTCAATTTTTTTTTCAGTAACAATAATAAGAATCGTGTTAATAATAATAATAATAATGAATATAATGATTATGATGTTTCCGAGCACACCCGCGTCTGTGCGAAAGATGAGTATACTGACGATAGTGCTATAATAATATTATTCTCTCGTAAAACGTTTTTTCGAACCATTCGCGTTACTTATAAACCATTATGTTGTATTTTCGTTACATCGCAGGCATTCTCCTCATCGCATAATACAATATTAAAGTTAGACGTTCAGTTTTATATGTTAAAATTAAAACGTGAAAAAAAGACTAACTGGAAAATTGTCTTACGTAAAATATTACCATTCAGCATTTAAATGAACCCTCGGTAGTACATTATTACGAACTTGGGTTAGGTATCTGCCTACTTTGTATACTTACCTACACTGTGTGTATATGTGGAGTTAACTTAGGCACTATAAAAATAAATGATCTATATACAGTTTCGAACGTATTGATAACATTTTCGTAAATTTACTACCTATACAAGTACCTAATGACAAAATAGATATATTTTTATTATATAATGTTTATAGTACAGTCTACGAGAAAGATTACACTTCAATATAGGTACTCATCGTACTATTTCGTTCTGTGACAGGATCGCAGTAGGTATTATGCATTTATGTTTGTAATATAATATTTTACGTTCTACCTAATTTGCATTTAAACTATTAATAAATCGTTAACAAACGCCGCGCCGTATATTGGTACGATAAAAATTTAATCCTAACGTCGTTATATAATATGCGCCTATACCGTAATAGGTACCCATACTTAATGTTTGTTTCTTGAGTTCGTGACATCACACGATAAAATGTTGTGCAGTATCTTCTCAAACTCAATCAATTTATGTAATAAGTATGACGCTATCATCGTGTACAATATGTTATGTTTTTGATTAATGGCTCATGTTACATGCCAAAATGCCATTGTTTTAATATTCATATTTCAGTATTAAAACGGAATCAATCTACGAATAAACTTATATCCACTTAAAGTACCTATAGGTATCTATCTGTATAATACTATTCGTCCGAGTTTCTTATGTATTATGTCACGTCGGGTAATAATAATAAATACCTACATAATATATTATAACAAATGTAACTGCAGTATTTTAAACGAATTTCGATGTCTCGAATGTCATCGAACATTTACTTTTCAGTATAGATACAGTGATGAGAGGAAGCATTAACCGTCTGATAGAGTTTCGAAATTAATGTTTCTGTATAAAATACGTTTTCCATATGAGTTTATAATAATTTCGAACACGATTTATTTGCAGCGTAGGTATACCAGATAGCATTATAGGCTATTTATAAATATAATCTATTTTGTCATACGAGATATAGCAGTGGACCTATATCTGTGAACCATCTACATAATAGGTATTATATAAGTTGATTAAATAAATGTTTAAATTAAAATAATATTGCGTTTATTGTACTCAATAGATTTTTATAACTATTATTAAAATAATTAATTTTTTTTTTATAATTTACAACCATTGGTGACGATTCAAATGCAGATATTTTATTTATTTTAATCGTAAAAACAAAATATATTATATAAAATTGAAATAAAAATAAAAATAAAAATAATATTATTGTAACATTTCGTTTTTCATGACATTTGGGTTTTTATTTTAAAGGGTCATTTCTAAACAATTTACTAAATCGTACATTGAGAAACAGTCAGGTGGACTTAAACGCGGACGGCGACCCGAGGCAGTTAGATTCCAAATTACGAGACGTCAAAGAAGTTTTTCCGTTGATGAAAGAAGTAGATTGTCCTTACCAAGCTGCAAGATGGCCAATGGAGTGTCAAGTGAGAAAAATAACCATACAGTAAATTATAAATTTAATTCTAACCAAGCACAGCAAGTTTAATGATCACAGGATTATAATATTATAGGTCAATTTTAATCCAACGTAGTTATAAGCTGATAGCATTGTATGCTTTCATACATTTTCCATTTTAGCTATACTAGAACTCTATCAACATGATCTACTTTGTTTTTAATGTGACATTTTTAGTGTAACCTATTTAAAACAAACTAATTTAATTTATTCATTTTTATGTCACGTGGTTGCTTATCATGTTTAGCACATAAACATATAATATTATACATTTACTTATTATTGACTGTGAGTTTATGAATTGTAAATAAAAAATCGTTCATTATTATGTACTTAATTTAATTTTGCTGGTATTATATTTATGTTCATTTTACATTTTAATATTTCTTAATTTTAAAGTTACAAAATTATATAAAAAATATTTTGCAAATATCTACTTTTTTATATGAATTATTATGGGTATGTCTACGTGTATTATAACATTTTAATGAAAAGTCTGGCTGATTTAATGGTGAATTACCATCTAGTTTTAGTAGATATAGGTACATTGTCATTCTTGAAATTCCTTTTATTTTAAGTAGTTTTTAGAATTTAAATTAATACAATCTGTTTAGGTCATAGACGATCCCGTTATTCACGTTCATCCGACGTCTGCGTCTTATTCAGAAAAAGAGCCTCTTTACAAGTTTACAGGCAGAGAAATACAACCAAAACAAGTGGGCGAAGATTCGGGAGAAGTAATATTCAAATATTATCCTATCAGCAGCGTGAACTACGTAAGTTTAAAATTTGTATTAGGTACCTACCTATCACACATAGATTCTTTTTTTTCAACACATATTCGTTGGCTGATCTCTTGCAATTTACAGTTTTGTCGTTCAGCCGTCGGTGGTAGTGCGTGTACTCAAGCACATAGTAGCCAAGACACATCTGACTTGATTTTTGAATCACGTTTTGAATCCGGTAACCTAGCCAAAGTTGTCAAAATAACCAGTACGTATTATGAATTATCGCTAAGATCGGATATGTATACCAATCGGCACACCCAATGGTTCTATTTTAGAATAGAAAATACAAAAAAAAACATTAAATATAGGTAAGTACCATATTTTGTAAAAATCGATACCTTTATTGTTGCCTTGTATTTTTTAATGGAAAAATAAAGGTGGGTACCTTTATGTGGTAAAAGTATAATTTTCAAAGAAACTATATTGCAGCTTAGAAAAAAAATCAACATAAAAATTTAAATAAAAATATAAATATATTTTATGCAATACGAAATAAATAAAAATAATGTATAAAAAAAATTTAAAAACCTAGTAGGTAAAACAGTGTAATGAAATACATTTTTTTAAAAAAAATTTTAATTTTAACAAAGTATATTTAAAATCAAAATTAAAAAAAACATATTATCTTTTTCATGCTGCTAATTTGTTGTTTGATTAATATCCAATGAAAGAAACTCATGAAATTTTTCTGAAGATGAATTTTTAAATACCTAGGTGTAGGTATGTTGAATTTGATATAGTCTAGGTCTTTGGTTCTTAATTTTTTTAAAACTCCCGCCCTCCTGAGAATCAAAATATTTTATATTCTGAATTGAAAAAAAAATTAAACGACCATTAAAACATTAATTATAAAAATTATATATTTGAATAATGTTGTTTATTTAAAAATTAAAAAATGTGGCAACAAATATTTTTATTTTGATTGGTGAGATGTCTGTAATTGGCAGTTGAGAGCTATCTATTCATGTTATAGGTTCAATGCTAGTGAGACAAAAGATAAAGGCGTAAGTCGATTAACGGCGTCGAGTCAATTTCTTTTTAGACTCTAAGTTATTTATTATTTTTAAGAGGCATACATTTAATAAATTTAGAACTAATTATTGAAGCTTCCAAAAGCCTTTCTTGAACCCAAACAAAACAAGCAAACGGGTAATTTGTTTTGCCATATGTAATTAAATAAAATTATCATAATTTGTAAGACATTATGAATGAGTACCTAATTAAGTTATGGTTCCTTAAGTAGGTATTTAGGTAAAAGTTGAGGTTGCTGGGGCATTAAGTGTCTAACCTTAACGATATGATATTTCTTTATCATCAAATTACGTGATAATGATCAGATTGCCTTTTCACCACATCGAACTTTTTACTAAGCATTTCGCGTGTTTGGCGCACAACACTACGGCAATGTATATTATAGTAATATCTCAAATTTAAAATACTTTACGGTTCGTTATGATAACCCACCAAAGGTATTGGCACCTTTGAGTATCTGAAAAACATGAGCAATCAAGATTCACGTGGTATTTAAACTCTAAGGTCACTATTCACTCGGCAAAACAAAAAATGTATCCTTAATTGAATATTATGAAAATCCATGATATTTGGCAAAAACTGCGACATAGGTGTATCACATTTGACCATCCCACAGTTATACAATAGGTATTCGCCCAAAGTATCATGGTAGGGGAGGGGTAATATCTACGGAACAAATATCAGCGAAAAATGCCAGGAGAAAATAAATGTGAAGGATAAAAAGTATAAGAAAAATATATTTGAAGGAAAAAATTAACGGAAAATATTATATTGGTGGAAAAAATGTTGGCCATTATTATTTTCAATACACTGGTATTTTCAAAGTATTTTGGTAAATTTTAAACTATAAGCAATAAAATATACTATTCGCAGCATTCTATAGTGTGAGTATGGTATTGTCTTATATGGTAATAACAATTATATAAATTATAATATATAATAATCCCTTTTTAGTCTCCGCCAATTTTGAATTTTTAAGGTCGATGCTTATATGAAGTCTAAATTCAGTGGCGAATTGTCCCAGCGAGAATTCGGGATTTTTCCCAATGGACTGCTCTCTACGAAATAAGCTGTTTCTAATTTAATCACTTTTAAGTACAATTTTTGATAACGAAATAGTAAATAAAAAGATCTATCTTGTGCATATTTAATCGTTGGTCTCAACTTACCTAGGTAGGTAGGTAGGTAGGTATTAATTATATTTTTGGATGCAAGTGTATAGTATGCACTGTATTGTGTATATTGTATAAAAAAAAATTTTAAATATTACTACATCGGCCCTAAATTTGAAATTTTTGGAACGACAGGCGCAATAGGGTGGAGCTTAGGGGGACTAAGTCCCCTCATTTTATTTGTAGCCCTCCAGTTTTTTAATCATATTATTTAATTATATTATTTTAATTATCAGGGTTTGTGCTGTTAATACAATTTTAGCCCCCTAGAAAAATGTCCCTAGTTGCGCCTAGGTTGGAACAAACAAGAATTTGAATAGGTCTTATATTATCTATGACTACCATAGAGCATATGATGTAAGCACACTTATAAATATATTACCTATTTGTTAAGTAGTTAAATGAAATTAAGTTTGTATATTGAAACTATTAAATATTTTAGACCAACCCTGAAACTGTGAAAGTTATTGAATATTGATTAGGTATATACTATTTAATGATATAGTAATAAGGAGGTATGATAATACACTTTCGTTTATCACGAAAATCAAGTGTAAACAAACTTTATTATGATAATTAATCATGTGAATAAAGTTATTTGTAAGATTTTTCAGAAACTGTTTCTTAATCCATTACCACCTAGCGTTACAAATAGATACATATTTTCAAGATAATTTATCTTGAAAAATAAGTCTTGTGATTTTTAATGAGTTAACAGTGTTGTATAAAAATACTTGAAAAAGTATTTGAATACTTAATATTTAATATACTGTTTAAAAATAGTATTTAAAATACTACCATAAAAATGTTTTTCTTATGTATTTAAAATTGAGGTGTTATACACGATAATCTCGGGTATTTTTTCTTTGATATTTTGTTCACAAGATATAGCTACTCTCCCATTATACTATCATGCATTGATATACCTAAATATAATAACACGTCGCTACTATATATTAATTCAAAATTATTATTCATTTCAGATTCTCCATCGTCAATATGTATAAGTCTGAAAGTCTTTTCACTGCTGGTATGAAACCATTATTGTACTCAACAAAGGACGCAAGTCAAAGAAACGTGGGCTGGAGACGTTGCGGGGAAAACATTGCATATTATAAGAACGACGCACCGTAATTATTAAATGTTTATTATTTTTTTGCGTTCTTCAAAAGCAAGTTATACATTTGCTCTTATTTCGTCATTGTTTTTGGCATTTTCAGAAATGGTGATAGCGAGGATAACCCACGTTATATCTTTTCATTTCTCTTAGAGTTTCCACATGATATGGATACTGTATACCTGGCCTACAACTATCCATACACATATACGAACTTACAAGACTATCTTATAAAGCTCAAGGTGATACCTAGTAGCTGTCATGGCATTTACGCAATAACTTTATTTTAATTTTGATGAGTGAACTTAAACATGTGAATGATATTTTTAGGACGATCCGGTTAAAGCGGTATTTACAAAACTCAGAGTTTTGTGCCGAACATTAGCTGGCAATAATGTACATTATTTGACTGTAACGGAGCCTTGTCAAGAAGAAGATCCAAAAGTATATTTTATTCATTAATATATTTTATTATTACTGTAGATAAAAGTGTAGTTTTTTCCATGTGTTTTAGCAAAAAAAAGTTATTGTTTTAACAGCACGTGTCCATCCATCTGAAACTCCATCGTCTTGGATGATGAAGGGATTTATTGATTTTTTGACCGGTGATTCGTCACAAGCAAAGGTAATTCAACTATAGATAATTATATTTATTAGATATATTACTTTTTAATTTATCTATATTAGGTATACATAAATATATTTGATTGTAAAATTGATGTTTAGAAGAAAAGAGTAGTACCATGGGTGTATGTGAAAGTGATGGTCATGTATAAAGAGGCAACGACGAGAGTGAATAATGTATGTGGAAAAACTGAAGACTTAAGTGTAGGTGTGGGCCAGGGTTTAGCGTTGAGTCTTTTCCTGTTCTCCTTATTAGTGGATGCAATTAAGAAAGACATAATATATGATGAGGTTAAATGGTGCATGATGTTGTGTTAGTGGCAGAAAGCCTGGAAGAAGTGAACAAGAAACTGAAAGAGTGGACAACAGCTCTCGAAGGGACTAAGGATTAGTAGGAGTCATAAATAGGGACATTTGTATATGATTTTTGAGAAAGTAATCAAGAAATAGATAGGGCAAACATATGATGAAGACGGGTATTGTAGTATAATAGGTTAAATTACTTAGGATCGTTAGAACAAAATAATGGTGGTTTTGAGGATAATATCTGGAGTAGGGCTATGGTATGGATAAAGAGGAGAGAATCGTCAGACATTTTGTGTGAGCAAGAGGATGTAATTTAGATTAAACAGTAGATTTGTTGTGAGGCCAGTAACGTTTTATGGATGATCGGAATGCGATACAATGGACAATAAAATATTATTGAGTGAGAGTTGAGAATACTAAGATAGATTTGTGGTGTCATTTCAAAGGATATAATAAGAAATTAGCATATATTAAGAGTAGTGTATGAGTGGCACCAATTGTAGATCAAACGATGGATAATAGGTTGAGATAGTCCAGTTATGTTATAAGGAGAGGTGATTCAGAGGCAGTGACAGTGATTATGTAAATATATGTAGAAAGAAAGATAGGTAGGGAAAAACCAACGAACAGACAGATACTATGGATATATTGAACTTGAGTTATAACTTATATAATATCTTCATGTTTATCATAAACTCCGGCTCCAATAAAATATTTAGTAGTGTCAATAATTTAATTAACAAATAAACAAACATAATTAACTGAGTAGGTAACTGACTAGGTGCTGTAATTATAATGTGTAACTTGCTCATATTGGTAAACCCACCTTAAGTTTGTGAATGAAACTTTTGCTATCTGCCCCCTGAAAAAAAAATGCTAAATACGCCACTGTAAGAGGACGAGGGAATTTAACAACTTAACCACTATACTTTTTTAAACAATATTCTAAAACAATACAATTTTTCTAGGAATTACGGAATCGTTTTATTTTCAAATTGATACCAATGTTGAACCCAGACGGCGTGGTTGTTGGTAATAGTAGATGTTCGTTAAATGGACGAGACTTAAATCGGCAATATCGTAGCGTTATTCGAGACGCCCATCCGGTTATTTGGCATACAAAACTTATGCTTCGCAGGTTTGTGTTTATATATAATATTATAACGTATTTATGTACCTATAAATAATTCATATTTATATACCCACAGATTCTTTAAACAGGCATATTTTCCCCAATACAAGTCCATTTTTATAAATTAAGATAGTTGACTGTGATACTAGGTGGACTTTATTGGCTAAATTCTTCCCCTTAGGTACTATTTCAACATTTTTTACTTGTTTTTATTTTTAGTTAATTTAGAAAAAAGGTGTATTACTTGTTTCTAATAGTATCTACAATGCTTTATTCTTTTTCTTCATCTGCTGGAATTTGATACCCTTTAAACAATAACTCTACTCCGCATTTGGTGATACAATCATCCAACACAACCCTAATTGCATTCCCTAGTAATTTGTCATGTATTAAAATTGTAAATATTTTTTAAATTATTCAACTACTATTTTGAAATAAAAATATTGATTACTATTCAGTACTCAAGTTAGATAAATTGTTTCACCAACAAATATAAACACAATATATGGTTTTAAAAACAAATGGGACATTATCAAAAAAAAAAAACGCTTGCCAAGCAGAGATCGGCAGTAAACTTTCTTGATTTTTAATTTTTAGAAATTTATTAACTGATAATTACATCCAAGCGGTATAATAATTTGAATCCAGAAAAATGTCGGTGTAAACAGCCCCACAAAAAATTATTTTCATTTTCATTTAGTGAGATAGATCTCCGAAAGCGAATAGATCCGAGAGCGGATTTCGCTGTTTGGGGTCTTGTTAGATTTACATTGGTTAGGAGAAATGCAGTGAAGATTTTCAGAATTTTATCTTTAATAGTTAATTCACTACAAATCATTAAACAAATTAAAACAAACTTTATTGGGTGTTTTTTGATGTTTTTAGTTTCATAGGTTTGTAATGAATTAAAGATTGGAGATAAAGTTCTGAAAATCTTCACTGTACTTCTCCTAGCTAATGTGAATCTAACACGATCCCAAACAACACAATCCGTTTTAAAGTTTCGGAAATCTACCTCGCTAAATGAAAATCTAGCAAAAAATAACTCTTTTTTTTTTTTCTGTGAAAAATTAAATAATTTAAAAAAAAATTTTAATTCCTCATTTATTATCTACTTAATAATCCCTTTTTAATAAGTTATCAACCAACTTTCTAGCTATCATAGTTTAGGAGAAAAGTTAAAAAATAGAAATTTTGGTACTGTTCAGGCCGAAGTTTTTATTGATTCAAATGGTTATACCACTTGGGTGTGATATCAAATCTCTCTCATTAATATTTTATATTAAAGTTAACTAAATTACCCACATACTCATCATTACTGAGTTACATTTTTATTATTTTCCTATTTAACACGAATTCTTGAAGTTTTCAAAATTTAGACTTTTTTCATTTCAATTACCATACTTACCTGATTAAAAATCAAGAAAGTAAAAAAAAAGAATGAAAACCTATAAGTATCTATAAAAGCTAGTGTTCACTGTGTAAATAAATAATCTAGTAAATTCACTCACATAGATATTATATTTTACCATATTTTAACTTAATCTATAATCAATCATAAATTGTTATGATAAGTATGTAAAATTTATTTATTTTATAGATTTTGGGCAGATGGATCAATATGATTTTTTGTTGTGTACGATAAGTAGTCGAAATAATGTTTAGATTTGCAAATTCAGTAATTTTTCTGGTGGGAAAATGAATATAATGTGTGCATTTAAAAGGCAAAAATTGAAAATTCCCAGTTGTTTTTAAAAGAGCCAGAAAAAAAATAACGAAAAATTCGTTAAAATCTCAAAAATTGGTAAATTCTTTGTGTTGGAAATCCAAAAAATTATTTCTATTTAGTTATAATAAATTTGAATATGTATTTCAAAGTTCCTCATAGTTTTAAAGTTTATCAAATGAAAAGTTTTTGGCAAAAATGAATTCAACCTACTTTTTAATAATAGTAAAATAAATTACTTTAATAACCTTTGTACAATATGCTTAGCAACATAGGCTGATGACAGTCTTCGCTTAGAAGTTTTTTTCGTTTGAAATGATTGTGTATCATTGAATTTATATTTAACACATCCATTACAGTGACCCCACACGATAACTAATGTACAGCAGAGGAGCAGTACCCATTTTTAAAATTATAATAGGTGTAGTCTGTATATTATTATTGGATATAATTATCTGAATCCTAGATTAATTTTAGATAATATGGCTTATATTTGTTTAATTGTATAGTATTTAGATATTACAGTTCTTTCTCAAAATAAAAAAATTTAAAATCTGAAGACTATTATAATCTGGGCTTAAAGTGGGAAAAAATTCCAAGGGGGAATAATATGCCTCCATATAGTTTTAAGTATTCTTTATATTATAATTTTATGAATAATGTATAAAGTATATACTCGATGTAATATTTTGTTTTAAGATTAATTGAAGAACGCCAAGTAGTGATGTTTTGCGATTTGCATGCACATTCGAGGAAGTCGAACATTTTCATGTATGGATGCGAAGGAAAAGGCCACGAAGGGAGAAAACTACAGGAGCAAATATTTCCACTCTTGTTGCACAAAAACGCTCCAGAAAAAGTATATTAGTTGTGTATTTCAGAGAAAAGAAACGGAAACTAATGCAATTTATTCTGTTATATTTGTGTCGTTTACGCCGCAGTTTTCATTTGAAGATTGCAATTTCAATATTCAGCGATCAAAGGAAAACACGGCTCGTGTAGTCGTTTGGCTGATGGGCGTCGAGAACAGTTACACAATGGAAGCGTCATTTTGCGGTTCATCTCTCGGTTCTCGAGCTAACACTCATCTCGGTATCAAAGACTTTGAAGATATCGGACAGACGTTTTGTGAAACTCTGTTGGACTATTATAATGAGGATCCCCGAAATGTTTGTTACTTGGCTTTTTTTTTAAATTTAAACATTATATTTTGCATTTACTAAATTTATATTATTTTTATAACAACTAAAATAATTACTGTCGATTTTTTTTTCATTTATAGGAAAGAATGAAATTGAAAATATGCAGCCGACTAATGGAACAGGGCTCCAATGCAGAACAACCAAAAAATATAGACATATCAGATTACTCGAGGTGAAAATTAGAAATATATAGAGTGATTCAACAAGCATGCTTACCCCTTTTTTTTTTAATAATGCAGTTATTCAAAATTAGATTTTTGGAATTTTGAATATGCTTAAAGATGAAATTTAAAAATTCTTGATATTTTCTATACCACTTGATTATTTTATTTAACTTGTATTATAGATATTTAGTGAGATATATAGTTAACTATCTAAATAAGTAATAAGTAATAAGTATCTAATAACTATAAAGACCAATAGTTCTCAACCTTATTACCGTGATGCATGTCACTAAAAATATTGTTTATTTATATTTTATATGTTCACAGTATACATTTATAATATGATATTATGGCGTTATGATGTGAAAGTAAAAACCACAGATAAGATAAAACAATTGTGAAGATTATCTCATAGGTACTCATTTTCGTGTAACATTTATTGTAGGTTTATAATTGTTACTTTTTTAAAAATTCATTAAGGCAAGTGTTAAAAACTAAATTGTATACTATACTTCAATCGTTAGTTATTTTTATACGATAAATAGGTATAGAATGTGGGTACATTCAAGCTTAAGTACCTAGGTACATATATAAGTAAATAAACTAACCTATATAACCTTATATAAAATCAAAATTACTACCAATTAAAGATAACTTTTAAAATGCTCGTTTAATTAGTTATCTATCATGTTGTTTATATATCATTTATGTTTGTATGTTAAGCGACGAGAGCTCATCGAGTGTATGCGAAGAAATCGTTGACAAGTTGAGTTTTGAAGATGACGCCACATCTCTGACGCAACTATCAATTATTGTACCACCTAGTACACCAGTTGTGCCGAAACGAAAATCACGAAAAAAAAAAAGAAAATCAAAAGATTGTAGTACGAAAATTATTACGCCGTAATGCCCTTTGGCTGTTGTAATTACTTGTAAAGCCCACAACGTTCTAATCAGTAACATTTATGTACAGGGTAATCTATTTAATGCTCTAATAATTAATTAGATATTTTGAATAATTTAATGATATTTTCAGATAGGTAGATGAAATTCTATATATTCAATATAATTATGCCCTATTTATTGTTATAGTAGGTACAACGTACATTGTAATAAAAAAAGAGTTGTAAGTAATACAGTTTTAAAATTTTTAAATAGTAAGTAATTTCTCATTTTTACTTTTTTAATTTTGATTCTGAGCGTTTTTCATAACATCTATGCTTACATTTTTTCTGAAAATGAATAAAATAAAATAAAATTTATTCATTAATTCTTAGTTTGAAATAAATATTTAATATACATAATTATTTTATAATTCAATAATTGGAATGGGATTCAAATGTAATTATTTCTAATCACTATACTGCCTATATACTACTAGAAATTTTAAATGCGAATTATATTAGTTGTATAAACATGTAGCTAATACGTGATACCTATTCATTCTATAATTATGAACCTAATAAAATACATTTAAAAATTTCAGAAAAATATATTGTAGCACAATTCTAAATAGAAAATATTGATTATTTATTAAATTTTATTTTAAGGTTAAAAATCGATTTTTGTTTGTAATGAGATATAAATAAATCGATTAAAATCGATTTTTAAAAATATTGAGAAAAAATATCACAAAATTAATTAACATTCTGAAAAAGTTCATGTCCGACGTTAAAAATATAACCCTGTATAAAAACTTTCTAGAAAATAATTTTAGTTAAATATGGTTCAACATTTCATATAAAAATAAATTCAAATAATGATTTAAAAATGTATGTTAGCAGTAATAGCATAATTCATTATTGCATTTGTTAAGAAATTACTGCCATTGAAAAGCTATGTTTTTCAAATCTCAATATACTAAGCACTATATGTCAATAAAAGAAGACATACAATTTTATACCTAATTTTATACAATGAAAATATTCATACATTTATTTATCTAAATTAATTAATTTGGACAAATTGGATTTATTCTAAATTAAGACATTATGTATAATAATTTATTTAAGATAATACAACTAATGACCTCTTTTTATTTATCTAGATTGTAGATATGTAATGTTCAACACTGTACCAATAATAAAATAAATATATTCCGTGCTTAAATTGTAAAATACAAATAAGCTACTTAATAATTTTTCTTACTTCTGTCAGCCATTAAAATTGTTTTAATTTTCTTCGAAATATGGGAATGTTCTAATTAGGATAATAATTAACCTATAAAACTTTTTTTGAATTTCATTTTGGGCTTTGATAAAATAATCTTTGTAACTTGGTAATATACCTATGATTATTTTATTCATTGAATTGTGTTTTTTAGTGTGTAAGTGTGTCAAGAATATCAAATAAATTAACACCAAAAATATTTTTTTAAAAATGAGCTCATCCTATATTCTCGTACAAAGCTTTATTGTTAGTATAATAAGTAGTGTGTTATTTGATGTTTCATTATTAAACAAAATATAACAAATTATAAAGGATTTTTATTTTAAAATGCCTTATAATTTTTGAAAGTTATGCAAGACTTAATTATATATTTTACATTGGTTATCAATTAGCATAAATAAGTATCACATAGGGCTTTCACATGATTGAGCATAAAGTACCTTTTTACGATGTTGTTGAGCTAATTTGTTTGCGTATCGTAAAGATTACACATATAAAAAAACCTTATGATTGAGAATAAAAAATTCTTCAAGTCACTATTCACCATATTCAAAAATTCTAATCTAAAATCAGAATATGTTTGTCGTGCGTGTTGGAATATCAGTACTCGAGATTTTGGAAAGTAGGTACATATTTTTGAAAAAGGAATCATAATTTCATAGTTATTACATTAGCCTAATCTTAAAAAATAAAAATGACGTTCTTGTTCTTAACTTGAAAACATGAATCATACAATCCAACTTATAAACTTAGGGGTGGTCCACACTAACTATTGGTAATAATTCGTGTTTGTCTATACCTCTAGATACCTAGTACCGAATCTACAAATTATGTAATCCGGGACACAACATAATATTAGTGCGCCTTAAAGTTACCATTAAAAAATGCATGTGTTCTAAAATGCTTCGATTTTCTTCCACAGTATCTTGTTTGATGAGAAAGAGAATCAAATTGGTGCTTTCTGGAGGTAAAATTTAAAAATTCTCAATAGTTTTTTAAAGCCCCGGGAAAAATCAAAAAAAAAAAAAAATCAAGGAAAACCAGGAATTTTTATTCAAAATTGGTTTCGATAAAATCGATTTTGGTTGTTGGTGTAACTCTAAAAAAATGAACGTATATACATGACATTTTCACTGGTTGTTTATATTTGTATTTTCTATACACGAAAACATTTCAAAATATTTTGATTTGTTTTGAACTGTTTAGGAACATTTTCAGTTTACAATTTTATTAGTCTTTTTTCTATGAATATCCATAAAACTTTATTTGTTGGGTAAAAAAAGCTTGAACATGTAATATAAGGCTCCTACTAAACCTAATGTTACAATGTTATTTGAAAAATATTAAAAATCCTTAGTTTTTTTATTAGCATTTAAAGTTCAAATCTTCACAAAATACGGAAAAATCACGAATATTAGCAAATTATTTTAAGTTGAGAATTCATAAAAATTTTTCTTTTTAAATCTAAGATTTGAAAATGTAATACAAGATTATTCATAAGTTTTTCTACTTTAATCAAAAAAAAAATGTCAACAAGAAAATCAAATTAAATTTTTATGAGCGTTTGAAGTTCATATTTTAACAATATTGGATATTAACTCGATTTCTCATGTATCGGTTTTGTTATTTAATTTTTATTAAAAAACGAATAACTGTAGATACATGAACATTTTACTAAATGTTTATATTTTCATTTTCTTACACCATATAATTTTGAAAATATTTTGACTCTTTTTGAACAATTTACAAAGATTATCAATTTTTTATTTTTTTATTTTTTTTTTGTCTATAATTGTCAATAAAATGTTGTTTGTTGGGTAAAAGAGCGTGAAAATTAAATAAATGGCTTCTGATATATTGTTACAATATTAATTGAAAAATATTAAAAATACATAGGCACAATTTTTTTTATAAGCATTTAAAGTACAAATTTTGACAAAATTTATCAAATTTATAAGGTTAACTATAAATTGCTAAAATCATAAAATCATAAAATCGAAAGTATAATATGATATAATATGACGAATGTCTTTTCTTAATCATTACCAGTGTGACTATGTTGGATTAAAACTATTTAATTTTAAATACTAGTGTAATAATAATCTGACAACAAAAGATTTAATTTGTTTTAAAAAAAATTAAAATGTGATAAAAATTATGAGTTTAAAATTTGAAATTTGCGCCA
Organism: Sitobion miscanthi; assembly: GCA_008086715.1. Lineage (NCBI taxonomy): Eukaryota > Metazoa > Arthropoda > Insecta > Hemiptera > Aphididae > Sitobion > Sitobion miscanthi. Next base: position 4,199,146 of record CM017801.1, on the reverse strand, counting down.
CTCTATGGCATGTGCCCAGGATCGCCCTCTGGATCCGGTATTGTAGATATCAGTGGGAGATCGTTAAATATGAATAATAGGTCCACCACAATCTTTTCTTTAGTACAAACGTCACGTGCAAACTTACTGGTCCCTTCAAGGCTTCAACGGAATTGGTTTAACAGTGGCACACGGAGGAATTTCGAGAGAACATGCGTTTGACTACAAAATACCGCAAATTTAGAGGTTTTGATAAATTTTATTAACATTTGAACTTTAGATAGGTATCTATAAAAAAATGTGCTTATGGTTCCTTAATATTCCTTAGCTTCTATTTTAAATTCTTATAAAAAACATTGTATTAAATATTCAAGGATTTTAACCAAACAAAAGCAAATTTATTGATATTCATAGAAAGAAAAAAACATTTTATTTATGTCTATAAAGAGCTCAAAACGAGTTAAAATATTTTGAAAATGTTTCATGAATAAAATATGATTAATAAAATATTCAACCATCTATTGTCATTTGTTTTTTAATTACAATAAAATAAAATATCTTTCATGTTTTAAATGGTTGAAAACGCCAAATGTTAATTTACTTCCCGGTAAACTTTTTTTTTGTTAAAGATTTCTTAGGTTTTTATTCAACTAATTATTTATCCTATTTAGGCTTTTTAGATTTTAGTTTTTTTCCTACTAGTGTTTATTAATTTAAACAACATTTTTTTATTGAAATTAGATTTTTTATTAAATATTATTTTTCATTCAACTTGGTTTTTTTATTAATATTTAACTAATTTTATTAATTTTGGATTTCTTATTAAACATTAATTTTTTATTCAACTGATTTTTTTTATCCTATTTAGGGTTTTTAGATTTTTATTTTTTTCTACTAGGGTTCATTTATTTAAAAAAATTAAAATCAAAAAAATCAGAATATAATAATTAGTTGAATAAAACATGCATATTTAATAAAATTTTGGCAGCGCAAAATTGGAAATTAGCTTCCCCGGTGAAAATAACATCCAACAAATTCTGAAAATTGTCCAACAGTATCCATAAAATTTAGATGATCATGTCTAGCACAAACATATCCCAACAAACAGTTGCGCTGCTGGCGTGAACTTATTAGTGCAAAATTGGAAATTACCCCTCCAGTGAAGATAATGTCCAATACATTTTGTAAGTTGTCCAACAATGTTCAACTATCCCCCAACAAATTTGTTGGATTGATTGGATCGATGTCTGCTAATGTTGCACTGCCAAGTTCACAAGAGTCCATCACAAGACCAAACATCTATGGACTGGCCCAAAGAAACCGAGCTTTCTTCGCCAACAAACTGATTTTTTCGAAGCTCATAATTCTTCTTTAAATAAGAATTATAAAAAATGAATTTCTGATTCATCGTTCTCATAACACCGCAAATCACCGAATAATTCACTATCACTATCACTTTGACCACTCCAAATAAGTAAAAGGTTATTACTATGAAAGCTGAATTTCGATGAACACCACCCTCGTCTAACAGACAAGAAAAATACTCTGAAGAAGATTAAAATCAATTGAAGAATTTTTCACAACAAATGACCACTTACCAATCATATTTATTCAATTTAAATACTCTCCTAACAGACAAGAAAAACACTTTGAAGAAGGATAAAATCAATTGAAGAATTTTTCACAACAAATGACCACTTACCAATCATATTTATTCAATTTAAATACATGCTAGATAATTTAACTAACAAATCGATCCACACTCTGATCCTATACATAAATATACATATATCATCCGTAGTGGATTTGTTAAACCAAATTCGACAAATTGCAAATTACAGCATATCACTTAAAATAGGTAATTTTCTTTTACAAGAAATACCTTTTCAATAGAATACAACTCTATTCAAACTAACCCAAATAACTAAAAATAAAAAAACCACACACATTGAAACCAATTGTATGAATCTCTATATCATAACTTATAAAAACATTTAATGAAAGACTATTATTCAATGGAACATAAATGGCCTTCAAAAATACTACACAGACTTCTACCAAAGAAAATGTTCCATGTAACCAATTGAATTTTGTTTTCAAGAAAAAATCTGAGACCCAACACTATATTCAAAATACGAGAATTCAATGATTATTTTAAAAATCGTCAAACAAATCTCCGAGTTAGTGGCGACGTTGCCATCTTTGTCAACGTCACTGAAAGTACAGAAATTCCTATACAATCCTAAGTAATAGATGTTTGTAAACACCTCAAAAATCCAATATGTACTGACTAGGGTACTCTCAGGTCTCTATCATCAAGGATCGCACACCTTCTAAAAGACGTTCAATTTATGAAATCCACCAGAAACTGCGTGTATTAGACAAGAAAAGGGAGAAATCAATATCTCCATTCATTGCCTTAATGGATTACCCAAGGATTGTTCCGGCAAGGACTGACTTATCTCACCATTCAAAAACTAAGTGAAGCAACAGTAAATAAAATAATATACCGTGTCGATTTAGTAAGTTGTCGAATTTTAGCTGTTTTTGAAAAATTAAAGAAAGTAAAATCCACTGGACCAGATGGTATCTAGTGAAACCCCGGACAAGCGGCAAGGCCTGTGTGTTTCTTTGGGTATCGTGGAGTTAACAAACCACGGTGCTCGTCGACGGCCGGGGCGTCCTCGTCGTGATAGATGAATACTGGCTTTAAAGCTTGTTAAAACCGCTCTAATGTCCTGTATACGGCTGATTGCGTTAGGTGAAAATCGCAGAAGGCCGCTGTTAGCTTTTTCGCGCTTAAGACGGCACCTTGGGTGATTAAGCCTCCACAAACCTTTCAGGAGTACCTTGACCGATAGATGGGCCACGTCAGCTGAGTGCAAAGACGTGGTTCTGGCAGAATAGATCACACCAAACAGGTGGAAAATCACACTAACGACTCGGGTTCTGTCACGCAGTGATGTGGATTCAGTCAACTGCTTGCAAAATACCTTGTTTCCACAAGGTGGACCAGCTTTGTGAACCGGACCGACCACGAGTGCATTATGCTATCAATGGCAAAATTTCGAATGCATCAGTGCGATAGGACTGGTAAACTCAATATATCATCAAAGAGCACAATTTGTTACCGTAAGACTTAAACCATCAATGAATGGGGGGTGCTGAGTACCACATACTTGAGTAACGGGCGCGTAACATCTTAGAAGCGCTCGACGGAAGCGGAGTTGCGGGCACTATGGTCCACCGGTTGTCGTCTGACTGGCTAAAAAATCTGTTGAGATGACAACGCCGTTGGTTTCGAATCGCCTGCCCACCCGTGAAAGCCGACCGCTACAAGCATCACACGGCCACCAGAGCTCTGAAGGTGGTAGAGCGCTGGTTGAACTGGGAGTGCTGGTTGCTACCACTGAGCTAGTGCACCCACGCCCTCTCAGAGCTTGAAACGGGAGGGAGAAGCAATCGCTAGACCCACTTGTGCTCTTGGGCTGGTCTGACCTCGGTCGCTGAATGAGCATCGAGGCAACTGTGTGAAAGCATATTGGAAAGCCATCACAACCGGCGCGCAAGAGATCCACTGCAAAAAGACCACTTGACGATGCGCTGGGAAACGGAGCCTGTGGTAATTCGGGAGGGGAAGAACTGAACAATACCCGCGCACACTCACTAACCTCCACGCTAAGACGAGTCACGTTGCAAAACTGGCTGACTAATTTGGTTCAGAACAGGGATGGGGGTGCGCAGCCTTGACGAAGCTAGTCCTCGAGCCTCGAGTTTAATGAACTGCAATCACAAAAACCGGGACAGGTCACGCTTGGCGCTAGCGCCTGGTCCTATGACCACCGAGACCTCTCGGGCTGCTCGCACCTTCTAGAGTGGCAGAACCTAGGGAGCTTAAAAAGTATACTATGCCACCGCAAGGTTTTGAAGTTGGCAAGGAAGGCGTAGGGGTAATCACACAAGGCTGCACCCTTGAGTGTCCTTATGATATGCCCATCTACGATTGTGCGGAAACGCTATGGGCAAAAGGAGTCGCGGGATCGATACCGCGGCCGACGAGCTTTGACTTGGTACAAGCCTGGGTGGAAGGCGAATGGTTAAAAGACGTTTTCGCTCCCCAGGGTCACACAGTGATCCCGTCCCGAACTCAACGCCGGTAGAGGGTACATCTCCAAACCGACCTTCCCGGTTATAAGAAAGAACTCAGAGGTAGTCAACTGGACTAACCGGCAGTAACGCAGAGGGGTCACCAATGAAGGAGAAGGCAGACTGGTAAGCAGGTTTGAGCAGACCAACCATTCCATTATTTTAATCTGAGAGGTGAGCAGCTTGCCATACACAGGTATAGGGATCGTAGAGCATTTGCTGAGTGAATACCCACTCGTTAACCGTGAAAGAAAATTCGCACTTACGGTGCAAGCGATCGGAGTGGACTGATCGTGTGGTGCGGATTCATGACAAAACCAACACGAAGCTCCCGGGTTTTGGTGCCTTTTGGCTATAACCGTGGACCTTACATTAGCGATGAGTGCTAGTCAAGAGCCGTGGGGGTCTTACGGCCGCCGCCCACCGTTCCTTCCCACTGCATAACGAATTAAGACTGACGTGTTCGTGGCCGACAGGTATGCATTCGCACGTTATCTGAGGACCACGAGCACCGATCGCGCATGGAGGGTTTCTCCGGCACGCCCGTACGGATTGGCTAGGGCATACAGGTGCCTTTCGCCACCCTGGTGGGGCCGCAATCCATCCATTTTGTTTTCCGTTTTTGGTATATATATATAGCCCCTACGATAGGCTGGGTGAGCGCTAAGGAGTTTTCGTGTTTCCTCGGACGACTATCACCGTACGAGTTGACACGGCTTCACCATTTGGCAGCCTTCCCCTGACCAAGCGTACGGCCTTTTACCACATAGTAAGCGCCTGCAAACCGCTACTCCGAAACCTAACCGCCGTCGACCACGAAACAGTATCCTCTGCGATTGACGTGTGAGGGCTTGGTGTCAATCTCTCAACACGGAAGGGCCCCTTCGCATCCCGGAGTACCATTCTCGCTTCCCGATAGGTAAGGCACATCATTGGTCGGCGGCTTGCCTCAGCTTGTAATCCTCCCGAGATTTGGGCCGTGTACCGCAGGCTCACGGTGGGCCCAATCACGCCTCCCAGAGGCGTCACCAGGCGGCTAAGCCCAGTGACCAACACGTTCTTCTCGAGGTCGCTGTCAGAATTTCACAACGCCCTAGTCCCAACTGGCCTTTTTTCCCTTTTTAGTCGCCTCGTACGACATGCAGGGAGTACTGATGTGGAATTCTGCACGGCCTCCGCAACAGGGCCGTACTTCTCGTCCCTGACGTATGAGTGCGACCAGAGTCAGGACGCACTCGAGCGTGACCCTCTGTTTCTGCCACTTTCACCATACGCACTCAATAAAGGCACCCCGAGTGCTCGGCCATCCGCCATGGACGGTGGCTGCGTCCTGACCCATAAGGTCTTATGATCTATATATCTTAGCGGTCGGTTCTTCCTGAGAGTGCTTCCCTTGCGAAAATTAATAGCGCCTCGTATGTCTACTTAGAATTCAGAAAGGCTCCATCTCTTGGTGGCCAAGCTTCGCCTTCTCTGAGTGTCTTTTTTAATTTTAGCCTTAACTCTATGGTCCTTGGACAGAATCTAAGGACGTTATTAACAGTTTCGAGTTTCCTGTCACATGCACAGATCGGGTCCTAAACTAGTTTGAAACTGTGTAGTTTCGCCTTGAAATCCCCGTGGCCAGTAAGTATCTGTGTGGTTCAGTGGTCGAGGACTAGAGGTAGGCTACACCTATGACGCACAGAAGGAATCATTCTCTGAGTTCAGCTACCCTTTTCAGAGTCTTCGATTTTACTTGCCATAAATTCATAAGGATCTCAGTTTGTTGATCCATGAACTCCACAGTTATCTTTTGCCTGGAAAAGTTCCTTTTCAGCGCTTGGAATCTTACCTCGAAATCCATCGGAAAAGTACCGGTTATTACTGCGAGAACCCCCAGGTATTTAGCCGTCGCTGTTGATTCTATTCTTGGCGCATTCTCTTCAGAGCCAAGCCAACAGTATAGCCTGGTTACAGGCCGCCCTTCAGAGAGAGCAGTTGGCTCTTTGAGGTAGAAAACTCGAGCGAGAAGTTTGAAGCCCACTTAATGAAAAAGTCCAACTGCTTCTTTATGGGCGAAAACGCCGTTCTTTGCCTGGCCGCACCAGCCATCAGAAGTATGTTGTCAGCATAAGTTATAATTTTCGACGTGTTCGGATATAGACTCTTTTTGTATATGGGTGATATGGCTATTTTCCATAACGTAGGGCCAAGTTGTGAGCCCTGAGGGCAGCCTTGACTGAGTTTTCTGTGATTTCAGATGTCTTCCATCTCAAGGCATGCCCATCTGTCAGTTAGATATGAGTTGATAATCCTTACTGTATTTAGCGAAGCGCCTAGTTTCAGCAGTTGCTCCAGCAATGGAGACCATTTGACGTTGTCAAATGCGCCCGTTATATCCAAAAATGTGCCAAAAATGTGTCTGGATTTGGACGCATCGATCCAGTCGTAGGCATTCTCCATGGCACTGATTGTCGATTTTCCCGAAGTAAACTCATGTTGCTCCTCGTGAGAATTTGAGTTGGTTTCGACCTCAATGCCTTGGATAATGGTCTCTAAGGCTTTCCCCAGCGTTGGCAGCAGACTAATGGGTCGGTACGACTTCGTATGGCTGGTGTCTATTTTCCAGGTTTACGAATCAGATTGATACAGTTGTTTTCCAGCAGTCGGGGAAAATCCTATTCGTGACCCCATGCCAAAAAGCTGGGTTATGGGGACCTGAAGCGCGACCCAAGCTTTACTTAACATTCCAGCTGTTATATCATCTGCACCAGGAGCGCTGGAATGTCTAATTCTCCATATTGCAGATTTTATCGTTGCTGAGTCGGACTTCTCTATCATTGCCAGAAGGCCTTGGTAACACAACCTGCCTTAGTCCGAGTTAGGAGGGACAAACTTGTCCAGGAAGAGCTCAGCTTTTTCTCGACAGTCAGCGGTCTGAGTCCCGTCCGACTTGGTAATGGTGCTGGGGATTTTCTCAATTTTGCAGCCGCTCTTAGCCCAAGAAAACGCTTTTGACCATGGGTTTTTGTCCAGATCACCTGCGAAGGCTTTCCAAGCATCCAACTTGAGTCTTCTAATCTCGGTTAGAAGTTCGTTCCGTAGCCTGTTATACTAAAGTCGGTTGTTTGCTCTTATGCTCTGGCGTCTTGTACGTGCAAGGTTTTGGCGTAATGTCGATAGGGCTTGTGACCACCAGGGGTTTTTTCCCTGTTGCGCTGACAGTCCTTTTTTTTTATCTATAATCGGGGATTCCGCCTAGTTCACCAAGGAGGGTAGAATTAAACTTGTCCCAATTGGCTGATTTAATGTTGTACCGTGTTGTGAGCGATTTTTTGGGTGAGGGTTTAGTGATTTACAGGTTAAAGCTTATAACCCTGTGATCACAACCGGGCTGATCATTCACCTGCTATCCGCTGACTATATGCCCGATGTCAGCTGTAGTCAACGTGACGTCAATATTGGGTGTCCGGGCAACTCTGCGACAGAAAGTATTCAATTGTCCTTCTAATTTTAGAAGACGCACCAGCGCCTCTGCTAATTAGCGACCGTCTAAAATGTTGAAACGCATAGATCGATTGGCTTGTGATCAGTAGCCCTTGGATTAGGACGAAATCTATTTTTTGCTCTCGGCATATTTCCCTAAACTGAAGGCTGGCTGTGCGGTCTCTATTCAAATTATGCCGTATGACTTTTATTTTGATTTTATTATTCATTTAAGGCAGGGTTGCTTTTTACCATTTAACCTCGGGAGTCTTGGTGGCCTTTTCTTAAGGTTGGATGTGGAACGAAGCGTGGTGGCAATAATTGTCTTCAAATTCTTTCTTAGACTTTATTATCCGAACTTTCGGGTTGCCAATTTTCTGTTCAATGGAATGGCGTAAGTTTTTCCATCCCTCATCACCAACTGTAAAAATGGATTTCTGCAGAGGCGACTCTAGCTATTTTAACCGCTTTTTTTAGGGCAATTTTTTTTCTTTTTCCTTTTGCCACTGCCAACCCAAGCCTGTCCTTAGCTGTCGCTGTGTTTTTTTACCATTTTATTATTTTTAGGGATTCTCAGCGTGGGGAATTCTTCCTTCTGAATCCTTAGATTTTTAGTGCTTTTGACTTTCCCGACGGTCTAACGACTTGTATGACATTTTCTTCTATTGCCATGAATTCCATGGACAGATCAATTTCTGTGCGTGATGGCAGATTACCAGACGGACCAGAGGACGGCCTAACTGGTTTGTGGTCTTTGCCTTTGAGACACTCATCGTGTTCATTTAAGAGAGCTCTATGTTTCTCTCGCATGGCGCCAAGATTGCCATGGAGATTTTCCATCATCATTCGTGTCTTGTGGAGTTCAATTCTCTGCTTCGACCAACTTCTGAGAATCTTTGAACCAGCCATTCCAAGCTGCCTGGAGCCGATTAACAGCTCATCGAGTTGAAGATTCAACATTCAGCTCAGCGTCTGCCGACTTTGGCTTCTTTTATCATATTTTTTTCGTTTCTGAGACCGACTGTTCGATTTTCTCGAAGTGGTCATCAATCCGTTTTGAGAATGCGCCTTCAGACCTATCTGACGAGGTGCTCTGTTCACTATCGGTTTCCTGCTTTCTTTTCTTTCCCGTGGTCAGAGGGGTAGAAAAATCTGGACTGTTGGTTTCACCACCGCCTTTTAGCCTCAAAGTGGTGCTTTCGGCTAAATCATAGCCATTTTCATCGATAATTAGAATGTGGTCAAGTTTATGATTGGTCAGCTGGTTGTCCGGAAGCTTGTCATGAGTGTGGTTAATTTTTTTGCCCGTCAGCACGTCAGTCGAGCAGCTTATCAGACCAGTGATGGAGAGTGATTTTGCGCCCCCCAAAATCCTTGGGCTAATGCTCCCTCGGGAGGTAAATTTGCCGGCATGGCCGGGTTATCATTTGGGGTAATATTGTTTTTGATCACTTCCATCGTTTGGTTTGTAGGTGTCCTTCACTTGCGTTTTTAAACCTATCCGCCAGGCTGAGCCCTGTACCCTCTGGCCCGCGCTGGGTTCTACGCGGGTCGCATTTGTTTTTCGCCTGGTCAAGGTCAGTCCATATCAGTGCCTGGTGCCTACGACCAGAGTTGCCAACCTCCAGAAGTTCTTCTCCACGCTGGACAGTGGTAAATGAAGCGCATGGCCAAGCCTGATCGCCCGTGAACCAGTTAAGGTCCCCGAGTGGTCGCCCCAGTTAAAGGTTGACGCCTGAACGCCTGTCTACGACAACCCTCAGGCCCTGAGGCCGGGTTACGCCCGTGACGCCTGCCAGTCGAACGTTACTGCAGGACGACTGGTTTTTTTCGTGGTTTGCTCCAAGCCTGAGCTCGCGAGCGCACGACTTGGCGCCATGTAACAGGTCACGCGACGCCTGGAGTCCGCCACAACTTGTTTAACGGACCCGATTTTGGAGGTCTCTTAGCGCTGAACTTTCGTTCGACGTGCGGTGTAGCCATGACAAGGCGGGCCTTCCTTAGAACCCGATCTAATGAGATCAAATTCAATGGAACCTCATCTAACAGTCATGTTCCGAGCGTATCAAATTTGATACGTACTGACGAAGGGTTATCTTTGTTAGACGTGTCAACAGACCTCCGGCATGGGGCCCTGTACGACAGGGACCAAGGTGTAGAAGGGCACCTTTCTACTCCATACAAGAACAACTTATCCCAGTGGAAGATTTACACTGTCCTGCGCCAAAACGGTAGGACTATGCGAAACACACCGCTGCGTGTCGGACCACGGAGCCACAGACCTCCGATCCCTCGTTGGACTCCCTCGCCTAATTCTGAGTGAGACTTCACGGGGCCAGTCAACTTGTGGATGAACACGGGCGTATAGAAGACTGACTGGGAGTCACCTATCGATAAGTCACTCAAACACGATGTTTCGGTGCGGACATCGGCTATCCGTCTTGAAAACCGTACTACTCCACAAAGTTCGTGCCACGGCAGTAAACCTGTTCCGGCATTGATGCTAGCTCGAAATACAGTCATTGTGAGTACTGGGAATACCTATTCCAAAATCTCATTCCGCGAGAGTTGGAGGAAGTCCCATTGAAGTCCTACAATGCCAACGCCCGTGTGGTATCAGTGCTCCGACTAGCTTTGTCATGCACGTGCGGCTGGTGGGCGCCTGCAACTCGCGTACCCACACCCGATATCCACGCGCCCATGACTTATGTGGATACGGAATCACTTATTGGAATCACTAATTTTACTTAACATACAGCCATCACTTACATCTGTCCCAATCGTGAACAATATGGATGTATACTTGGGCGCGCCGGTACAACGAATGTAACTATTTTTAATTACTTTGTACCAAATACATTGGACAATAAATCTTAGGTTGACGTTATCTTTACTTATTTTGCTAAAGCTTTTGATCGAGTTGACCAAAATTTCCTTTCTGAGTTCCGCTGGAAATCATGGTTTGGTGAACCTCTTGTGTCCTGGTTTAAATCATTTCTGTCTGATAGGTTCTAATTTGTAAAATCTATGGATTCACAAGTTTGAAGCCTTTCCTATTACTTCGGGAGTTCTACAAGGGGGCCACCTTCGCCGTTTTTTCTTTGCGTAATTTATCAATTACATGAAAAAAATCTCAAATTGTTACTATCTCAACTTTGCTGATGACAAGATTTTCTGCCAAATTGAATCTTTATAGAAGACTGCGAAGCTTATAAGACATAAGAATTCATAAAAAGTGTTTATACACTTAAAACTATCCTCCTCACTAAAAATTCTGTACAGCTCTCTAGTTCACCTTTTATTAGAGTACGCTTGTGTTCTATGGGATCCTTACACGGCCTTATACTCCTTTATCCTAGACCGTGTTCAAAGTCACATTCTCTGCTTTGCCGGTTATGTTTTAAAAATCAATCACATGACTGCTTTCTTGTTCTAAATTCATTATGCTTAGATACTTAAGCAGACAGAAGAGTAAATTTAAACTTAAAATTCTTTCACAGAATAATTGATGGTACATAATATGCGCCTACTCTTCTAATTTGTATACAGTTTTGAGCTCATTAAAATTCCACACGCTACACTGTTTCATTTGTTGTCCTCTTTCATACTACCAATCATAGTCGCAATCGCCACAACGACCTGCTGACGCATCTGGCACATGAGTCAACCATCTTAACAAAGAATAGTACTGGTTACCAATAGAGCTATAAATCAAATTATATTATGTTCTGAAAATTATTTCAAAAACAACCATACAAAAAGAAACTATATTTCAATAAATAACAATAAATATGTTTCATTAGTTTATTTATATTTATAAGATTTCCCAAACTGGCGTTAATTAATAATAAATAAATAAATATGTATTTGCAATATCTACTTTCCTGATAGTACTAACTTATAACTTAATGATCTAGATAAGATTATAAGTTGTTACCAAATTTTGGGATCAAACTACAGCGATGTCAGACGGAAAATTGTTGAAGAATTCCTAGAATTATTCTTCTAAACACCGGAGTTCATACCCGTCATGACGTTATAAATAACTCCTTATCAACAATCGATTTAGCAATGATAATCTCCACTTTTGCACCAAACACTAAATGTACTTATCGAATACGATTGTAGTAGTCACAATATTTATAAAACTATTAGATCAATTTCCCCCAATACACTTTCCCTCCAAATAGTATACATAGAAACCAAATAGAGAGCTATACAGTGATCTCATAAACCAATTGATTTATGTCATAACAGCCCACCACATATTGCAATTTGGTATTTTCTGGTATGCACCTTTAATACGTCATTTGTTTCAATTTTGATAACATATTTTAACCCTTTACTTTCAATACTCCCGTGATTGAGATGATGAGGTGTCACCCCCGCCCACCTACTACTCAAATTCAAAATTTCCCTGTACCATTAATTTATACACCATTTGTATACATTTGTATGACATAACTCAACCCTTAATTTTAAAAACTACTCTCGGGCCTTTCTAATATTACATAAGGTTAACCATCTTTTTTATTAATACTTATGATGCGATGTTTATCACGACATGATCACTTAAAAAATATGCCCTACAATAATCAACATTTAACACAATGCTGACGGAAACTCATGGTGATGAGGTAATGTTGAGTGAGGTTGGTAAACGGTGTATGGAATGGGGTATAGCAAATGTCCAATTTTTAGACGGCTCTTACAGGAATGTAGAGCCTGTCGACCTCAGAAGATAAGTAAGTTCCGATGGAAAAAGTCCACGGAAATTACAGCCAACTGGATTTTTCTGCGTGGGAACATAGTGCTCAATTTCTGGGGAGGTGAGTTCATGAATTTAGCTTGTTTTATTGGTAATAAACGTAGGTTAATGATAAAAATACGATTGCATCCATGCTCACGCAGTGGTTGAATCCATCCGAGCATGTAACTCATTAATTGAAGACTTTTTGAGTAGGTATCAACAACAAAATCTAGTAGTTTCATACAGTAGTTTGGTACAGCTTCATACAGTTTATGGTGTGGGATAGAAGACATTTGGAGAGGTGCTACTTTGGACTTCCAATTACAAGGTGATAATGAGCTAAAATAGCGGTTTGTGTTCTCAGGTATACTGCCACCACGTATCCTTTCTCTGAGCTATCCGAGAAAGCATGAAGTTGAACTGTTATCGTATCTTTGAATATTATCTGATGAAGAATAGAGATCCATTAAATCAACTTCAGTTCTAATTGATATCGTGTCCACAATACAGCAATATCTTTGGGTATTTTATCATATCATTTGAGCTTTGCTGTACAAAGCTGTGGGAGTCAGCAAGCCCGACGGATCGAAGACTCTAGTATTGTCGGAGAGCACTGACCGTTTTGTCAGATCAGTTGTAGATAGTTGAATATAAAAAAAAACACGTTTGTATTTGGATCCCATTTTAACCCTTATATTTTAATTCAAATTTATCATTCGACATCGCTTGAGATTCAGTTAGAACAGCTTGTAGAATATAACTGTTGTAGCTTGCCTATTTTCTTAACTCAATTTTAGCTAATAAACATAAGTTTATACGCTGAGACTGATATTCAAGGGTACGCTTGCGTTACTCGGCGTTAGCTCCAGTGAGAATATCATTCACGACCACCTTTCAGGAAAACTGACGTACTTATGGTAAATAATTTTCCATAAATGGTAGCTATTCCTGAAGTGTACGAAGAGCTTGGTATGTGCCGCTGATGTAATGTAAGTAACTGTAAAGAGGCAGTATTCTCTGGGGTATTTTTGACATATCCAGAATATTCGCAGATAATCTCGATCAGCAGGATGCACCACATTCGTCTGATACATAATATGTATTATATACATTATGTTTGGTGTAAATCATAAATACATATTTCCATAACCGTGCACGAAGAAGAATAACTTGAATATCGGGCTAAAGTTTTGGATCTATGTATATGCTTTCATTTAAGGAATATGTGGCCCTTGTACGAGCTTAGGCATTAAAAATGACACTAAGTATGGTGGTGCTACTGTTAGGTTTTTGCACACAATGATCCGAAATATAATAATGGAAAATATTTTCTGTTTGTTTGAGTGGAATCAGTTCATTGTGACCAACATCCAGGTAATCTTGCATAAAATCTGCGTACTAAGTGTCTGGCAGGATTTAGTCGGTTTTCGAGTGCCTGGAAACGGCAAAAGCAAAAGATTTTGAATCACCTAACAGGGTGATGTTTTCTGACCATAAATCGACCAGAACTCAGCTGAGTTGTCATTTTATACATTTCTTCTGCAGAACGCTCATCAGGATTCAGATTTCAAACAGCAGGAAACTCTTCCACACAGGAGCAACAATGGACATCTAGCTAGAAAAGTATCAGCAGCACAAACCCTGATGGTTAACATTTAAAACTTAAAAATGATTAAAAAAAACTGGGGGTCTAAAAATAAACCATCCCATCTATAAAAATGAGGAATACAACCCTCCTACAAAACTAAGATATCTAATACATTTAAATAAATGTAGGAAAGGGCCTCACGTGTTAGTACACGATGCCATATGGTAAAAAAATTATCAGCGAATTAACAATCGCGAAACTCAAGGTGGAACTGACCAAAAGGGGGTTAGGAACGATGGGCATAAAGTCAGAACTCTACCTTACTCACGAACAGCACATTCGAACTACGGAGAGGGAAAACCAACTAGAAGTTTCCCAACCACCAACAACCTGAACCGATACATCAAACAACCTCGGAATCAACTCAGGAGAGGACTAGAAACTCAAAAAAGGAAAACAAAAAAACCAAGAGGGGAAAACTCAAACCTGAGCACTGGGAGTGAACCCTAGCAAGATTTTAGACTAGAGACTAGAGGCTTCAATAGTATGCGAACTGACTTGAGGTGCGGTTGAAAACCTGTAAAGTCAAATCAGCAATCTGGAAAAACACAAAAACCAAAAACACTCGGAAAACTTCCAGTAAATGAAAACAACGAAACCCAAAGAAATCTCTCAGGACAAGCAAAAAAACAAGGGGAAAACACCACAACCCTTCATTATAACATGATCAACAAAATAAACACTGAATATGACTCGTATTACGGGCAACAAAGTTTTCCCGAGTCACACAACGAGGGGATTTCCAGCGTGCATTCAACACCATTTCCGACATAGAGGACAAACACAATGGTCACCACAAGCGTCACCAACGTGATCACATCCGCGTCATATACCAAAATTAACATGGGGAACAAATCCATACATAACTGGACACTGAAAAAACCAGAACTGTCGAGTGGGATTCCCTATATAGAAAACACGCTAAATAACGGTCCACATAAAACAACGGACAGGGAAAATCTTACAGAAAGAGACAATACCTAACAAACAATGATACGGGACTGGTCAAAGGAGTCAAACCTACTACCACGCAAAAATATACAGGTGGCAAAAGACGCGCTACCAGAGTACGCAGGGAAAAAAGAGGAGGACCCTATGCGCTTCCTAAACATAACGAGGTATATAATAGAAGCAGAAATCCCGGGACAACGATGGGTAAAAATACTGGCACTACAACTTAAAGGAGAGGCCGGAACATGGTGAGGATGAATAAAAGCAATCGACCCCACATGGGGAAGAATTCTACAAAGAATTCACCAACAAGTTCAACGAACCTCAAATCACAGCAAAACTACACACAGAACTGATGGGGTGGAAACAACTCTGCTGACAATCAACAGGGGATTTTGTGTTACAAAAAATACAGCTATTTCGAAGACTGAAAACTAGACTGGACGAAGATAATGCGATGGAAACCATTATTATATTTTTTTTGAAAACTGTTTTGAACGCATTAAAAAATAAATGTTTTGGGGATAAAAATGGGCCCCGGGACCGTGCCCCTACTAGACCTCCTCCTCTTGATAATATGAATTTAAGATGTCTTGTAAGGACTGTGGTATAAATTTTAGTGTCTGGTTGTGCATGGAATACAAATGATACGCACGTCCATCACTTCTTGGGAATTTTCATTTTACCAGCTGAGATAGAGATTCCCATTTTACTATCCACTGGACAGAAAAAGGTCGCTTTACAGTGCTTCAACCGCCATCGAAAATTAACTTTCTGTGGAAGCGTTACTGCATTTTGCTTAGATCTTTTGCCATGATCAATACTTATATTCATTAGTGATTACATTTTTTTATTCTTATTTTATTTTAATATAATAGTTGTAATTTATACTGAAATATATGTCACGGACCTTACAAAATATAAATTTTTGGTTACATCTTGTATTCATAACCTCTATGCATGACGCTTAAAATAAATAAACCCAAATAATTTTTTTTGACGAAAAATAGTATGTGTAGCTCGTGCCACACATACCTATCACCTGCGATTGAAATATCACACTTCCGCCCTTGCCACACAATATACTATTAAATATAAATACATATAACTAACTATAACTAATAATACAAGCTGTCTTAACCGAATTGTTTTTAGTATACAAACAATGAGTTATCATTAACTCAAATTTACTACAGGGACCTACAAAATAACGAGGTACATTCGACATCTACATTATGAAAAAGCGTTACACCAGTGCCTACTAGAAAAAATAAACATACTTACATATTTTAAAATCAATACATTCATCGGCATGTGCGTGCCTAGGGGAAGGGTTTCATTTTAAGTTTAATACTACAAACACGCGACTGGCTTATTTATATAATCCATTATCGATCTGTCTAGTACTATAGACCAAGTTAACTATACAGTGAAAAACATCAAAAGATTTACATTATTGCCATGTACGTGTTAAATATTATAGAGGATGAAAAGGTTCCAATCAAATAAAAGTTAATTGCCAAAGGTCACTAATACTGACAATATAGGAAATATCGAAAGCGTAAAAATAAAATAAAATTTTGATAGAAAAATTAGGTATTTGCTTATACATTACAACTATGTAATCACTTACAGATTGTAAATTCCAATTTAACTGCTGCATGTGATCCCGTTCAAAATGTAATTGATGCTCTTTGTAATCTCCGTGAAAATAGTGATTCTAATTTTTAAACAATATATGATACAAGTAATTAAATACTTAATGATGTAAGTAGTGAAGTAACAATGCCTCGCTGCGTAAAAAAAAACAATTAAACCGGGTTACTACTCCTATACTACTATAATACTTTAATACTCCTTCAAAATTTCCTGCAGAAGAATATCTAAATATTACAGACGCATAATATTTAATCCATTTTTAAACCATGTCATTATTCATTTATCAGAACTTTTTTATACAATATAAACAAATAATAATCAACTAAGAAAAAGTAATGCCAAGTTGTAATAACGTAAATTCACTAGATCTATCAAAAGATGGTTCGTTGCTCAGCTCAGAATCTAAAAGTTATAAAGTCACAATAGTTTTTAAAAAGTCAGGAAAAACAAACAAATAATTAATAAAAAACTGAGATTTTTGAAAAAATCAATTTTGTTATTTATTGTATCTAAAACAAAAATACCTATTTAGGTACTTGAAATTTTCAATGAATGTTTATAATAGCAATTTCTATGCACCATATAATTTCGAAATATAACTCTTTTTGAGTTAATTATAGACATAAGAAAATTTTGATTTTTATAATTTTTTTTAAATTTATTGTCGATAAACGATTGTTTGCTTGGTCAAAAATCTTGGAAATTTATTACAAGATTCGCCATATGTTTTTCTACATTTAACAAAAAAAAAAGTTTACTGGAAAGTAAATAATTAATTTTTTACTTGCGTTTGAAGTTATATATTTTATACGCACCCATAAATTAATAAATTCTCATACAACAATTTTCATATTTTGTTAAAATGTTGTTCTCCAATTTTAAATTTTTAGTTTTTAGTTCTATAATTGTCAATAAAATTGTATTTATTTGGTCAAGAAGCTTGTAAATATAATACGAGGTTCCTCATATGTAGTCGTTATAACGGCAGTTAAAAATATTAAAAATATTAAAAATCCATAGGCAATATTTTTTTTATAAATATTTAAAGTAACATTTTGTCAACATTTATCAGAATCTCAAAAACTTTTAAATTTCTTTGTAGTTAAAAAATTATTTAATTTATAAACATTTTTATAGTTACCTAAGGATTGCAAATTTAAAGCAAGAGTTTTCATAAATTATTCATTCTGTAACTAACAAATATAAAAAAGTGGTTAAGTGGATATCACTCTGTTGTACAGTAGGTTACAAGTGAATCAATGTTTAATGGATTGTATTAAATTTGAATTCAATGACATAATAATATCATTTTATAAGAAAAACGATTCTAAGCGGAGACGGTTTGTCAGTCTGGATATTTTATATTATTATTATTTGTTATAGCCTGTAAGTTGAATTAATACCATTATATTATTATTTTTTATTCGTTTCTATGGTGATAAGCAAAGCGGTAGAAATAAAAATCCTGTTTTTAACAGTTTTTCGTAATTTGCTGTAAGTTTTTCCCGTGTTATAAAATAACTATTTAGGAAATCAAAAAATTACCTGTCTAAAGTGCCATCTTGATTCAATTTGCATTTTTAGTTATTTTGTTATAATTTAAAATATATTATTCTTGGGTAGCTATATGAAACTTTTATAGTATACCTACTAGATGATCCCGTGTACTTCGTTTCCCATTAAAGTACCAACTCTATATGACTTAAACTTTGTTCAATTCGTTATTTAATATTCGGTGTATGGTGTTCAAAACTTTTCCGTTGCCCGGAATAAAAATTCTGGTTCGCAGCAGTATTTTATCAGGTACGCGGAACCCGAGCTGTATGTACGTAAGTGTATGATTTAACTCTATAAAGTATCAAAGTCATACCAAGTTTTTGCAATTTGGATCAAGATGACACTTTAGAGAAGTCATTTTTTGATTTTCTCCGTAGTTTTTGTTATGTATTTAAATTTTCAGACCACCTTGGCCACAAACACTATACTGAATTAAAACACTATTTAATTAAATTGTTAGATACTTCATTATTAACATTCTTTCATTAACATAAACATCGAAAAAATGTACTTAAAATTAGAACACTAACATATATATCAGTTTTTTAACGTCACTTGAAACACCACCGGAATTAAATTTTCTAACGCTTTGTTTATCACCGTAGAAACGAATAAAATGTAAAAATAACCTAATTCCCACTAGGTATATTATATAGAATTAATGGTTACTTATTATATTTATGATTCATACATTTTCTTTCGTCTGCTCAGAATCGTTTTTTATGGAATGCAATCATTGAATTCAAATCAAATACTGTAATAATACACTATCCTGTTCGTGGACCGAAGGGACGACAGACAAACTTCCACCACCACTAACCTACTCCACCCTGCTCCACCTACCCGATTTTTAATATCTAATTTTGTCTAAATTTAAACTTTAAATATCTTTAGGTAATGCTCTTAATTTTTTTGATTCTGATCGTAGTGATTTGTTTCTGTCTATCATCAACGTTTGGGGTAGTTAAATTGCTCCAATTTTCGACATCAGCATATTTTCTGATAGAAAAGTCAATCTATAATTGCTGTTTTTGGGAGGTAAAAATTTAAAAGTTCCATTGTTTTTGAAAGCGTCGAGGGAAAAACGAAAACAAATTAAGGAATTTTTACACAATACCAATTTTTGACAAAATCGATTTTATTTTTTGGTGTAATTCAAAAACTAATAAATAATATCAAGAGACACTTGAAATTTTCACCAAATATTTATATTAGCATTTTTCATACATGGTAAAATTTTTAAAAAATGTTGACTCTTTTTTGCAACCACTGAAAGGATAGTGACACAACTCAAAAAATACGTTTTTTGAGTTTTTACCATCAAAATTTACAGAACTTCATCCTTTAGTATGTTTGAAATTTTTTATTCATATAATATTAAAGTCGGCATGAGCTCAAGTTAATTTCTGCTTAGGTTACACAATATTTTTCTAGTCAAAATAAAGTTATATCTCAAATGTAACAGTTTTACATGGGAAAAATTATTTAAATTTTATTAATACAATATAATTATTGTACCTATTGTAAGAATAACTAATAGTTTTATCAATATTATAATCGATAACTATTTATAGAACGATACGATTAAATTAGTGTCAGTAGACTTCTATTTTGGTATTATAAAATATAAATTATTGTTTAGTATAAAAATCTATGGATAATAATAATAATTGGTACGTTGTCAATAGAACACGTCTATAATCTTATGTTGCGCGTATGTTAGACAAAGACGAAAAATTCCGACTGGAGCCACTGGAGGACGTTACATGGACATTTGTTGTCTTAGTCTTACAAGTGCGTAACATAGCAAATTGTACGCTCAGCAGATCACGTTGAGTTCCGTTGGTTGAAAAATTAGAGTGAAATGATCTTTTATAAAATGTCAAGGTCAGATTATTATCCAAGCATCTCATAGACTTTTTATTATATTTTAATTGTAAAGCAAGTTATGAGCAGGTATTTATGATGTACAGTCAATTTGTAATTTTAAAATACTCACAACTTGCTCTAAAATTAAAATATAATAAAAATCCTATGAGATGATAATCATCTTACCTTTAAATTGTATAAGAGGTGTTAATTCACTTTAATTTTTAAACTAGTGGAGCTAAACATGATCCACTGAGAATAAAATTGTCCATGTTACGCACTTGTAAGACGGAGACAACAAAGAGTAGCGTCCTCTTAATGTTATAATTAATTATAATATTGTGTAATACTATTTTCAACGTTTTGTGCGTAAAATGGATCTTCTACAAAGTTCAAGACCAAAGCGCCTTGTTGTTGAATATTACATGTTGTATTAATAAACAATATCTAAAAATTACTACCTAATATTTATTTATTTTTTTAAGTTTTTAACATAACTAAATATTAGTACTTTACCTAGGTACACTTAGCAAAGATAAAGTAGGTAAGTACCTAAAATGTATCAAGTAGTTAAACCATGCAATAATATTATAATACAAAATATTTACATACCTATTATTTTGTATTTAAGTGTTATTGATCTTAAATGTTATAAGATAAGTTATACATTTTAATGTTATAAATAATATTAACATTACAAATTTTAGTTTATTTTATGTGGCGTAAATCAAAAAAATATTATTTTTCCAAGCAGAAATAATGACACAAGTGAAACTGAAATCAGATTTACAATAAAACTTATAAACCAACGGTGAAATGGTACTTAATATTATTTTAAGCATATGAAAATAAAAGTAAGCTATAAAATATTAATAATAGTTAATAATATAAGATTGAAAAATTGTTTTCTATTCATAGTTAATTACATAATGAAACATTAAAAGTCGATTTCCTAACATTTTGATACTTTGATTTGTGTCACTATTCTTTCCGAGGTGCGTTTTGACCAATAGCCACTAGAAATATTTTTAAATTATTGTTGATAAAGACGGTAAAAACCTTGAAAATTTAATGCAGGTTCCTCATAAGTTGTGTTAATAGTAGTTCAAAAATATTAATTAATGATACAAAGGCACAATTATTTTTTATATCCATTTACATTTCAGTACCTATTGACAACATTTATCGATATCTCTAAAATGTTTTTATTATTTTTCAGTTAGAAATTCATAAAAGTTTTTACTGTCATAGCTAACATTGAAAATTTGAATAGAAGATTCCCCACAAGCTTTTCTGCCTTTAACAAAAAAAAAAAGTTTACTGGAAATGTACGCTATTTATAGTCATGAAATATTTTCGATTTTTCTTAATTGTCAAATTTAATTTTTTATACAAGTATCCTAGGTTGATACTACGTCTCAACAAATGTATCATTGAATTCAAATAATATAACACATCCATTGCAATGACATATTCAACAACTACTGTACAGCAGAGAGCAGTACTTGTCGACCAAGTTTTATATTTTGAGAGTACCCCTCAAATTATTTTTATTAAAACAAAGGAAGGAATGTTATATTTTGTTAAAATAATATTGTGGTTTTGTAATTTTTATATCATAAAGTTGTGCCTTATTCAATAAGATATTAAAATTAAATTTGATGGTTTTATAATATCTGTTAATGCGATCAAAAGCTCGAACTGAGATATAATAGGTATAATATTTTAGTCTGTGGTCAAACATGTTTTACTTGTTTATCATTATTAGAATTTATGATTAATTACCTAATTAGTTATAAATGTTAGAAAATACTTATATGTAACCATTAATTGTCATGTTAATAAATGATAAGTGAAATAATATTTATAGTAACTATTGGTAAATGTTACTGGTATTGGTATATTATATTTCAACTACCTACTGTCGAAGATGGATATGGATGGTCGGGAGTGTGGTTATGTTGAGTTTAATCATTGTAAGGTAAGGAACGCTAATTTGTTGTTAGTCTGAGACTCCCCTTTCTTTTATTTTTTCAATTCAAACGCTATGCGGTTACAGTGTGAATACTAACAAATTTTAAATAACTGTATTATAATAACATATCCAAAATGGTAAAACGAACGAATTCATCGTATTTCTGAATAAAATTTTATAGAATATGTTAATATACCCAGAAATAACGAGTTACCAACTTCTGCAGATCCGTTCGTATTCTATTTAATAACTTTGACCGGATAGATGGCGCTAGATAACTTAAAATATTCGAAAAAAATAATATTTTATTCTAATGGGGTCAATGTTGAGTGCCGACAATAGTGCATGAAATGTTGGCCTTATCCACAATCTATGCCCTGAGTTATTCTTATTTACGGAGTATTATAATATAATCTAAAAATAATTTGGAACCCAAAATACGGAGGAGCTTCCTTTAGATTGGTCATGCGTTGAATTAGGAATGCTCTTTCATAAGGGAATCCTTTGTTCAAAAAGTGCCAAGTCAAGTTTGGGAACTATTGGTAATTCACAGACGTGCACAGGATGTTGTGTCTGGTGCAACCCACATTTTTAACCGGCCCTACCGAACAAAATGCAGCCGGCGTAATATTAATCATTGTGACATATAGCTGCATAGCGTATAGGTTAGATAAGTAAAATGCGCGCAATGTATAAATTATGTAATAGTAATCGATTATAATATTATGTTAGGGACATAGAGTAAACTAGTAAAGGGTCGTTTAGTATCAACATATGTAAACACAAATACGGATTATGGTCATCCAATGGGTAATGTACTTGGTTGTGTCTGGGGGCATGGACACGTCACCAGTTGCTCCTAAAACAAAATTTGTAATTTAGGGTCAGTACCTATATTAATAGCGCTGTTTATACCTATTTTAGTTCAGTATATCTGCAATTGCACTGCATATATTTTAAGTATATTTATGTATATTAGGTATAGATATTATAAATATACTTAAATAATGTACTAACTATTATTGACTTTCATTGTTTAACAATCGAAAAACTTGATGAACATATCGTATTTATCGAATCTGAAAAATAGTGGTTTATTTATATATTATGAATAATTTCTAATTATACACCAAAAATATACTGTAATTTAAAATAATATTATAATAGTAATTTATCTAATTGTAATAATTACAAAATCTGTGTGTAATATGTATATTAGACTATATTCCAATAAAATTATTGTTATATGTGCTATTGAATAAAACAAATATTACCCTGAAAATTACGACGCACAACTATTAGTCTATTGAACGATTGAACGTTATACCTTTTTGGCCGAACGATTGAGAACACTTAAAATTAATAAAAAAACTTACCGTTGACCCCAGAAAAGAATACGATTGAGAACAAATTAACGTGCAACTTTGCCATATCATTTATTTGGCTATTGAAAGATTCATGCCCGTATGCATAAAATAAATATTCTTGAAAAAAGTCACCAATTAATAATTATAACCTTATACAATATAGGAATAAAAAATGTAAAATAATTTGCATAATTTATAAAAATATGTAATATACAGAACAGTTTTTTAAACATGCTCACCTCCGTTTATCCCTTTAATAATACTTTTAGTCAAATTCTGATTTTAAGTATACCTGAAGACTATATTTTCAAATTTCTGATAATTTTGTACTACTCAAGAAATGCCCTGTGGCGATACAAACTTCAATTTTTCAAATGAAAATCCCCCTTTTTTACTGTTAATTATTTAGCGGGTGATTCTCTTGAAAATGTTGAAGTATCTAAATCAAATTCTAATAGGTAAGTAGTTTCTGAGTTATTAAAATATTCATAATAAGGAGAATAATCCTTAAATATGTTTTTACAAAAATATAAACTATATGTAATATTAGATGTAGGTAGTATTCGTTATACTTCAATAATTTTTACATTGATAGATCATAAGAAATTACTAAAATTTTCAGATCATCTAAGGCCCCAAATCTACTTAACCTATTGGCTATTGCCATAGACATATTATTCTTAATACCTTGACTCTAACTATCGTATATATTTTTAATATTGTTTCTGCTTGAGTTTCAACTAGAATTTTAATAACAATTAACATAATATATTGGTGGATTATTTCAATATCAACAAATTATCGTGCTCAAATTATCGATGGATTAAATTTGGCAACGTTGGAAAAAAAATAAAATATCGAGCGTTCTCAATCGTATTTTACCGATTTAAAAAAGTAATTTTAAGCGCAATTTATTGGTAAGCTCTCGTGTTTGGATGTGAACAACAAACATACTATGCATACGGATACGTCCGTCATTATAAAACCCAGTCTTATCTTAGTCTTATCGCATTGATAAATAATGTTATAATTTTTCATTTGATAAACCATAAACATTACTTTATTCTATATAGATACTATGTTAGCTTTATAAATAAATATTTACCTGCCCACAATAAATTACAGGTACAGGAAATGACCATTCATTATCCGTGAGCACACCTATAACTGGTGTATAATATAGTTATGTAGATACAACTGTATACACAAAACTGGGTTTACTCTAAAATGTGGATAATAATTGATATATAATATATAAATATATATAAAGAAATATAAATATAAATATCAAGAATTTTAAATTTTAAAATTCGGATAAATTAAATATAGAAATTTACTGAAATTTTAAGTAGAAAAAGTAGTAGTTTATAATTTATATTACAGTAATCAGTTTCTTTTATCTAAGAAAATTTTCACTTTATTGCATTGAAAGTAATTCTACCAATACTATTTTACCTAATAAGTGATATACCTACTAATGCTATTAAAAATAATTCCTATGATATTTATTTAAATAATTTTGAAAAATTAAATCGTAATGATCTGAATAATAATTGCCACATAAATATTAAATTTTCTTGATCTGATAAATCCTATTGAAATTTCTTATTTAATTTTAAAAATACCTGATCAATATTAATTTTATAAATATAATTTATCTAACTTTATTTTATAATAAACAGCTGACTCTATCTCAACTTCGCTTTCTTTTTTTTAATAGATTACTAATTTCTGAAAAATATTTTTCTACCTATAGTATAAAATGTAGGTATTCATTTATACCTCTATTTATATCAGGTGATCACTAGCAATGTGGACATTATAGACCCATCGGTTTTGCCTTTTTTTACCGTTTCAAAAGGCTTTTAAACGATTACGATTTTTTCTCGTCTAATCAATTTGGCTTTTGCTTAAATATATCTGCTATAATACCTTTCAGTCAAAATTCTCATTTCATACATAGTATTAAATAGATTAAAAAAATGGAATAAATAATTGTACTATCTAATCGTACTAATTTTGGAACTCAGTCATTACTCCCTAGTCAGTCCAATAATAAAAGGTAGGTATGTAATTGATTTATTACGTAAATATAATTTATATTTAGATAATTATAATAAATTTGATAACTAGGTAGGTAGGTAATTATGAGAAATGTATTAATAATATTTTCTTTTGTTTTTAATTTGTTATTATTTTTATAATATTATTGTACTGATATACCATTTTCTTTATAATTCACTTCTTACCATGAACTCGTCTTATATTCGCATCAAGTACTATATGCTTATTATTTATTAGATAAGTTTGTAACTAATGTTTATCTTATATATTATTATTATTATGATATATAATACCATGCTACAAGTAATTTTGTAGGAAAAATAACATGGTTCTAAGCGTTTCAATTTATTTGATTATTTCCCTTCTACATTAGTACATTACTAACATAATATTACAATATAAATAATGATCAATAATACATTTTCGCAGGTTATGCAACGTATTTAGGTATGTTAATTTATTAAAAAAAATTTACTAACAAATCAATAATTTCCAAATCTGCACGTCTCTTAAGGTGGTTGTTCGTGTTGGAAGTTTTTATTAATTACATTGGTAGTTTTTGAAATTTATGATCAAGGGCATAGTTAGGTAATAAATATTGTGTCATCATTTCGAAAATGTTCTAAACATCTTAATTAAAAATTAAAAATCTTATAATATTATAGGAGGTAGGTATTAGTGTATTACATAAATAGAAACTTGACAGGTAATGGGCTTAATTTTTTTTAAGCATCAGAATCTCATAGATAAATATTAAATGTAGATAATAAATTAATTTCGGAAAAAAATCCCTTCTCTAGGAAAGAAAATTCCCAGTAGAATTATACAGGGAATCGACTAAATATAAATAGCTTATAAGAATTATATTATTTTATAAATTATACATTAGAAATAAAATTAATATTGTAATGCAATCACTTCATAATAGTACATGCATGCATTTTTTTAATATTTATTATATAGGGTAAGAGACAATTTTTAAAATAATATACAATTTTAATTTTATTTCTATTATATAATTTATAAACTAATTTTTTATAAATAATTTATATTTAATTATTGTTAATATTTTATTATTATTATTATTATTATTACAACTCTCGGTATCGTGGCTGACTAGGTAATATAATCACATAATATATACTACCAACACAATATATTATATTATTTACATTTTTATTTATATACAATTATTATTATAAGCTTCGGTATCGTGGTATGCATTTCTTTTATATAATATACTAGCTGATCCCGTGCACTTCGTTGCCCGTTAAATGTATCAACTCTGTATGACTTAAACTTTGTTCAATTCGTTATTTAATATTCGGTGTATGGTGTTCAAAATTTATTTTAACTTTTCCGTTGCCCAGAATAAAAATTCTGATTCGCAGCAGTACATTATATCAGGTAGGCAATCTACCTGTGGTAGATCGCGGACCCCGCCGTGCTGTTAGTACGTAAGTTTATGATTTAACTCTAAAGTATCAAAGTTATACTAAGTTTGTTGGTTTTACTTAATTCTACCTACGATGGATTAATATAATCAATTTACCTATACAAAATCCTATCCTAATCTAACCGTACCGATGAATAAAAAAAAACAAATTTAACCCTTTGTAAATTAACTTTTCTTCCCAGAGGTTTAATCTACCCAAGAACATTAATTTATATATATATCTAACTATGTAAATACAGAGACTATAACTATACAGACTAAACTCTGGAACTACTTATCAGATCTTCTTGTATATTATATTATATGTATGTATATTGACAAAAAATAATAATACAAATAAACAAACATGACCGATTAACCAATAGCTACCTAAAATTTTCTTTCATATAAACCTTCTTCGTGAAATACTCTTTCGTTTAAAAAAAAAAATTAAAAAGATCTGATAAGTAGTTTCAAAGTTAAGCCTGTACAGAGATTTTCATTTCACGTTTTTATAGTTTGATATTATATTATAATTTATATTTAAAAAGTAAAGCAAATAGTTTTTTTTTATTATTATTATCATTAAAAACCCATGGCAACCATTTATAAACAAAAATTTTCATCTGAAATCTCAAAATTCCCGTCTTAGCACCTCCCGGGATTAATCCTTTCCCTTTAAAATTAGCCTATCTTTTAAGTTGGACCAAATTACACGCGGTGTAAAAATTTCATCAAAATCGGTAAGTGGTTTAGGAGTCCATTGAGGACAAACATTGTGACACGAGATTTATATATATTAAGATTATAATATAGGGTAAAAGACAATTATTGTTAATATTTTTTTATACATTAATTTATTTACAATTATTATTTTTATTATTATTATTGCAAGCATCGGTATCGTGGTATGCATTTCTTTTATATAATATATTATAATATAGGGTAAAAGACAATTATTGTTAATATTTTTTTATACATTAATTTATTTACAGTTATTATTTTTATTATTATTATTGCAAGCATCGGTATCGTAGCATACATTTTTTTATGAAATAATAATTTTTAACATAATATAGGTACAATATTAATTTTATTTCTAATATATAATTTATAAAATAATTCTTATAAATTATTTATATTTAGTCAATCCCGGTATAATGATACTGGGGATTTATTTCCCTAGTGCGGGTATTTTTTTCCTATGTATTTTTTTTCCAACTACTATAGTAAATATATTAGTATAATATCCAATTATGTTGTTTATACTTTATTTTATTAATATAAAAGAAAGTATTGAATATTAAGAACTGTAAAAAACATAAAATCAAAATCTTGAGTACCTAATATAATTAATTATAAAACAACAAAACATAAAAATGAAAAAACTCCTGCCAACAAAATTGCAGGGGTAGGTATTGCTATGCTATAATATTACTACTCTCGTCCATGCTTTTACGTTATAATAATAATATAATAGTTAGGTTGGTAGTAATAAAATGAATGAGATTTAATAAAATATAACCTCCAAGCCCGGGTCGGAAACCTACATGTAATGACTTATAAAAACGACAATGTAGATAAAACCGTGCGTAAGATGTATTAAAAGATAATAATATTTGCCCGATTGACCCTCCGACCGCGAAAAACTCGCGTGCAGCGCCGAAATAATTATATTATAATGACGCGTCGGGCCCAGTATTACGATGTTGCTTTTAGTGTGTAGGTATTAAAAGCGATCGATGTTGCCAGCGACGTCGCCTAATGAAATTTTGTTCAAACAAGCCATATTATTACACCACGTTTTACGTGGTGGGTCGTGTTTATGGGAGTACGGTGATGGTAATATTTTTTTGTTGTGTAGATACAACAATATAATATTATAATAGTCGGTCGGTTCTCGTGAACCAAGGGGGAATAATAATTCTCCACGCCCGCGTTGGTTCAAGGCTACGTATTGGAACTCAGACACTTTTCATATTGCCAACGTAAATATTTGCTTTCTCTGTTGATCGTTCCGACGTACATTTTCGATGCGAGCAACGCCGAGCGCATGTTGACTGGCGACGGAGTCGTCGGCGATACAAAATAATAATATAATGATTTTGTCTCGTCGACACGCGCGCAACAATTTTGAGAACCACTCAGGCGGGGTCCCTCGAAAGCGGGCGCTATATTATAGTAGTAACCGGCAGTTTTGCCTTCTGCGGTGGTTGCCGGTGGGCCTACTTGCTGCGTTGGCACGCCGTCGGCCGTCGGGTGTGTTCGTTCTGCTCCTGTGCACAGCTCGCTGCAGCTGTGGACTGTAGTTGTAGTGTTGGGCTGTACCGCCACCCGCCACCCGCCACCCACCTGGCGACGATGGCACAGCTGCCGTCTACGTCGTAGACTATACGATATGCGATGAATTTCATTCTTCCCCTCTCATCGCCGTAACGTGATATTTTCAACGTTCATTCGCTGGACAATTTTTACCACTCGTTCCCAGGACGTTTCAGACATTTTATTGTTTAATAACACGTCGCTGGCTCCGTATTCTTTTTATTATTATTATTGTTATTACTAAAGTATCCTTCCAAATGATAGAAGTGAAATCTGTTTAGTATTGTGTGTTTGTGTTGATAATATTATTCTGATATACAAACACTATTTTATAGCATTATCCAAAACAATGAACAAACATTATATTTTATTTAACACCCACTCCACTCTTTTAGAATACCCAATCATTGCTTTCGGTTTTATATGACACATTACATGATTTTACGAGTATCCGGTCCTCAATTTTTAGATTCTGAGCGGATCGATGGATGTATTGATTTTACAATGATGTGTGGTTTTTTTTAGTTTTTTATATCTGTCATCACCGTTTGGGGCAGTAAAACTCCTTCGATTTTCTTCAACATCTTGTTTAATAGGAAAATGAATCTAGTTGGTGCATTGGAGAGGTCAAAATTTAATACTACCCATAGTTTTCAAAAGCGCAAGGAAAAACAAAATTAAAATTAAGGAAAAACGGGAATTTTTTCGCAAATCGATTTTGGATTTTGGAGTAACTTTAAAAAAAATGTCTGTAGATATAAGACATTTTCACTGAATTAAACATAATATAAACATTAGTATAAACTACTAGAATTTTCTATACAGGATAAAATTTTCAAAATATTTTTACTTGTTTACAGCTGTTTACGGACATATTCAGTTCCCAATTTTTTCTATAAATATTAATAATATTTTATTAGTTGGGTCAAAAAGCTTGAAAATGTAATACAAAGCACCTAATATATCGTTACGATAGATGAAAAATATTAAAATATAGTCACAATTTCTTTTATAAGCATTTAAAGTTCGATTTTTGACAAAAGGCGTAACAATAACGAAAATATGCAAATTATTTTTTGTTAGAAATTCCTAAAATATTTTCTTTTCAAATCTAAGATTTTAAAATGTAATATAAGATTCTTATAAGGTTATCTACCATAATGAAAATAAAATGTCTATAAGAAAGACAAATCAAATTGTTGAGCATTTGAAGTTTTTTACAACGTTGGATATTCACTCGATTCTCAAGTAGCGCTTTTCTTATTTTGGTGTAATTCAAAAACAAATAACCGAATACACTTGAAATGTTTATTTTATCAATTCCTATACCTCATAAAATTTTTAAAATATTTTGACTGTTTTAGAGCTGTACACGGACATTTTTAATTTTTAATTTTTAATTTTTTAGTTCTTTTTCCTATAAATGTCAATACATATTTATTTGTTAGGTCAAAAAGCGTGAAAAATGTACACAAGGCTCCTGATATATTGTTACAATAGTAGTTGAAAAATATTAAAAATACATAGCCACAATTTTTTTTATGAGCACTTAGAGTTCAATTTTTGAAAATTTAAAAAAAGGTTTTACTAAGTAGGTTATTTAGCTGTAACCAAAAATCCTCAAAAATATAAAAACACATTTTTTTAAAGTTATTTTATGTTCAAATTTATATAAAATTACATATTAAATAACCAAGAATATTAATAATAAGTAATAACAATATATATATAAATTACACAATTAACGCTAATTTGTTCTTAAAAATATATTGCATAATCATCGATCAAAAACAAAGCAATTAACATTAAGTGTTTAGTATGTACTATATTAATGTATTGTAATGCCATGATGTATTATAGACTATAATATTATTATTTATTATGGTATAAAGTATAAAGTATACTTAGATATAAGTAGTATACGTAGATTTAATCTATTATTGTGAATTTATGACGTCGTTTGTTGCTTGGTATCGATAACATTTTGCTTATGAATAATTTTAGCATTAGCCATTAGTCAATACGTATTCACTACAGTAGAGAATTTAATATTAATTTTAAATTCAAAAAAATAAATTCAAGTGTGGCCTTCATAATAAGAATACTGTAGAAGAACAAAGAAATCGAGAAAACACGACACAGGCGTGCGCGTACACAAACACACACGCACGCACCAACACACATAATATTTTAATATAGCGTACTCACTACTCAATGATAATATAACTATGAATAAATAACTTACTATGAACGATATTGTGGTATGATTTATCTATTTTGTATATTATCATTATAAATTAAAACAAGAGCGATAAGTCAACTACGCTAGGCCCTTTTCTATGACTTACCTTCGTGGCTGCATCAATAATCATTATTCATTAGATTTAAAATTATGAAATTTACGATTGAAATTTCTAAATTCAGAATTTCAACTGTAACTGCGCGTAATATTTTTATTCTTTAATTATATTATATAATTACAACCTACTACAGGAATATCAAACACTCGTCCCTCGCACTCGGATAGAAATATTAATGTATTTATTGAAAAAAATAAAATCATCAAAACTATGTTAGTGAGAGGTATACCGTATACATTATGCTACTATTCTGTCTTATTTTTGATAAACTGTAATTGAATAAATATTGTATAGTATTGTAAGCAGTTAATTAAATTATAAATTTGTATAAATTTAGTGTACGGCCTAGTTTAGTATTAATTTGGCTCAGTTAATACTTTGAGTTGGACATGCCCGAGGCCTGTTGTACATATATAAGTTATTTAGTTATCACCATAAACAGAAATTAATATAAATGATTAGTCCATGTTAACTCTGACTGTTTTCCATAGCTAGTCAATTTAGTAACAGACGCTTCAATAAAAATAATAATTTTTGTGATGGACCAACATTATATTGATGATTATTGAGATTTGTCATTATCATTGTTGACTAAAACCATGCACTATGTAGTCAAAGACAAAATCAACAGAACCAATGTGATAACTAATTAAGTATATACCTTTAGCAAAATAATGTATACATACTAGATATATTTCATCTGCAAGGAAAATGTATGAATCATATTGATATGTTTTGGGGTATAGTGCACTAGTGTAGTGGAAAAATATGTAGTAGCATTTAACATTTTGATAGGAATTAAATGAATTAATAATTAATAATTACATATTTATAATAAATAAATATTATATTACTATAAATATTGTTTAAATATTATAAATATAATATATTATTATAATATTTAATATTTTTTAAATATTATATTGATTTGCGTATCTATGATGATACACAAAGCGTTACCTACTCAAAATCGGTTAGAAAATAAAATCTTTGTATCCAGTGTTAAGACATACCTATTTATGTTAAAATAATTTTACATAAAATAATGATAATGTACCTATGTTGAAAATTCTAAATGCTAAATCTGAACCGATAAAAATGTCTATATTATGTAAAATATGGAAGAGTAGATAGGTACCATATTATTTCAGACGAATCATTATTGCAAAATTTAGTGTGATTTTAGAACAGTTGTGAAAAATAAATAACCCTCTGTAACTGTGGACAACTCAGAAGTGATTGAATTTTTGGAACATTTAATGTAATAACTAATAAATACTAATAAATTACCTAGTTATGAATGTATAACATTAAAATATAAAATATTATTTTATAAAATCGTTTTAGGTACCAAATAAAATATTTTTAGAACACTCGTGTTGGGCCTGTTGTGAAATATGTAAGCTGGACTGTCACACTCTTTTTTATTAGGCCATACATAATAATGTATGACGTATGTATCTACCTAGTTAGTGAAATATTATATATATAGTTATGACTTATGATATAAATAAAAATTGAAATTAACTACCTATTTATCAAGTTTATTCTGTTTAAGCGGGCCCTTGATCATTTGAGTTAATCATTTATAAACTTGGCTCTCCCACTATAAATTAACCTCTGGATGAAACATTGTCTATATTTAAACCCCATTTGCCCACCTTTTCCATTTTAACTCTTTATTCAAGTTTTCAACCCAGTGGTTACGTATTTCTGTACATTTTGAAATCTAAGAAGTCATTACGCATTTGTAGATTTATGTGCTTTACTGTCAGTTTTCAAGGAATGCGATTATTGTTACAAAATTAACAAAGGTTTTATTACAACTATGCTGTTCATTCAGTATACCTACCTAATATCTATGTGTATTATGTATGAATATGAATATTTAATATCTATGAATGATATTGTCAAAAATGACTTAACTATACCTACATTTTTCTAAAGTAATATAATTTCAGAGTTAGTGTTTTATAGAGATTAACAAATAAACATTATTTTTATAGAATGGCTTAAATATATTACTTATCAATTCAATTTTTTTATTAGACAAATTTAATCAAATCAAATGTATAATAATTAGTAATTGCTTAATAGTTAATATAATTGATAATTTATTTGCACTATTATGAAATACAAATGTATAATATAATTCCATTAAAACTATACAATTAAATGATCTAATACAGCCAGCACAATAGATTATGATTCCAGGTTAATGGTCTGTCACGTACCAAAACATCCAGAATTTATAATGTGCAAGGTATAAAATGTCCAAAAATACTAGGCCGTTATGTTGGTAATGGTTTTACTGTACATTAAATGTCGAGTGTACCTTGTCATTGAGTAGGTGTTCACTGTAATGAATGTGTTGGATTTGAATTCAAAGATAAATCATTGTATATATTATGAATAACGATTCTGATCAAAGTCGATCTAACCAAGGTAACCAAATAATAATTTTAATAATAATAAATTACAATTTTGACAATTATATTTTGTTTCTTCAATTACTATGCAAGTATTGAATATTTACAATTTTTACTAACCAAAATTTGGTACTTAATATATACCTAGATAATACATAGAAAATTAGAAACAAATTAATGAAAAAATATAAACATTTGGATGAATTACGATTGCGTAAGAACTACGGACCTTTAAAGGTGAAAATGTTCATTATTAATATCGAGTAACTATAATATTTCGTACCTACTAAACAGTAATTTGAATGTAACGTTGCTGTTGATTACAATCGTAATAATATTTTTGGAAAATAGCGTATACCTAATTAATTTTAAAGTCAGAAAACAATGGTCCAGAGTTAACAGAACTTTTAATTCTTAATTTTCCATCCTCATACCCCAATATATATTCTGACATTGAATCATTGAAAGAAATAATGCATGTTGAAATAAATATTGAAATATCCATCGTGAATAAAAAATATATATAGGTAATCAAACTATCAAAGCTTTATAATATTCCAATTAAAGACATCCAAAAAATAAACTATGTAATATCACCTTAGATCATATTCTATGGATGTAGCCATGCCCCGATATTTGAAGCACATATAATTGACGAGTATCTGAGATGTGCTATCAGCGCATGCATGTGTATTATACTCGTCACATATTTATGGTAATTACTGCATTTTCCCTGGAAATTCATGAGTGATAACTAGTGATACAAGTGATAACAAGCGATAAATATGTAACGAGTATACTCACATACTGCGCAGATAACGCATCTCAACCAGTGACTTGTCGCTAATATGTGCTTCAAATTGTTTACATAGGCGAGATAGGCTATGGCTCCATCCATGGTATATGATCTAAGAATTCAACTATACGACATTATGACAAATTTAAATAGCGTAATAGGTACCTATATACCTGCTGGTTGCTACTATT
Organism: Sitobion miscanthi; assembly: GCA_008086715.1. Lineage (NCBI taxonomy): Eukaryota > Metazoa > Arthropoda > Insecta > Hemiptera > Aphididae > Sitobion > Sitobion miscanthi. The sequence goes on along the minus strand of CM017801.1, from coordinate 4,164,180 downwards.
CTTATCAGGTACTTGTTAATGGTTATATGATACCGAGGTTTTAAATTATAATTGTACTTTTAAGTTTATTTGTTTTGTATAGATATACATTCTATATAATATATTTGAATTGACTAACATTGAATCACATTTTTATTATATTTTAATATATTTAATTATAGGTACACTTAAAATATTTCAATTAGGATTAATAAAGAATTCATAATTATGTTAGTACCTATGACTACTATTACTGTCACACACTGACACTTTACTTAACTTCTTAACAGTAAATTTACCATGTTTATTGAAAAATCTGAATCATATTAAAAGCTAATATGAACAATTTTATTTGAAAATTAAAAATATTGTATCAAAAAGTAAGTCAGTATTAAGCACACGTTGGCAACGTTACACTCGTTTTCGTACGCATTCACGATATTTTAAAGGTCAAGTGTTTCCAAATTGTGTATGAAAATCATAATCTAGGTCAAATTGCCCTTTTTTTCATGAGTTGAGTTGCGTGCGTGTTTTTTTTTTGCCATAGAATTGATTTCTGCAAAATATTCTTGTGACATTTAATATTTAATAAATATGATCAGATGTGTTTAAAATGTAAAAAAAAAATAAATATTTGAGTGTTATAACTTAAAATATATTTAATAAAAATTTTGGTTCAGTTTGTAAAAATCAAAAAATTTAAAATAAATACATTTCAAATAATTTCGAAATAAAATACTTAAATACAATTAGATACAATGATATTATACTCTATTCCGGGCCTAAAATACATCTGATTTCAGGGGACACACCACACACTTATTAATTGAACTGTTACTTTTGGTATTTGACAGTTTTCTATAGCAAAAAAACCTGCTGTAACACACAAAATCCCCCCTTTAATATACCACTTCCCTGTAAGTGAGTTAGTGAGGTAACTGTTTTAATTATTTTAAATCACTAAAAGCAGTAAAAGTCTATGCGTTTAGTAAATTGAAAAATATTTAAATATTTTTGTATGTTGTCATCATCAATTAGAATATAATTGATGTAACAAAAGAGTTTATCAGAATATTCAAGGTTTTTAAAAATAAATTTTATTATGTTTAGAAAATAATATTAGGTTTGTTAAATAAACTGTTATACTTATAATATAATATTATATGTATATTATTATGCATGTAGATCCTTTAAGTTATATTTACTATAAGGAAAAATAACTATTTAATTCTTTAAAATTTGATTTATGATTATAATAATCAGTTTAATAACTTTAATTTTTTAATACCGTCAAACGGGCCAACTTGGGGTTCGTATGGGGGCCAAAAATATTATCTTTTAATTTTACCTCCATAACGGTCTCTTTTCAATTAATTATTGTGATACAAAATACAAATATTCTGTTGTTATCTTAACAATATTTAAAATCACTTTGGTAGTGTTGCAGCATCAAATTTTGAACAAAAGTATTAATTTTTAGTTTAATATCTATTGTTTTGAAAAGATCATAAAGGATAAAGGTTTTGATAATAAAGAATATGTTTGGATGTGTGCTAAATTTACTACTCTATATTATAAAATATTATGATCTGGCATACATTTCTGTAAATTACGTTTTACTTATTTAGTCCAAGTAGTCCAACTTGGGCCACTGTTATTGAACCCTGATTTTTTAATGTTATTTACATAATATTATAATACCTACCTACTTATTTAATTGGTAAACAAGAAAGTTACCGACCTATTATTCAATACCTGACAAGAATGTTATTATTTTAGAATTTGAGCAAAGAGATGAATGTATTGATTTTACAATGATGTGTCATTTTTAAAATTTTTTTTTGTGTCTGTCATCACCTTTTAGGACAGTAAAAGGGCTTGGAATTTCTTTAACAGTAACTTTTCTGATAGAAAAGTGAATCTAGTTGGTATTTTGGAGGGTCAAAAGTTAAAACTTCACAGTAGTTTTCAAAAGCGCCGTGAAAAACAAAAGAAAAATTAAGGAAAAACGGGTATTTTTACGCAAAATCTGTTTTCGAGTAAATCGATTTTAGTTTTTGGTGTAACTCTAAAACAAATGACCATAGGTACATAAAATTTCGACTGAATGTTTATATTAGCATTTTCTATACACCATAACAATTTTCCAAATATTTTGAGCTGTTAACGGACATTTTCAGTTTCCGTATTTTTTAGTTTTTTTTTCTACAAATATCAATAAAATTTTATTTGTTGGGTAAAAAAGCTTGAACATTTAATACAAGGTTCCTACTATATTTTTACAATGACATTTGAAAAATATTAAAAATCCTTAGTCACAGTTTTTATTTATAAGCATTTAAAGTTCAAATATTGACAAAATACGAAAAAATCACGAGAATTAGCAAATTATTTTGAGTTGAGAATTCATAAAAATTTTTCTTTTCCAATCTAAGATTTGAAAATGTAATACAAGATTATCCATAAGATTATCTACCTTTATCAAAAAAAAAAAAAATGTCTACAAAAAAGTCAAATTAAATTTTTATGAGCGTTTGAAATTCATATTTTTACAACATTTTATATTCACTCGATTTCTCGTGTAACGATATTCTTATTTTGTTGTAATTAAAAAACGTATGACTGTAGATATTTGAAAATTTCACTGTATGTTTATGTTAGCATTTTCTATACACGGTAAAATTTTCCAAATATTTTGACTTATTTTTAGCTGTTTACGAACATTTTCAGTTTTAATTTTTTTTAGTTTTTTTTTCTATAAATATCAATCAAATTTTATTTGTTGGGTAGAAAAGCATGAAAATTTTATGCAAGGCTCCTGATATATTGTTACAATAGCAGTTAAAAAATATTGAAAATACATAGGCATAATTTTTTTGATAAGAATTTAAAGTTCAAATTTTGACAACATTTATCAAATTTAAAATTTAATAATTATTTTGTAGTTAAAAATTTATGAAATGTTCAAATTTTGTAGCTAAGGATTGAAATTTAAAGCAAGGTTCCACGTAAATAGGCTTTATAAAAATTACTTTATTCACAAAAATATCATCAAATATACTTGGTTATAAATATCATAGGCTGACGGACCGTTTTTGCTCAAAATCGTTTTTCGTATACAATGATATTATATCATTGAATTCAAATTTAACACCATACATTACAGTAGTGACCCACTTATTACCTACTGTACAGCAGATCGACATCCACTTATCCACCTTTTTTTATTTAATTTTTTTTTATTATTATAATAAGAAATTACCTATTTAATTGGTCAACAAGAATGTTTTTATTTTTTTTTTATATGTTAATATATACTTACCAGATACAAAATATATTTTAAATTCAGAAAATTGTTTAGAAATTTTTAAAAATTTAACATAGTGCCCAAATTAAAAAAAAAAGTAAAATAAAAAAAAAAACCATAGAAGGAATAATTTGTATGATTCAAATGCAACAGATATCAATAGATCAAACCTTAAGTAAAAAAAAATGTTACTTTGAAAATATGTCTAGATTAATTAATCTTAAAGTTATTTACAATAGAATTTCAAAACTGCCCCAAGTTCGGCTGTTTGATGGTATTTTAATATATTTTAGACTTAAAATAAACATCAATACATATTTATAATATGCTATAGTACCTATAGTATTATGGAAATAGTCAATAAATTACGATACTCTTACTAGTTAAATTTTCAGTAAGTATTACAATATAAACAATATTATATTTCAATAGACACAGCATAGAATAATTTAAATATTCTATGTACCTGCATGTTTAGATTTTTTGTACTAAAGCAGGTATTTAATTACTTTGAATTGTCCCATTATCATTTCTTCTTTTTTTTTATAACAAATTTGTCCATAGTATAGAAATAAAATAAGTAGGTAGGTAATTAACTTAAGTTTACAGAATAGGTAACTAGTAAATTAAAATATTAAATGATTAATGTTTGTTATTTCTATAAAACTAAAAACACGTTATAAAACTTGGGACACACATTTGTCATTCAGGGGACATACTTTGATTTTTAAGCGACACAGTATTTTAGCCTCTGCTCTATTCTTTGTATGTTTCCAACTATTTCAAACTGTTTTTTTTTGTTTTTTAAGCATATTATGGCAAAAACGTTGTGACGATACAGTTCACTAATAAGTATACACTGTGGTGTTTCACGTCGTGAAACTGTAGAACTACAGTGAGTTGTATTGTCACGTTTTCACCATACTCTACGTACGCAAAAAAAACAAAAAGTAGGTAAGCTTACGGGGATTAGAGTATACTGTATCCAATTTTTATCTGTCTTATAATACATCTGAAATCTGGATGCTAACTTTTACAAATTATTATTTTATACACGTGGATCGTAATACCTACATAATTATCAAATTATAATAATAACACCCAATCGTCATTCTAGTTTAATCTAGTCCCATTGAGTAAACCCAAATTACAACACATCGACTTTACTAGTTATACTTATCTATAAGACATATGTGCAAACTGCAGGTCAACAAAAATCAGTCATTTGTTCAAACTTTCACGGACGCAGATCAAACAATCGAATATATTATAAAAAAAAAACCACTAACGTGATTTGGTGAACACTTGTCGACCAAAATTAAATTGATCTTTTTTAGCACACAATTCGCATACAGCCATGAAATCATACAAACGTAATCAATCGCAAGGGCGTCCATCTTTGAAATTCCACGGGGGGGGGGGGGGGGTACACATTATTTTTTTATTATATTAACCTGTTAACTGCCTTATGTAAGTTTACGTAGCATAATATTATATTACTGCATGCATTTCAGCCTAAGGTTCAAAGGTCGTTGTGTTTAAAACACGATGTTTTAAACAACTTGTTTTCAACATATTTTTTAAATATTTGTTTTAAACAACTTGTTTTCAACATATTTTTAAATTATTTGTTTTAAAAGTTTTGTTAATTGTGAAAAGATATTGTAATATATTGTAAAATATTATTTTAATGATGATTATTTATAACAATTAACCATAAGATAGTTGACATACGTCAGCCATCAATATAATTTTGAATAAAATCTCAAAATAGAACTATAAATGTGCCTACTTGGAGGTATGCATAATTAAAAAGTAAAATAAGTATTTATTTGAAGAAAAAAAATCATTGATGATTAATTGACAATTTGTATATTTAACGGATTCTTTTTAATGAACAAGGAACGGAACAAATTTCTTTTTATGAAAAACTTGCCAAGCACTAGGTATTTTATACAGTTAAGATAAGTACGACGAAAAATTGTACTATCGTACCTATTTATTTAGTTAGTTTAAATGCATCCAATTAAACATTATCAATTTCATGTTACAACGCACTATTTCCCATGACGAGTTTCAAAAACATTAGAAATATCAATGTCCATGATCCGTTCTGACAAAAAAATCAAATTAAAATGAGCAAATACTTAAAGAAATGATATTTTTATTTCAAAAATGTATATATTATATTACAGAATAATATAGGTACCTATAATAACTAATTTAATATTGTAATAGTTTGTTAAATGTATTTATGTATGGTGTGATAAAGATTATAGTAAATAATAATTAATACATGTATTGCGTATATAATATTATTATGTTATTTTATTTTAATAATAAAATATCGTTAATTTTATTGAACCAAAACGTGTATTGACAACTGACAAGTCATTTTTGCTACTTACGAACTAAGTCTCAATAAAACCTTTTTGAACGAATTGAGTCCCGTGAAATTTAAAATATTATACTAATTGTCTCCATGTTTAAATACTAACAGAGTCCCCTCAAAGTTCAAACTTTGAAAAAAAACATCTTCCCTTCTGTTTTTACAAACTTAGTCTGACTGACATAAATAATTCTTCAAGTAGGTATGATTTAAAACGTTTTTTTTGTCAATTTTTAATAATGTATAGATTAATGTTAGAAATATATTATGTATAATTCAGTTGCTTAAAATATAATATGTAATAATATCTATGTATATAATTCGGTTGTTACTTGTTTATAGTAAATCAATTTAGGTAGTAAAGACCTGCTTACCCGGACCGGCCCGCAATTGGCCCGGCCCGGACGGACTTTGAGCCGGGCCGGATTAAATAAAATGCAAGACGGGCCGGGCCGGACCTTCAATTAGTACAAAAGTTACGGACCGGGCTGGGCCGGAATTTTCTTAAATAAAATCCGGGCCGGGCCGGACTATTTTTTCGACAAAAGTTACGGGCCAATAAAAAAAACATGGTATCTAATTTAAATTATAGACACGTACATGTGAGGTATGACGAAATTTACTCGCTATTTTTAATCTTTATTATGAAAAACTTATAAATAAACTATAATAAATACATAATAATGTAAAATAACAACAGGACAAACGTGTAATTCTTTCATTCCTCCTTGGAATCGACGTATAGTACATTCATCAGTAATGTGTGTAGCAGTTTGCTTTCTGTGTCCGCAATTACATCCTGGCGAGTCCCTTAGTCCCCATTTGTGGAGCATGTGTCCTGTTCTTCCGTGTCCCGTTCGAAGTCTATTTAATGCTACCCAATCTCTTCTCGGGAGGTCAGAGCCCGGAACTCCTTCTGTTGGGTTATTGATTAGGTTGAGTTTGTCAGGATTATTGCTTTTCCATTCATTATTCCATTCTGTGTTTATATTGAATTTTCCTGATATTAATTTTTGGGCAAGCCTCCAAGTAGGTTTTCTTGATTTTAGCCTTATGTTAGGTCCAGTGTTTATGTCGTTTTGAATTGGGAGCATTGTATTCGAGAAGCATTTATTCCACTCTCGTATTAGTGAATTGTATCGATGTAGGTGTGGTGGACATAAGTTACTGAGTACAGGCAGCCAATCTATGGGGGTAGATTTAACCGCTCCAGTGATAATTCTCATAGCAGAGTTGAGTTGGGTATCTACTTTATTTGTGTGGGCACTTTGTAACCATACTGGTGAGCAATAATCAGCTACCGATCGTGTAAGTGCTACTGTTGATATTCTGAGGGTATTGCAGGGTATTTGTATTACACAAAGCCACAACAGATGCAGTGCAATGGCTGAACTCCCTGGACATAAAGATTTAAATAAAGACCTATATATGTATTACCTATATAATTTGTTATCAATCAGCTATATTTTATTTATTAATCTATTTTAATACTTGTACCTATTTTTATACTATGTGAATTTTATTATGCTAAACTGTGAATGTTATATCTAAGCCATACGAAATAAATAAATAGGACAAACGTGTAGCGATGACATTAGCTATTTATAACCACGTGATTTGATAAACCAGACAACGGGTGACTGTAGTTCCCAGACCCGCTAAAACGCAATAACTATATATTGTCTAAGTGTATAAAAAAAAAAATAAATAGAATCTACTATCTAGATAGGTATTGGGTAGGACCAGACAAATAAAAAAAAAATGGGTCTACCCGTGCCAGGCTTAATTACGACAAAAACTATTCACGGGCCGGACCGGGCTTTGTAAAAATTTTCCCGTGCCGGATCGGGCCGGGCTTACTCGCCAAAAACTATTCGCGGGCCGGGCCGGGCTTTCTAAAAATTTTACCGGGCCGGACTGGGCTATAAAGTATAGGCCCATGCAGACCTTTAATAGGTAGGTAGGCATTGATTAAATTGAATTTTACATATTGGTAAATATGACATTTGATATAGACTTTGACATTTTGTACTTATATGTAATAATGTCGTACGATTGATTTTATATTTTTCTCATAATAATCCTAGGGTTCAAATACTCAATAGTCAATTAGAATATGTTTTTCCCGGTCAAGTATATAAAAGCTCAATTAGTGTTTATGTTCTATGATACACGGACGATGAAAAAAATAAAGTGAAAGTACTTTGAGAAAAATGAAATATTATTTTAGTATTATTGTAATCTTATATCTATTGTTATTTGTATAATCAATAGAAAATATTAACAAGAATGATTTTAATATTTTAAATGTAGATTCTATAATTTAGAATATTGTATATATGAATATATAATATTAATAGTTAGCTATTTAAAAAAACTTTTTAGTACTCTGCGTGAACATTCAACTTATTTGCAAACACTTTAATGAATTTATTGTATTTTTAAGCAATAGTAAAATTATCTTTGATATTATTTATTTAGTTGAAATATGTCTGGAAAATAATTCTTTAAATTTTGAAATTGAAGTGTACAACTATTATAGGAAATTAAATAAATCTGATGAAATCTCGTTATATATCAGAAACGTATTACGTGTTAATCCTGTTAGTTTAGGGGTAATTGATCTTTGTAGCTCTATCAGTTTTAATATTTTAAACTAAAACTTCGTATTAAATCTAACATGTATTATGTATTTATGTAGCTATGTTGGTATCACTCACAGAGATTTTAACAAAATCTTTGTATAAAAAGCGTAAAAGAATTTTTAAATTATCTCCCTAAAAAAATGCACGTAGGTACGAGGTACCTATCTTTCGTGGTGGTTATAATATAAATTTACAATAATATTAAGATTTATAACACATAGGTACAGTTAAATATCTAAATGTTTTCAAACCATATGGTAATAAATTATTAATTAACAATGCTACTAATATTTATGAACAAGTTATGAGGAACCTTGTATATTCAAACCTTTTGACCAAGTGAAAACATTTTTATCTAAATTTTTTCTGAAAATTTCAATTTGAAAAATACCTGAAAAAGAGTCAAACTATTTGAAAAATTTATCTTGTATGGAAAATGATCATGTTAACATTTTGTGAAAATGTAAAGCATCTATTTGTTTTTGAGTTACTACAAAAATGAACTGAAATTAAACTCTAAATTTTAATAATTGCAATTTGCATGTGGCAACTATAGGTGTTCATAATATAAAATATTTAGCCTCGGTGAAATACCACGATATGATGGGTGTGCTGATTTATAGGAACCTATCTGAAATGGGATTTTCACATTGAAATAACTATTAAAAAAAATAGAAGCTGATTCTATAAATTCAAAACTCAAAACAACATTTTTTTTTTCCTAACACCGTTCGAATGATTTACACTTATTGATCTTAATATATTTTGTCAAGCTATCATAGTTTATACTAGAGGCTTTAAAAAAAAAAAGATATTAATATATTATTATGAAGTATAAAGAGTTTCTATAGTTTTAAATTACTTATATAAAACGAGTAGGTACGCTTGGATGAAGTGAAACTTCTTTCAGTCATTCAACTGATATAATATAGGTTTGTATTACATTATCAGACTGACATTTACATTTTACATCATTATATAAGTTCTGTATTCCTATTTGTTTTATCGGTATACCATTTGTGAATTATTAGAACACAATATTATGATCTCATCTTTATTTATTTGAAAGTTAGGTCAGCGGTCTATTTACTAAGGAATTGTTTAAGGGAAAGGATAAAGCATTGCATCGTGTACATCCGGTACACGAAAGTACACGTCCCTTATTGAAGGTTCTTGATTATTTTTAACTATAATATACTGTATAGCAGCAGTCCTCATATGTTTTTGTTTGTGGGCCCTCATGACGTTAAAATTGTACTGAGCTCCAAACATTTTGGATGCTCATAAAATATACATAACTCATGAAAAATCATACATAAAAGCAAGCCCGGATTAAAATAATATTGGGTCCGACGCCAAATAGTTATGATATAATATATCCATTATCAATATATTATAGGAAATGTACTACATGCGGGGGCCCACTATTGTTGGATATCCGTTGTGGGACCGGGACCATGCCTCCCTCTGCCACCCCTAATCATGCTTGCATAAAATATTTGTTTGTTAATTTGTTTTTTCAATATATAATCATAAATTACACGAACGAGAAAAGCAATATATCCTTCAACCAACTATCGCATCTGACACCGTTTTCGACTACAAAAAAAATATATTCGGATTATTACTTATAAATAATAAGTATTAAATGTATTAATATTAATAAAATAATCACGATAAACCAAATATTATTGTATTTTAATTTAATTCAGATAATTCCAGGGAGTCCCTAGATCACTATCACAGTATCACGAAGCTCTAGAGTTCCGTGGAGCACTGCAGTTTAAAAACCTCTGCTGTATAGTGTACATAACATTCTACATGCAATCTGATTAAGATTAAAATAGAACTATAGAAGCCAATAGGTACTAGATAGTAGGTAGGTAGGTACCTACAAACTACTAAGTTTAAAATAAGTATAGATATTAATGTTTATACTTAAATATGTAATACATAATATAATTAATTATAATCAGCTTGTGTTTTGTCTAAAATTGGGAAGGCATTTTAGATTCTGAGCGGAGCGAGGAATGTAATGGTTTGACAATGATGTTTATTTCTTTTTCTTTTTTATTCTGTAAACACTTTTTCTCCCTCTAAACTTGCTCAAAAGTATCAAGTATAGTATTTTTTCTTGAGCTGGTACTTTCAAGAGATCATTTTTCGATTTTCGAAACACTACTCGAAATAAAAGCGATTAAAGGAGAAAAACGTAAGATTTCATGATTTTATAATATTAAATAAATACGGACGAATTTTCTACCAGAAATATTGCTTCAAATGAAAAATGACAAGAGATATTTTTTGTTTTATTTTGGATTTTGTTCTTTACGGTTTAAAGTTCGGAAAATTTTAGCAATTTTTGAGCTATTTATAGACATTTTAATTTTGGGAGTTTTTTTGTTGTAATTCGGTTAAAAACATTCGTAAAAACTTGAAATTTGGGTAGTTTACTTATATTAGCCTTACCTAGACATGGTAAAATTTTCAAAACATTTGAGCGATTTATGAGCTTTTTCTTTTCTTTTATATTTTTTTTCATTTTTATAATATTTCCTAATTAAAAATTATATAAATTACCTATTTATATAAATCGTTCTTAAGCTGTTCTTAAAACGCTTTGTTTATCACCATAGAAACAAATAAAATAAAATTAAATAGATTCCCTCGTCCGCTCAGAATCGTTTTTTATCGAATGCAATTATTGCATTCAAATCGAATACAGTAAAATTACACTATCCTGTCCGCGGCCGAAGGGACGATGGACAAACATCCACCACTGAAATGCGCTGACCTACTTTATTTTTTTGAATTTTGTACGATATGTTTTTGTTTATTACTTATAAATTTGTAAATTTTTCTTACTTTATTCACAAAAATGGAAAACCACCGAAAAATAATCTTAAACATAATTTTTAATATCTAAAAAAACCACTAAGGGTGATTTATCCCCCAAATAACTTGCTCGTAAATACGCCACTGGTTATATGGTTATAAAGAAGCACTAAATATTTTATTTTAATATTACAAAAATATTTATTTTAAGTTGATGTACATTTAAATACAATTTCAAATTATCATTATACATTATTATCAACATATTATTATTATCATGAAAAAATGTAAAACATGAATTTTTATATTATTCATCATAAAATATGAGTTTATTTTTATTTATACTTTTATATAATAAATTAAAATAAACAACATTGTATTTTTTTAATTTTAATTTTGATATCGATAAATCGATATTTTCGGGACGGAATTAGGTTATAAAAAAAGGTATACCAGGACGCATATACACTATGACCTTTTTTGAACCTTTTTTTGCGGGACACAACTCACCTACTGATCATAATTTTGGACGCAAGTAGTATGCTCCCATTTTTTGTATTTGAGTCAAAAATATTTTTATTTTTTTTTACTGCCTATGGCATCTTTATTTAAACGACCGAAAGTCTTTATAAATACAATACATTATGTGTAGTACAATATGATAACTAATAGTAATAGTATTATGATAATAATGAACTACCTAAATATATATATTATACATGAACATGTTTGGGGTTGTATCTCCAGTGAGATAGCTCCTCTCCTTAGCCTAAGTCACTTAAACTAAGTCGTATGGCTTTAGGCGTTTGAGGCGCCTAATGTCTTGTGTGTTGTCTAGAAGTTGTTTTGCACTTGCATAGGGATACAGTTCGAGTTTTTTCGCATGTTTGTTGGCAAACTTTTTGATTTCATCCTGGATGGATGATATATTCAAGTCTCGATGTATGATTTCATTCCTGTCGTGCCGGTGTGCCGCGACATGGTACGAAGGGCGATATTCTGACAGCGTTGAATGACTTCGGTGTTGGATTTGCTGGCACTACCCCACAGTTGTATGCTATAAGTCCATATCGGTTTGATAATAGCTATATATAAAAGCTGTTTGCTTGTCAGGTCTAGTGTGGAACGCCTTCCAACTAGCCAGTACAGCTTGCGCATTTCTTCTTGAATGTGTAGTTTTTTTTGGTTCAAGGCGAGAGTCGAGATGCATACCCAGATATTCTGCTGAGTTTGGTTGTGGGATTGACGTATGATCCAGCGAGATTCGGAGATTTTCAGTTTTACGTAGTGTATAATTTACGTGCATTGACTTACCTCTATTAATATTGATTTTCCATCTCCTTGTCCAATTAGAAATGTGGTTGACTGAAGTCTGTACGTTTTCGGTCGCAGTCTGTTGATTACTGCTTGTTGCTAAAATTGCATTGTCATCAGCAAACATAGCTGTCATTGAGTTACAATTGGTTGGGACGTCAGCTGTGTAAAGTAGATAAAGGATAGGTCCCAAGTCTACAATGTAATGTATTGTGGAACTCTTGCTAATTTGTTTTTCCAAATTGTGATCGCTTCTTCATGTATAACTCTTAATTGTCTTTTGGTCAAATAAGATTCTAAGAGTGCACACCAGGTGTGTGGTAGTTGCTCTCGTAGTTTTATAAGTACTCTTTTGTGCCAAGCCTTATCAAAGGCTTGGGCTACATCTAGAAACACTCAACAGCAGTATTTTTATTCCTCAAGAGCCTTGCTTATTATATTAGTGACTCGATGAACTTGGTCAATAGTAGAATGTTTGTTTTGAAATCCAAATTGGTGGTCTGGTATAAGGTCTTTCTTCTATAAGAGGTTTTAAGCGTTTAAGAAGTAGCTTTTCAAAGAGCTTTGACATGCTTGGGAGGAGCGATATCGGTCTGTACGAGGTAGCTCGTTCTGGTGGCTTACCTGGTTTTAGTAGCATGATCACTTGCGCCTTTTTCTATTGCATAGGGAAACTTTCAAGTCGTAAGATTGCATTATAAATATATAACAGAATAATCGTCTTCTTTGGTAACTCTTTAAGTATGCGTGTGCTGATCTCATCGAAACCAGGTGCTTTTTTTGGGTTGATGTTGTTATCGATTTCATGGGCGGCTTCTAGAGGTGTGAAAACCCGTATTTTTTCTCTTGTTTCGTTGAGTGGTTGGCATTGTATCGAGTTCAGAAGCGATGTCATTTGGTTGAAATACACTCTCAAGGTGTTGGGCGTATATTTCGGTTTTAATTTGCTCATTGCGTGCCCGGGTACCATCTATTTTTCGAATGGGTGGCACGTGAGTATGAGGTCTTTTAATGCTTCTTGTGGCTTTCCATAATGAGTAATCAGTATCATCAGTTGCAGATAAGCCGCTCAAGTACGATTTAAATGTTTCGATTTTCATTTAGTAATTCTGTCACGTAGTATTTTACTGATACGGTTCTAATTGGTTTTATCCTCTGGATGTCGAGTTCTATGCCAGATTCTTCTTGCTTACGCTTTTGTTGAACTAGTTCTCTAATTTCAAACGGATAAGTGGTCTCTCGGTTGTTTCCTCTCGGAATTATTGGTGTTGCCACTTTTGCTGCTTCCATGATGTCATTAGTTAATTTTTGCACTACTACTTCTATGTCTGATGGTGTTTTTAACTTCACTGAAAGAGTGGAGGTTTCTTCAAGTGTTCCTAAAAAGAACCCAATCTGTTCTTTTGTTTGTGAGAAAGATTTTTCGTTCTTTCATTATGACATTTGAACTTATTGTGAATAACACAGGAATATGGTTGAACGATAGTTCTATTAGTCCCTCAACTTCAACGTAATTAGGCAAAATATTTTTAACCATGAAAAAGTCTAATAGGTCAGGTATCTTATTCGGGTCGGTTGGCCAGTAAGTTGGTTTTCTGGTGGAGATAGTTCCAGCGTTGATAGTATTAATCGCTTTTAAAAGGCACGTCCTTTCTTAGTGATTAGTCTTGATCCCCAGTGAGTGTGTTTTGCATTGTAGTCTCCACCAACAATGAATCTATTTCCTAGCTTGCGGAAGAAATCAGTGAATTTAATTTTGTCAGCGCCTCCCTGTGGTGAGCAGTAGATAGCCGTAACCGTAAGGTCATTGTTTCCATCATTGCCACTAACGGTTATGGCTTGTAGGTATAATTCTGAGTGATTTTCTAATTCAAAATGTTTAATGGAGTCTTTTACGAATATCGCTATACCTCCTCGAGCTTTACCGCTAGGATGTAGAATGGTATAGATATTATAATTTCTGATCTTTAGAACAGTCCAGGGTGTAAAATGTATTTCTAATACTAGAGCAATATCAATGTTTTCATTGTGTAAGAAGTCATCGAGTTCTTTTTTGCGCTGTACTAATCCATTGGCGTTCCATGCTATGATTCGCAATGTCCGATTCATTACATTTTCTTTTGATTTTTGTTGTTAGACTTAGATTGGTTATTTTCTAATCTGTCTAATCTAGATGTGACGTTTTCTTGCGATTTTGTTATATTAGTAAGTGCAGATAAGATATCTAAACGAAGGGTAGTTTACGTTGGACTGTTGTGCTGATTGGACGTTTAGGGCGTTATTTTAATATTAGGAGAGCCAGTCATCTGTGCATAAGATATGGCCGCTGTGACAGTTTTCGTTGGTTTTTAATGAATGCGTTGTACTGCAGAAACCTTTTTTGGGTACGCTTTTTCTTCTGCTTTTTTTAGGCAGAGCCGCCCTTCCAGTTTGCGGTGTGGGCTTCACCACAATTAGCACATTTAGCTTTTGATTTTTTTGACTTCTAGCAGTTTTTTGTTCTATGATTTTACACACACTGGTTTTTGGTGGTAGTAATTTTTGTATGGCCAAAAGACTGACAGTTTTTACACTGTGGCACATCTTTTTTCTTTCTTGGTGGTTCTATTTTAATTTTGTGGTAACATAGACTATCTATCTTTATTATTTTCTTGTGGAACTAAGTCTACGAAAAATAAAGGCAATCTTATACGCTTAATTTCGCTATTTTTATCATTGGGATTGGGTTTTTTAAATTTGAATGTTTGAGACATAGCATGCAGGAAAACCTTTGTCGAATAGGTCTCTTTTGATTTCACATATGTCGGATTCTGGGTACAATCCACTTATTATGACCCGGAATTTTTTTTTCAGCTTTCAATTGATATCTATGAAACTAGATTTTGTTGTTTTCAAGAGCTCTTAATGTTCGTCTTAACTGTTTTACATCCTCTGTTGAGATTTTTATGTCACCGTTAGTGAAAGTTTTTAGTTGCTGTTCATGACCGGCGACTTCTTCACGAGTTAAAATAGAAACTAAGTTCTGTATATCGTTAACACCACATGCTGTAATTGGCGGTGGTTTGTATATTTT
Source organism: Sitobion miscanthi (assembly GCA_008086715.1). Classification (NCBI taxonomy): domain Eukaryota; kingdom Metazoa; phylum Arthropoda; class Insecta; order Hemiptera; family Aphididae; genus Sitobion; species Sitobion miscanthi. The sequence goes on along the minus strand of CM017801.1, from coordinate 4,148,638 downwards.
TTGTACTGATTGGATGACAACATTATCTGTTCATTGGGTATGTTTTGTCTGTGCGCTTCTTTATGTACATTTGTATTTTTATTAATAGCAGTAGTAGTAGTAGTAGTAGTAGTAGTAGTAGTATTGGTATTAATATTACTCACTTGGATGTCTAGTAGTTGGCTCTGTAATTGTGCATTACTCGCTTGTAATTCGATTACAAGTTTGTGCAGTGTTTCACTTTCATTTTGCATGCGCACCAGTATTGCTTGATCAACGGGAATTAGTGTTATCTCCATAGTAGCGTTGTTCGTCGAATCCATTGCTAGACGACGGCTTGAGCTGCCACGGGTAGATGACCTCAAATAAACACAACGATGTATAGTAAATTTTATCAATAATCGTAAGATAAGCGGAACGAACCGCGATAGCGCACAATAACGACGACACGGAGCACATACGTGTGCTTGCGATGACTGTCAGCACACTACTGAGTTAAAAATATGGCTGGATTTAAGAAAATATTGAGATTACCAAGATAAAATATGCGACTATCATCGAGTTAATAAGTTTCACCATAACTATTTAGTGGTATAATTATTGGTATAGTTTTCCACTGATTTGTGATTATATTAAACAAAAGAGGCTCTTTTTTTCGGCACATTTTTTGGGACTCTTTTAGCCAACTCATCTCGATAATAGTCTTGCACCCGTTACAATTTGCGATTGAATGCATCAAGCGCGGGTTTCCATTATAAGTAGTTGAGAGAATAGTCAAACAACCAATGTTGGTCACGTCTCTTTCAGTAGCGATGGCGTCACGCAAGTGGATATACTCGTCTGATCGTAACTTCGACTGATCCAAACGAATGAAGTTGAGACGTTCCATTTCGACCTTGACGTACATGTCAACGCAGTACCGTTTAAATATTTAATATTATATTATATTAAATACTAGCTGATCTCTTGCACTTCGTTGCTCGGCAACCAATAATTATTAGCTTCAAAACCCATGGCAACCATTTGTAAACAACAATTTCCCTCGGAAATCTCAAAATCCCTGTTTGAGCACAAAAATGTATCGTTTACATTTCATTAGTTTAGAATCATCACATTATAAAATAATAATAAAAAGTTTTATCAAATTTAATTTGTATTATTTTGGATGCCTATATAATATTGTATTGTATTTATTTTATTTATTTAACTGTTGTGTTATTTTAGAAATATGATTTATATTGTATTGTATCAATTATTATATTGATTATTAATTTATTTTTAATATTTAAATGAATTGTTGAATTATTTTGTAAATATATTATTATTATTATAACAGAAATAGGTTGACAGCTGCAGGCTGCAGCAGGTACCAGGTTGAGGTAAAAATTGGCGAATTAATATTATATTTTTATTATTATTATTAATATATCATATTATATTTATTAGGTATATTATAAATTATAAAAATAATTCAAATTTTAAAAATCTTAATAATTCACAGGTGAACAAATTTTTGACCGCAACATTTTGGCAACCGCGGCAGTTGTCACCATTCGCCCAACACCCCTCCCATAGTTCATTCCTGATAATAGGTATTATTCCTTTCCCTGCTTTCCATATTATTTTTTATTATTTTGTACCGCTCGCAACTCTTTTATCGCTGGCCATCCTTGTTATATAGGTAGGTACAGTAGCGGATAGACATGATCTGACCGGCCCAGGAAAAATAGAATCCAGCGGCCAATATGATTATATCCAGAATCCAACAAAACAATTACCTCAACATTGAGGGAACCAACCCGGCAACCACCCACCTTCTTTTTTGTTAAGAATAAATCTAAAATTAATATTAGTCATTAGTAGGGCTCGGAAGTTGATGCATTTTGCATTTTTTTTTAATTTATGTAGTCATTAATCTATCAAGCTAAAAATCCGATTTAGATGGTCTACTAAAATAATCTGAAATTTTTATTTTGCATTTTTTTGCATTTTTTGCCTTTATTTCTCATTGATATCATTTTATCACGGTCCTACATTTTAAATCATTTTTTTTCGACAAATACGTCATTTTTCTAAAATATAACGACATTTTCTTTTACATACATTTAATGCTTAATTTTTTTCATTAAATGTGAAAATGTCATAAAAATAAAATATACCTAATATTTTATTTTAACTTTTAAATATAGCTTATTGTTTTTAGTGTTACGAAAATAACTAGGTACACTAAAATTACTAGCCGTGGTCGAGCTGTTTATCTCGCAATGTTTGAAATATGGTGTATTTATGGTTTATACTTTATAGACTATAGTATATTTATATTTATAGTGTATTATTGTAAACAATAAAATGATTATTTTTCAATAATAGCTAACACGTATTGTAGCCGCTATATTTTGTATGATATAATTTAGTATTCGACCGTCTCGTGTAGCGTGTTGTTGACCGTTGTCCTGTCTTAAGAACTTTTCTATTAAAAAATGCCTAAAAATAAAACTTCGACTAGTGCTCGTTTACGTGCGTTTGTGTCTGAATTCGGAAGTGAAATTTTTTCAACTGATGGATATATACTTTTTTGTAAGATATGTGATGTTAAGGTGGCCGCAGATAAAAAGTTCACTATGGAACAACACGTGTCACGTCAAAAGCATATACATGGTATTGAGCGTAAAAATTTACAAACTGAAAAATCAAAAAATCAAAGTTTACTGACACAACCATCCAGAAAATGTACATTTAATTATGATTTGTGTCAAGCCTATCGGCTAATATTCCGTTAAATAAATTATCCAACGACTGTTTTCGTAATTTTTTGGAAAAATATACAAGCAGAAAATAGAGTAGGACAAGATATAAAAAAAAAATTAAAAGCCGTTTTGGATAAATATACGGGCTTTAAAACGATGACAACAATTTCAAAAATTTTGAATGGTGAAAACGTGTTGAACCAAAACTTTCCAGACGACCTCAATAATTCCGATATTGCTCGTTTTCAATTTGCACCAATTATATCAGTAGATGTAGAAAGAAGTTTCTCAAAATATAAGAATTTACTTTCGGACAATCGCATGTCATTTACTATAGAAAATATCAAACATGCACTTATTGTTCAATGTAATAAATTTGATTAGGTTTTTTAATTAGGATCATTTTTATATTTTGTTTTAAATATTTTCGTAGGGTATTTATGGTTTATATTTAAATAACAATTTTTAACAAGATGTTAAATAAAAGGTTTTTTTTTCTTAAAAATATAAAATATAAAATAAGTAATTTTTTTGCATTTTTTAGTTTATTAAGTCATTTTATATCATAATTTGACAATTGTTGGGTCATTTTTTGCAGTCATTTTCCTTCATTTTTAGGTCATTTATTCATATTTTTGTAGGTCATTTTTTAAGGTTCTTTAGGTCATCAACTTCCGAGCCCTAGTCATTAGATACACTATTCAACTATATTTATTATTTTACTATAAATCACAATATTTCTAGTGATATTATTATATTATTTTATATTATAATATATTATATTATATTATAGGTACTTAATTTATAGTAGTAAGTATTGTACTAATTATAAATGTATAACTGTAAAAGGTAACTTGATGTACTTTATCATTTAATATATTATACTGGTTGTGCTGGTAAAATAAACAATAACTAATTCTTTAAACGTGGATACATTTATCAATAAATAAAAGTAGGTACATACTTATAATATCATTGATTATAAATAGTAGTATAATATATAATCAATGATAATATTTATAAGCTCTCTTTTCTTTTCGGCTCCGCCTTTTCTTTTTAATTCATTTCGAAGCATAGTTATATAGAATATAGTATTATTTATATAATATAATATACAAGGCGACAGTGGCATACTCAGGAGAGGGGGGGTCATGGGGTTTGACAATTTAATATTTTTTTTACCAACAATATCGCGATTATTGATTAGTGATTAAATTAATATAATAAATAAAAATAAATGAATGTATTGAATTTACAATGAAGTGTTTTTTTTTTTGTTTATTTATTTTATTTGTTTGTGTACATGATAAGTAGTCGAATTAATGCTTCGATTTTTAACTTCAGTATCTTGTTCGATGGCAAAGTGAATCTAGTTGGTGCATTGGGGAGGTCAAAATCCCATACTCACATTAGTGTTAAAAGCGCCAGGAATTTTTACACTAAACCGGTTTTTGACCAAATCGATTTTGGTTTTTGGTGTAACTTTAAAACAAATGACCGTAGATATACTTGAAATTTTCACTGGTTGTTTATAATATAATTTTCTATACACGATAAAATGTGTTATTAATATTATTTGGATTTATTTTGAACTGTTTACGGATATTTTTGGTTTTCAATTTTGTTTATTTTTTTTTCTATGAATGTCAATAAAATTTTATTTGTTTTATAAAAAAGCTTTAAAATTTAATACAAGGCTCTTAATATATTGTTACAATGACATTTAAAAAATATTAAAAATCTATAGGCACAATTTATCATATGTTTATTTAATCAATTCTTATATGGCTATACTTGATAAAATTTTCAAAATATTTCTACTTTTTTTGAGCTGTTTACGGACAATTTCCAATTTTTTAGTTTTTTTTTCTATAAAAATCAATAAAATTTTATTTGTAGTCCAAAAAGCAAGGCTGGGCATCAACAAGTTAATAAGTTTAAGTTAAGTTACTTTTAACTAAGTTAATTAACGAGTTACTTTTTTTCTTATGTTATTCAGTAACTTACAAATTGATTAATTTTATTGCCACGTTAAGTAATTTTTTTCCTATGCCACAGGTTTAAAATAATTCAATTTTGTAAAAATTAATTTTATAAAAAAAGAATCAGAAATATTATATCAATATATTAGTTATTATAGTTATATTACTTATTAGTAAATTATAATTTATAATAATAGTTACAGAAAATATTATATAACTATATCATAGACGGAAATGTTATAAGGGTTACTGTTAATATTATTTTCTTACAATATTGTATCGTTCCCATTGTTTAAAATTTTGAATAAAAATATGGATAACTATTAACTATTAACTTAGCTAATAGTGACACATCTAATTCAAAATGGAGCCATTTAAATAAATATTTTAAAGAAACGTTCGGGCCGTGATAACAGGCCGCTATGTACAGATAAGTTTATATTATAAGTATAACAAGTATACAAATCAATAATGTACAGAAAATTAATTTTAAAAAGAAAAAGATTTATTCTATTGTTGGCGATGCACAATATCCTGTAAATTGACCAGTTAAAGAAGTAGTAGTAGTGTAAAACGATAAAGAGAATAAATAGAGATCATGGACTGAAACTTGAAAATATTGTGTTTTGAACTGTTTGGTAAATCATTATGATTTTATAATAATTATTAAAGTATGAATGTTGAAAAACTTAGTTTTTGGTTGCATTATTTTACTTTTGATATTCATATGATATATCAAATACAGCTCACTAGGTACTGACTACTAAAATGGTTAAATACATAATAACACAAAATTTGTAAATATTATGACTATGGGGGGTGTGGAGGCAGAGCCCAACACTATTGAATTCTAGTACATTTTTAGAACCCACCCCATAGAAAATTCTTGAGAACGCCACTGCAAGGTGGTCATCGTGTTAATATGCGAAGTCGGCTCGGCGGTGGTTAATATCGAGTTGAGTATAGGTAATCAAAATGTTACATAATTTATAAGAACAATAATAATATCAATAATTACAATGATCATCATATGAAGTGTAGGTGTGGCCAGTTTATAGGTTATGGGTGTAAATTATAATACGGAAATGTACCTACTTATCTTAGCTCCAGAATCTTCAATAAAAATCCATCATCTAATAGTACCTAGGTACATACAGTGACAAAAGAAAACCAAAATCAGAATGACGTAGTTACTAGTTGGAAACATTTTACTGTAACTTCTGTACTCGATAAAAATAATAATTTATATTAGTTGATGACAGCAGGCTGCATCCGCGGGTCAATAAGTACAAAAATAATACCCAAATTTCAAGATAAACACCAGTGACGGTGGCTAGTCGATAACGCGACCGCACAACTATTTTCCGTTAGCACGATGATGCGTGTGAATAAGGAGGATCTCGCCTCACTGCTCAGTCATACAACGATAATATTATAGATTTAAGCTAAATTTAAATAAAGATTTCAGTATTATATTATTTATTTATTTTTATGTATGCACATTCGTAATAGCGTTAATAGTACCTAATATTTTTCATCGATTATCAGAAAAAAAACCTCGGATAAAAAAATTCCCGGAAAAATACCCCAAGCTAATACTTATATATTATAGTTGTACATCTTAAGAGGACTTAACACTGGTATTTGTTATCTCCGTCTTACTAGTGCGTAACATACCAAATTTACACTCAACAGAACACTTTTAGCTTCGTTAGTTTAAACATTAGAGTGAATTGACCTATTATGAAACTTGATGGTAAGAACATTATCTGTGTTTGTACTTTACTTTTTGAAGATAGTTCAGTTTTTAAGTGAGTTATGACTTATGAGCATTTTTAATTTATGGTATATTATATATGCATTACTTGCTAAAAAATTGAACTATCATAAAAAATCAATATGCAAACACAGATAAGGTTCTTACTATCAAGTTTCATAATAGGTCAATTCACTCTAATTTTTAAACTAACAAAGTTACACGTGTTCTGATGAGCGTAAATTTGCTATGTTACACAATTGTAAGGCGGAGGCAACAAATACCAGAGTTATGTCCTCTTGAAATACACATAACTCGTTTTAAAATTAATTAATTATATAACCTCGATTGGTAATAATCTTACCTTTACATTCTTTAAGAGATCAATTCACATACATTTTCACTAAAAATTCACACTAATGTGAACTGCTAAGCGTAAAATTTTTAGATTTTTAAATAAGTATTTTTTATTTTTTTCATGCTAATTAAAATGACTTAAATAGTTATATATTATACTACTGTGTAAATGTTTTTGTGGACACTGGGCACACAGTATGACAGTATCTATATAGGTATATTGTTCAACGTATACGAGTAGTTATACTGTTTCCGATCAGACATCAAAATTATATTATAATAAATAAATATTAAATATGTTTGATTATTAAATGTGTCCAACTGATACTTTAATTTTACTGTAAAATCTATACCAATTTGTTAGTTGGAGTCATCAAAATTACCTTCCACTGAATACAAATAATTATGTTATTGCTTTTTCTCGTCTAGATAATTGTATTAGTAGTTAGTACCTACTTATAATTATAAAATTGATAATACTGTAGTATATTATATATTAATACTTTAGTTAAAAAATCATTTAAGATGTTAGGATTCATAAACAAGAATACGATTAATTTTTAAAATATTAACTCATTTAAAACATTATAATATTTAATTAGTAGTTTCACTGTTATATTTTCTAAATTGAAATTCTACTTACTGTATTATTATTATTATTAAAGGGTACCTACCAGCTTATAAATAAATAAATAAATATTTATATGGTAATTTCATATAATATAATATTTACAATGTACCTACCTATTTATCAATATTGTAATAATTAGGGTGCGGATTTGTATGTATTTACATATTTGTCACGAATGATGATATTCGAATGATTCCTTTATAGAAATATGTTACAGGACTATCTGATTATTTTAAGTTATGGTTGATATTACATATTTTTATATATTTTTGTTAAATATTAAGCTATTTACAAAATTAGTAATGCATCGCTATTTTATAATATGTGTTGTTATCTTCTTATCTTCTTGTTATCATATTATTGCGACAGTTTTAGTGACATTGAAAATGTGATTTCCAAACTTAAAATAGATGCTGTTTCAGTAGAAAATGCAAAAAACTTAATTAAAAGTACCTCATTGAAAAATAATTTAGTGTACAAATCCTCCAATTTTTTGTAGTATTGTGTAGTATTCCTTGCTAATTCTATTACGAAACTTGAAGCTCAAAACTTGTCCCTGGCCTGGGTATTGTCTCTAACACCGTCGATAATTTGAGAATAAAAATTAAGAAAAAAGTTGAACAAGTACTTAGTAAAAACCCAGGTTTTAAAGTATTTGAAGCTATTGAAAACCTTCACAACGGCAGAGACACGCAAACTTCTTTTCAATTCAGTCTTCCTGAATCAGGTGCATTTAAATTTGCTCCTATAACTTCCGTCGACGTGGAAAGGTCATTTAACCGCTATAAAAACATATTACGTCCTAATCGACGTGCATTTACTTTTGACAACCTAAAAAGGTATATGAATGTCAATTGTTTTGTTGACGATAAAGTAGATCCTAACTCCAATGAATAAATACTTAATTTGAATGTATTCCTAATTAATGTTAATAAAATAATGATATATTGTAGTGATGTATAATTTATATTTACGTACTTATTTTTTTTAATATACTCATTTTATAATTTTTTTTCATGAATAAAAATATTTTTTTTATACATATTATCTTGTATTTTTAATTACATATTTGGATAAAATTAAATACATATTTTTGAATTTTTAATACATACAAATCATCCTAGTTATAATATAATAATAATCATTTAAATTTTATATTTTTTATTATTATTAATTATTTTTTTTTTACAGCCGTATCTAACAGTTAGGTATATCTTTGAAGTTTTTTTTCTGGTAATTTGTTTTCCTCTTTTCTTTTCATCGGCCCACTTCGGCAATATAAGTAGCGGTCCATTGGTAAAATCTCAGTGGGCCTATCCACCCCTGGGTATAGGCCTGTGGTTTAGTAGTCGATAAACTGGGTATTGGCGAACTTTATGTAGGTGAATTGAGAATTCACCTACTGGTAATAAAGTAATGTACAAAAATGAATAGCTTATATAATTTAAATTAACAAAAAAATGTTTTGCATGAACAAAAATTAAATTAATCAGTAAGTCGCTCTAAAGCATCATATAGGGTCTGAAAAAAAAGGTATAATAATAAACTCTATGTGTCTCTAGGAATCTATTGATATGACATTGAATAAAAGTTTGTGCAGAAATCACATCATCATAACAGACGCACAAAATTACCAAAGACTATTTATAATTTAAAGATAGCAGACATCGCAGCATAAACGAACGTAGAAAATATTATATATTAAATCGTATAATACGTTTATACGACCGTAAAAAGCGAATTTAGACACCAGCATCGAGTATTCAAGTAAGTATACATTATTGTTACTGCCATCGAATAATGTTCATTTACTCGAGTACGTACCTACCAATACTATACACCAGCAATCAGCATCATATTATATAATAATATAAATATGAATGTATTATAAAATACATGGACTTAATGCTGATATAATTGATATAATATAGGACCCAATGTTGGTACCTCTAATAACCTTACGGCAGAGCGAGGACTGGTCAATATTTTTTTATGTGTGAGGCATTTAGAATATATAATTTCATATAACGTGAGGCTCCAAAGGTCATACAAATGCGCGAGGCCCGGGGCATGATCCTGCTGACCCATACCTAAAGCCGGCTCTGTTAGGACCAGCCCCTAATATCGGAACTGTTATAGGTAAATTAAGTTACTACGACGATCTATGTATTTGATATTATTATTTTTTCCATAAAAATATACATTTCGTAAAATATCTCGATAGGTACCCGATATACTTGTTGGCCTTAATTCGTATAATTTGATTCATTACTGATAAGACTTTATGTACTATCAATGTTTATAAGTTCAGACTCTATGCTTATAAATGTATAGAACATATTACCGTAGCTATATTTATATACTGCTACAGTACCTATCTAAGTACGTACAAAAGAAACCTGTTTTGTAACAATATTCTGTGAAACAATTTTTTTACGTGACTATGTATATATTTTATGTTACCTACGTAACTATATTGTTAATTTTCTATGAAAATACCCAAACCCGTCGCCCCTGCGCTCGTCGCTTAAAGACGAATAATATTTAGGTATAACGAAACAAATTTGAAATTATATAGGCAATACATATTACCCAGATAATTTAAGCAATATCCGTAACATATTAGGTATACATACCTCGTGTACAAGTTTATATTGTATTGTCTCATATTTTTTAAAATGTTCCTTTTTTCACTTTCAATTTACAAACCATTTGACGTTTGTCAGATAAAATATGAATTATGATAGCTTGCCAAAAAAATATTGTAAATATAACATAATTATAGCAATGATAACATCTTCTATTTCTTAAAAGCTTAACAAAATATAAATAATAAATAATCGTTAAACATTGAGCTGTAGGTAATGTCATTCTGTTTCGTATTTTTGTCCTGATTAGGTGTCACCGACACTATTCGTGATATAACATGTCCAAACGTATTGCAATCTTGTAAAATCAAATTAGACAAATGTATGAAAGATGAAGAACAAGAAATAGAACTTCCAATTTCGAAAGGTAATTTGACATTTGGGCCGAAATTATTGCATACACTTATTTTCTTCGTATTATCATCCCCGTAGCTCGGTGTACATTGAGATATAGGTAATCAAGAAGTTTATTGATCCAAGTCGATGTGACAAAAAAAAAACACACTGATATAATAAACCATATTATTATCAATGATATGGTGCAAACATCCTGCTGTGGTTTTTTCACACTGTTGGTCGGTGGGTGTATTCCATTGATAAATTCGCATACCATATATAACGCAGTGATACCAATCAGTGCCGCTGTTTTATCTCCGTACTGTTAAATCACCCCTTGGTTCTTATATATTATCATCTGATATGGCCTAGCAGGGTGGTCAACGCCCTACTGGTTAAAACCAGGAAAACCTACCCCCTCTCGGTAACCATATCTGGGTCGATTGTACAGACTGCAGCCGCCGCCGTCGCAGCAGCCATTACCCATTGCAAATTATCTTCTTGTTGTTCACATGGCGCTACTGTTTCATAATTTTTCACAAGCCGATCCACGTCAACTACACTCTTTGATCATCATGCATTTAGTCCTTAAAATCATCAAAGATCACCGATATAGTCGATCTGGTGCCAGCGAGATTAGACGACGCGTCACCGTCGTTTGCCGATCAGCGGTGCAAAATGTTATCACACCTAACCGCGGACGACGCCATTCGGGTAAAGGCTATTAGGAATATTACTATACGTAGGTATACATTACATTATATTAAAATGTAACACATACATTTTGACCACTTATGTTTAAAATAATGCCAGAACGCGCTACTTATATAATATAAGTGGGCACTGCTTGACTGTCGCTCATATTCTTCTATTATCAGCGTCGTCATCGTCTTCGTTGCCGTCGTTGTCGTTATCGAGAGTGTACGGTAACGACATTTTTTTATCCGATCGGTTCGCGTCTATGCGCTTACCAGTCGGTGGGTCCTACATCTCATTTTTTCAGTCCAGTCGAGACCAGTTATAGTATATACACTGGTTGCGTGTCAACCTTTTTCACTTCGAAAACCGAACTGAACTATTCCATTTCCAATATAGCCGTTTATAAAACGTTTCCTTGACCGTCCGCAATAATTGATGTCGACACCAATATATACCTATTTAAATTTGGTTTATTTTGTCATTTTTGTAGTAATAGTCTGTGATATTTAGCAAATATATCGTGGCCCAATCGTTGTATAACCTTTTGAATAGATGCGCGATAATTATTATAACTATAGCAGCTACTTGTGTCCGGCTTGCAGTTGCTAATTAGTGATTACGATGTGTTTAGTGAAGGACCAGACTCAGCAACCAGTACCCAGCTCGATTCATTCGTACGATCGTCGTACGATTTTTTTTTATTTTAGGTATACATACTTAACTCAACTTCAGTAGAAACTTAAAAGTTATTAAGACTGCAATTCATGTTTAATTTTTTTTTTATATTATTATTTATAGGAAGCGCATAGTGATCGCTTTTTTTATCCCCTAATCTCTATCAATAGGTACCAAATAAGTAATAAAAATTGAGAATATACTTGATAATAATTCTCGTATATATCTATCTCTATTTTTATGATCTTGACATTTCATAATACATAACATAATAAATTGTATGCTCAAAAGATCACGTTTAGCTACGTTAGTTTAAAAAATGGAGTGAATTGACTACTTATAAAATTTAAAGGTAATATTATTATCTAGGCAATGCCATAAGTTTTTTTTATTATGTTTTAATTTTAAAACGAGTTTTGATTATTTTAAAATTATAAATTGTTTTTAAATCTTAAAATACTCATAGCTAGAGCTTGGCTATTATATAAAATTCCCGTGTCCATGTGACAATTCTGAATTTCTCACCCCCTTCCCTCACATAAGGTATTGTATAATGCAAATTTTTCTACTTTTCCTGTAAGGCTGTAACGCATATTTAATTTAACATACAACTCTAGTCGGCTATCTTGAATTTCTCCCTTTGACTCAAGTTTTGTTACTCAAATACATATTATGAATAGTGAAAACTGAACGATATACGTATATACATTTAAGTATGTCATATATAACTATAATGAGAAGTAAAAATTATGAAAATATGCAGTACAATAAATATATATTATGTATCAAATATGCGTAAGTTAAACATGTTTTAACATTTCTTTTTATAAATTAAGTTAATAAAAATGATAATAATATAGCCATATAGTTAATCTCTATAGGTATATAATGCTTCTGTGCGTTTGTTGTGATCGTGCAATTTCTGAACCACTTGACTGTTTTCAATAAAAGATATATCAATACACTTCTAACGAATCAAAGAGTGTTTACTTACACCTACCTTATTTTTCAATCCTTGTACCTATTTTGCTAAGGCATAAGAGTGGCTTATGCAAATCAAATATTATTTTGTTAATTTAAATGGTAGCCATTGCCCAATGGTTACAAATAGGTAATAAAGTAGTTGTTATGATTGGATACCTACCTATAATTGTCTGTATAGTGTTACTATATACAGTGCTACTATACAGTAGCTATTGTTACATTTGGTTAGGTTTTAGTGATGTTTGATAAAAATATTTCATTAAAATTTCAAAATTTTATCAATTTCTAAAGATGAGAATTATACCTAAATTACATTTTAAAAACAATCATAAAATAATAAAAACGATTTATTTTGTATGTATTTTTCATAAAAAAAACAATAGCAAAAGAGTTAAACCAAAATATTGTGCAATGAGCAACATAACTCATACACCAACAAGTAGGTATATTTTAGTCCGTGGCACTAGTCAAAAATATCAATTCTCATTTATCATTTCTCAATTCTTTTTAATATGTAACCAATGAATATGTATAAACTATACATAGGTGACTATACTATACTTAGTTCTGTTAATTTAAGAATTATAGTTAAATTATAGTGAATTGACCTCTTATAAAATGTAGAAGTAAGAATATAATCTTTAAATTTTATAAGAGGTCAATTTACTCTAATTTTTAAACTAACAGAGCTAAGTGTGATCTTTTGAGCGTACAATTTGCTATGTTGTGCGATTGTAAGACAGAGAAAACGCAAGCGGGTGTAGCGCCCTCTTATATATTTTATACTTTCCAATTATTACAAAACAGTACATTTATTTTTAGCCTTATAGGTATACATAAACATAATACTACTAATTATATTATTTTAATAATTACTTTTATATATTGTCATTACAAATAATAAATATAATTAAATATTTTTATCATTCTTGAATAAATTATTAGATTTATCAAGTTCATATTATATTAAATGTTCTTAGTAATAATTAGGTAAATAGGTTTTGGGAAACAATATATCGACGTCATAATTAGCCAACGTAATAGGACACCCACATCCCTCACTTTCTTTAATTTGAAATGATCATGAGACGCATGAATCAAAATGATATAATATATTATATAATAAAATATACTAAAGACTGATAACTATTAGGTATAATATTATAAAATATATGACTAATTTTAGCATTGAAATAAAATCTACATGAACAATGTATATTATAATATGATACCTAATATTATATTATTATAAATAATATTATACCGTAAACAATTATGTTTCTCATAGGTTTTACACTTATTAATTATGTACTTATACAAGGAATGTATTTCAGTAGGTACCTATACTAATCAGAAATTTAGCACCTTATTTAATCAACAATCGGCTAATCCAACTATTGTAAATTATTAAATAATAAATAATAATGTAATACGTATGTATAAAAATAATTTCAATTCTAAATAATTTTAGATTCTAAGCGGAGCGATGAATGTATTGGTTTTATAATGATGTGTGTTTTTTTTTTAATTTTTAATTTTTTTTTTGTGTCCGTGTACACGATAAGTAGTCGAAATAATGCTTCGATTTTTAACTTCAGTATCATGTTCGATGGGAAAGTGAATATTGTAGGTGCATTGGGGAGGACAAAACCGGGAATTTTTACACAAAATCGGTTTTCGACAAAATCGACTTTGGTATTTGGTGTAATTCTAAAATAAATATACGTATATACATGAAAGTTTCACTGCTTATTTATATTCACATTTTCTATACACGATAACGTTTTCAAAATATTTTGATTTGTTTTGAACTGTTTACAGACATTATTTTCTGTTTCAAATTTTTTTAGTTTTTATTTCTATGAATGTCAATACACTTTTATTTGTTGGGTAAAAAATCTTGAAAATTTAACACAAGGCTCCTAATATATTGTTACAATGATATATGAAAAATTTTAAAATCCATAATTACAATTTTTTTTTATAACCATTTAAAATTCAAATATTGACAAAAAACGTAAAAATCACGAAAATGTGCAAATTATTTTGAGTTAGAAATTTCTAAAAAATTGTCTTTTAAAATCTAAGATTTCAAAATGTAATACAAGATTCTTTATAAGGTTATCTACCTTTATCAACAAAAAAAAATGTCTATAAGAAAGCAAATTAAATTTTTATGAACGTTTAAAGTTCAAATTTTTGGAACATTGGATATCACTCGATTTCTTATGCAAAGATTTTCTTATTTTTAGTAATTCAAAAACGAATAACCGCTGACACTTGAGGTTTATATCATATGTTTATTTTATAAATTTCTATACTAGATCAAATTTTCAAATTTTTTAGTTGTTTTTTTCTATAAATATAAATATTTTTTGTGCCAAAACGCATGAAAATTTAATACAAGGCTCCCAATTTTTTGCTACAATAGCAGTTGAAAAATGTTGAAAATACATGGGCACAATTTTTTTTAATAAGCATTTAAATTTCGAATTTTGACAGAATTTATCAAATTTAAAATTTAATAATTATTTTGTGGTTAAAAATGTATAAAATGTTCAGCTTTTATAGCTAAAGATTGAAAATTTAAAACAATGTTCCACGTAAATAGGTAATAATATATACATTACTTTATTCAAAATTATATCATCAAATATACTTAGTAATACCATAGACTGTCTTTGGCTTTCTCTCAGAACCGTTTTTCTTATACAATGATATTATATCATTGAATTCAAATTTAACACCATTCAGTGCAGTGATCCTTTGTAAGCTACTGTAAAGCAGAGCGACACCCACTCGCCCATCTTTTTTGACTTTTTTTTTAGATAGGCGCCTACTAAATTGTATGGTCTTTAAAAAATTTCCATTAGCTTACTTTCAGATTTTGATAGGGCGATGAATGTATTTAAAACTAAATTAAAAGAACGTTAACATTTTTTTTTAAATCAATATCTTTTACCTTTTTCAAGATATTTAAAAATTAAGTAAATCATAAAAGGAGCAATAAAAAATCTAATCTAAATCAAAACAGAAGCTCTAAAACTAAAACAAAAATTTGTATTTCACAAGTACCTCGTTTGTAGGTACTTGATAAAATATTATATTTTTAAGAAAATATAGTAAATTTAAATAATATCTACAGTTTTTCATTTAAATAACACAAAACGTTTTATTTTATAGCTAAATTAACTTTATTTTAAAGCGTTTTATTATATTATTATAGTTTTTCTGAAAGGCCTTAAATTTAAATATTCTAAACATTCTTAAAACAAAAATCTAGAAACAAAATATCCCATAGTTTGACACAATCCGATTTTCTATAAAAAAAATAATAAAAAAAATACATAAATACGTAGAGCGCTTCTTGATATTTCTTGTACATCATATATTCATAGTTGTTCGTCGTGTACGCAAAATCGGTTAGTAAAATACTATTTTATAATTGTTAGTGTTTGATTGCTATTGCAACTGTAACTCAAAATATTATGGTATGTGAAATCGTTGAGAAATTATCGATATAATCAAATAATGATTAATCGATACAATAAATTAATCTCCAAACAAATCTGCCAAGCACTTGGACCTAACCCACAGGTCACAAACAACTTAATTTTAATCTTAAAGAAAACACAATTTTATAGTTTAATTTAAAAATTAAAATTATATAACACCTAATCTAACACAAAACCCTTGTACTAATGACCTAGATGTCGGTGTATTTAATGATCAATAATAATAAAAAAAATTAATCGGATAAAATGAGGCGGAAATATTATTATAAATTCCTATAATGTATTGTTTCGATTTTCCAGTGATCGAGCATTGTAGCAAATACCACGATAGCACTGGTCGTTCCAGACAAAACTGGTCACGCAGCTAAAACGAAACATATGAACCGGTCGTTCACGAAACAGAGAAATAAAATACCATCCAACAATTTCAATTTGCATCTCACCTCACAATTTTAGAAGGCAGTGCAGAGCAAAGGTGAACGGGGTACGGGTACAAATTATTCAATAATTAAGTAAAAGGAGGCGGTAATTATTATAAATTCCCAAAATGTATTTTTTCAATTTTTCAGTGATTGAGCGTCGCAGTAAACCCCGCCACAGCATAAGTCATTTCAGATTGAATAATTGGTCACGGCCGAAACGATGTGGTTCATTCACGAAACCGAGAAATGAAATACCAACCAACAATTTCAATTTTCATCTCACCCTACAATTTTAGAAGGCAGTGCAGAGGAAAGGTGAAGGAGTACATCTATAGTACATGAACAAAAACGGTATTTTCGTCGCTTCCATCATTTGTACGTGTTGAATGCGCTACGGGGAACAAACGTCGCGACGGCGTCATACTGTTCCGTAAAAGTGCCCGGATAAATTCCCCCAACGACCAGACAACAAAAATTATGGAAAATCATGTTGGCATTCATTGTAGGCGATATAATATAAGTATTATTATTTCCAGGAGGGGTGAACGATGAACAACCCCTAGTGGGATACCCCCCCCCCCCCCAAAAAACATCCACCACCCCATCCGACCCCTCCGTGAAACCGTAGTACAATGGAAACGACGACTGTTACGATATTTTATAATACGATAATACATAATAATGTATACGGCAATAATATTATATATGAACGACGGCGACGGATACGATATTTTTAATAATTTTAACTATCGTGTATTTGTGTGAATCATAAATTCGTAACGTAGGTCCAGTCGTTGAACGTCAGTATCGATCCCTGTTCCTTATTCATGGAATAGTAACTGAAACTTGAACGTTTACAGGCCACTTACATTGAGGGGCCTATTAAACGACGGCCTCTTGTACCCCTACTGCCTTCGATGATAATAATAATAATAATTATTATTATTATTATTATTATTATTATTATTATTATTTTAAAGGAATAAAGAATCAGGAATCATTTATAATTTATATTATTATATTATGATTGCTGTGGCTGCCGTCATCGTATTATCCTGGCGATAACATGCGGATAGCGGGCGAGATAACGTCTGGCCCACACTGACGCTATCACATACATTGGCTGGCAAACTAGAACCCAGATCTCAAGGCCGAATCCCCGGCTGCCGCCACCACCGCAACCACCACCACAACAAAAATGGATGAATATTGTATGCAGTCAACTACAGAACACAGACCACGGTAGAAGCGGGCTTGTAGCACACCATTGGCTTGATTTGCGCGGCGCGCGTTTTCATCTGTTCGCCTCGATCCGGTTACCGCCGCTCGGGCGATCAGTCGTCACTCGTCGTTCGTGCGGGTGGTGGTTTAGTGGTTATTCGACCTTACCATGTCAAATGATACTCTGGAAATCATCGATACCAGGCAACTGAAACCATATAAATACCCGAGACTTGTGTACAAAGGGTACCTGTTCCATTACCACAAGTCCTGCAACCGTCACATTCGTTGGAAATGTAATCGTGTTTATTCCACGAACTGCCAGGCTGTTCTCCGAACGACAGTAGATATGGAAAACCCGATACTTATTAAAGTCGATCACGAACATATACACGGGGACGACACTCACTCAATTTTTGATTTAAAAATGAAAATAATGGCACTCCGTTCAACGTCCCAGTTTCAGTAAGATATTATAAATAATATGTTATAATATAATGCACATATGCCAACGCACGATTCACGCACATAGTGTATATAATAATGTATTAAAATATTATTTTAATTTAATTATTATACCTCCATAGTGGTGGGAAGGGGGTTCCTTTAGACCATTAATTTACCCACAATCTTGGTGTTAAAGTTATCAATTGAGAATATTGATAACATTACTGTGCTATGTTATAACTAGTATTATCATTTCCTGCTTAGAATTTTAATAGTATTTCTCACAACACAGTAAAATATAATGTTATTAATAAAATTATCCTGGTTTTTTTTTATATTTCGGGACAGCGTTAATAATCATTTTTTTCTTTGCATTATTGATACAATGATTGCGTAACAACCAATTTCTATAATATAAAAATATGGACAGTCAATGAGATTTTTCTTTCCAATAATAAATAATTATATCATCTCAAATCAACCATTACTTCCAATTTAGTTGTCTTCAATTTTTACACCTTATTAATTACTCTAAAACTAGTCATGTATTTTATTAAAATGATAAATTATAACTTTCAACTACAGTTTATGCATGAAACACCCACTTGCCGTGGTAGAGATGGACGTCACTATAAGTTGTATTCAATATTATTTGAACAAATCAAGTATATAGTTTTGTATGACATTAACTTAAATATGACAGGTGAGCAATATTCAAATTATTGGCAACTTCAAATAATATTTAATACATCACATTTTATATTTAAATTTTTGAACAAACTACCACTTGTATTTAATATTAGGTACCTACAACTTGTATGCAATTTTTCAATTTTATTTATTGATGGTTCTGAAATCATTGTTTGGTTACAATATCTTAGAATAGGTTAGGTTAGGTACCATCCTCAAAAATATTACTCAATTAAATAGATTATCTTAATATGTTATTATGCTTGTATATTATTTTCACATTTCATTTGTTATCATGCTTTTATATTATCTTAACATTTCATATTATGTTAATTGCTTGTATATTGCTTATAGTTGTGCACAAAATAGTAGATAAAATGTTGTCCAAAACATTTGGAAATAGACATTAAGTACCTTAATACTACATTTTCAACTAATAGTAGTTGTATTTTTGCACAGTTTTATGTCTTAGTTTAGTTATTTCTTAATGATGGTCCTATATTGTTGACTCATATTACTAGCACATTATTATACGTGTGCATTTCACTTTTATTCATTTGCACAATACATACATGTAAATTTGATTTTATGATTGATTTATGTAAAGACATAATAGCAATATGTGCCTTACTGCCTTATCATTTATTATTCAGTGACCTACCATTATGTTTAATCGTATATGACAAATTAATTAACTACTTATACAGGAATCAATAAAACATGTAGGATAATATTGTACCTATACATATTTGAAAACTGTTTTACTATAAATTACTATTAATACTACTATCAAACAATTCAATGATATATTTATGATATCAAAAACTACAGTAAACAAAAAAAATTGTCATTTGGTAAATTATACAGTCTTATGACTTACATTATACATAATAACATAATAAATGCAATTCCTAATTACCTATATCAGTAAAATACTATAGTACCTTTTTCTTCAGCTTTAATATCACTATATTCTTTTATGTTTGCCTATTGTATGCCACCTAAAAGATGACTCTCTACCCATCAATATCACATTATCATCTACTGCTATAAATGTTGTGTTTATATATTGCATAGAAAATATAAACCTATACAATTAAAACAACTACTTACAATATAAATATATATACAGGTACACTATAAGAAGGTTATTATTTTGGTAAATGTATGAATACATTTGTGTCAAATTTATTATAAATGATTTTCAATTAATTTGTTTCGCCCTAGATTTGGACTTAATGTTATTTTTTTGTTATTTCACTAATTGGTTAAATTAAAGACATAATTGCTATTATTTATTTATTTATCATAATCTGGCGTTGAGTTCCAACATGAACAACTAAGTAATTAAATATGTAAATATATATATTACAGCAAACAACAAAGAAAAACAAATTATATTTTATTAATTACTATAATAAAGATAATGATAGATGTAGAGCAACAATAAATATGATTAACTACAATTTGGTTGAGTTTAAATTTGAATGCCAAAGTTTGAGATCCTGTTGAATGTCTGGTTAGGTTTGTCATAGTATTATAGAAACTTCACATTGAATATTTTTCAACAATCTGTTAAACTGTTTATTTTTTTAAACAAATAACTCAAAAGTATTAAGGATAAAGCATCTAAAGCGTCTATTGAAGAGAAAACAAACCTGTTAGGAGTTTTGCCCCTCGCGCACACTAAATACCGTACCACTACTTCCTTAATTAAATTTGCTATTGTCATAAATAAAATAAAACTGCCAACAGATAAAATAACAAATATTATTAGACATTATATCCAAATAAAAAAAATTAAAATAAACTATTTAAAAAGAAAATATTAATAAAAGTTAAATACCTGTATTATTTTTTAATTAGGTTCATTGTTCATTTTTAAATCATTTAATAATATAGTAATAAAATAAATAAAGCAGGTAGTAAATGTAATTCGTCAGTTTATTATTTTTACAATTTTTTTGTTACATATTATCATATTATAATATTTAAAAAAAAATAAAATGTTTTTATAATTTTATAATTAATTTGTGCTGACTTATTATGCCCATTACGATATTGTGTAAGCCCGTAATTTTTTTTTTTATTTGGATAGATTAGGTTATTTTGTTCTATGCCTGATTCTATTGGTTATTCCTGGATATTTTATCTGTTGAATATTATGGATATTTATGACCTTAGATATTTTTAATTTATAAGTTGCCATTGATTACAGATAATAAAATAGTTATTGTGATATTGGATTTAATTTTCTCTATTACAATATATTTTGTTATTTAGGCTAATAAATCTATTCTATAGAAGTATAAAATTGAGTACCTAACAGCTATTATGTATAAAAAGCAAAGTGAATGGTTGAGGTTTATAATATATTTAAAAAATCCTAGATTTATTTTGACATTAATAATATTAAAACCTCAGCCGCATATTAATTTATTTCTGCTTGTAATATTGATCCATGTAAGAAAAAAAAATTCCTTAATAGCATTATTTATGTACCAACACTAGATTTTGAAATTACTAAATAAATAGGAGGATTTATTTGTTGTTTAAAAGTTATAATTGTAATATGTAGTGACAAACATTAAACTATTATCTTAAGGGTCCCGGTGCCAGTTTTTCAATTTTTCCACAATTCTATAAAATTTGAAAATTAAATTTTATATTTTAGTTACCACCTCAATTATAAAACTTTTCCAATAATCTACTACCTGATACCTATTTAGTGGGGGTTGATCGAGAAAAAAAAATGACTTTACAGGAATAACTCTCAAGCTTTGTAGAATCGTCGGATTTTGATGACTATTTTTTTATCTGAAAGAAGAAGACTTCATACAGCCCACATTGATCCCTGATTTTGTGCTTTATCTCAAATAATTGTATTAAAAAATTTGTGAAAAAAATGCTTTTTATCTCATATTTTTTCAGATATATTATAAAGTTTGAGAATAAAATATTGAAAAACAGAAATTGATGCGGACTGTAGAGAATTACTTTCTAGTAATTAAAAAAAAAATTATGAAATTTGGTTTGTTCTACAATGCGATATCGTTATTCCTGCAGAGTGTATTTTTGAGGACAAAATAGCATCGGCACCGAGCGCCTTAATGTTACATTAAAAACCGTTAAAATATGCGCAAAAAATTCTTAAACCTAAAATATTCCATATCCATATTCATATGCTAATTATTTACTTAAATGCATTTATTTATTCTGTCACATAATCTACATAATATGGTAAATTGTTTTAGACTATGGATAATGATTTTACAAAAATGAAGAATTTCGAAACAATTGAACTAATCATTTTTTCAAATATTGATAAATGATAACATATTTAGTTTGAAACACTATTATGGATTATTATCATAGTGATAATGAACTATAGATCCGTGAAAGCCAGGTTTACACCATACTTAGAGTAAATAAGTGACTAACATTACCAATTTAATAACAAACAAATACTAGACATTTTGTATTATTTTTTTTAACAAAAAATCATGAAAATTAGGTTAAATATTCTTACATCTTTAAAATATATTCAAATATGCTAAATATTAGTTGTTAACAAATTCGACAAATTATCAACATTTTTACCCCTCTGAATATATAATGATATATTTTATTTAAAATTATCATATAGTTATCTTATCAGTGGCATTAAATAGCAAAATGTCATAACAAACAATTAAAATTGTCGTACAATCATTATATTAAAGCTTGAAGATCTATAACCAAATTTAAAAGGAGTAAATCTAGATATTGTCTAACAAAGAAGCGATTTACAATAGTTTTATACTACATTACCTACTAAAGGTGGTTAAATTGTACCAACTAAAAGTAAGGATTCGTTATTGGGTATCAGATAGGTCTTTAGATTAAAACTCGTATTTAATACATAATATACCAAGTAAATAATTTGTTCTGAGGAGATAGATGGGGTTGATTAAGAAATAATAATACAATGTGCACCACATAATCAAACAAATTTGATGCCATTATAATATACACATTATGCAGTAATGTATGTATAACTATAACTTCTTTGTTAGACAATATTTTATTATAAAAATAATATTGAATTATCTTGACAATATTATTTTCTTAAAATTGGTGATAGATCTTTAAACTCCTATATTCACCTAGACGTCACAGTATTAGTTTTGAGCTGTGGGATTTTGGCTTTATCACCTAATAGATTAGCAGGAAATAGAAATGATTGTTAAATATGATAGGATTACGTTACCATTTTCTATTATATCTTTAATGAACTTTTCTTTGTATGACAGCAGCAGAGAATATTTGGCAAAATATCTAGTGACCAGTACCATCAGCTAGATCATCTTATAAAACATATTCTAGTATCAAATATTTGTTTTAAAACATCCTTGTTCATGTCTTGCAATCAAACTGATAGTCCTTCAAAAAAATCAAGTTAAAAAATAAGTAATAACTAAAACATTTGCATAGAGAAATGTAAATTGTTATCCATCTGTAAAATTATTTTCTTAGCTCAAATAAAACATTTATTATCATTATTTGTGCAAGAATAATTCAAGACAGCTATCAAATTTAGATTATGCATCTTCTAAGTGAGTTCTTATATAGTTACATGTTCTGTTGAATTATTATAGATTGAAACTTTGCCACTTTGATATTATACAATAAAGCAACTACAGTCAGTAAAAGTGGCACTGAATTATTATTAAACTACCAGTTCAATTATTTTGACAACCACCCACACTACCCACTTTTAGACGTAACTAAATAAAAACTAATAAAAATAATCCTATAAATAGCTCAAAAATTGTCAAAATGTGTACATTGAAATGTTTATAGAAAATGCTAATATGAACATTTGGTGAAGATTTAAAGTATATCTACAGTTGTCAGTTATTATTTTCGAGTATTATCAAATAAACTATCTAAATCATTTTTATCAAAAACTGGTTTTGCGTAAAAATTGCAATGTTTTCCAACAGTTGAAAACTTCTGAGAAATTTTTAATTTTGATCTCCCATTGTATTAACTAGATTTACTTTCCTACCAGAAAAGATGTTAAAGTAAAAAATCAAAGCATTTTAACTGCCCAAAAAAAAGTGATGACATACAAAAAAAAAATTTTAAATACATTCATTGCTCCGTTTAGATTCTAAAATGTTTCCACTCTGCTCTACAGTATTGTTGAGTAAACCTCAATAATTAATGAATGTGCAATTACATTTGAATTCATAGCATATGAAAAAAGGATTCTGAGCAGAGACTGTCTTTCAGCCATTTAGTTATTACTAAGTAATAAGTATATTTTATTTTATGTTTATATTGCTATTATAGCAATTTATTTTACTATAATTAGTAATACAGTAGATTGAATTACTTTTTGCCAGAAAACATCAGGTTTATTATATTACATATTATAATAGTATATATTTTAATATTTATATCATATATTATTGCTATAAATTTTTTAGTCAATACTTACTGACTTACCTTAGAACTTCATACATTAACTTTATTAGTATAAATTTGTTATAAATTAAAATTAATCTAAATATTTTGAAAAAAAATTCATTGGGCTTAATAGTGGTGTAGACAGGAATTTTCATTGGGGAGGGAATATATATTCATATATTTTAAGGTAATGTCCCACGCACTAATATTATATATAATAAAGTGTGCAAGTGGGTACTGATCTGCTGTGCAGCCTGTATCTAGATAAGTAAATTTAGAAATGTATTGGCATTTGTAAAAAAAAAAACTAGAAAATATTTCTGCTAGGTAATAAATCAAAATGAGTAAATATATTTTGATAATATTTATTTTTCATGTATAGAAAATAAAAAAATAAAAACATTTGGTGAACATTTCATTATCTACTGTTATTAGTTTTTGAATTACAACAAAATAAGAAAATTCATTTGAAATTTTGTTAATTTACCGGTGAATATCCTATGTCTAACTTCTGACGCTCATAAAAAAATATTGTGGATTTACGCTCAACTTTTTTTTTTTAATTTCCACTAACAACAACTTATGATAAACTTTGTATTGAATTTTTAGGTTTTTTGACAAGCAAAAAAATGTTCATAGACAATAGTTTTTAAAAAAACTAATAAAAATCGAAATTTTCATCTGCTAATAAATAAATTAAAAAGAGTTAAAATATTTTTAAAATGTTATTGTGTATAT
The DNA here is from genome assembly GCA_008086715.1 of Sitobion miscanthi. Classification (NCBI taxonomy): domain Eukaryota; kingdom Metazoa; phylum Arthropoda; class Insecta; order Hemiptera; family Aphididae; genus Sitobion; species Sitobion miscanthi. The sequence goes on along the minus strand of CM017801.1, from coordinate 4,123,357 downwards.
GAAATGGTAATATAAACATTCTGTGAACATTTCGTTTAACTGCGGTATGGTTAATTTTTTTAGAGTTACACCAAATAATAAAATCAACTTTGTTGAAAACTAATTTTGGGTAAAAATCTCTGTTCTTCATTATTTTTTTCCCCTTGATTTGAAAACTAATGAGAATTTTTTAGCTTTACCAAACACTCTTCACTTTTAGTCAACTTTTTCCCAAAATACCAACTAGATTAATTTTCTTGCCAAAAAATATGCTGAAGTAGAAAATTGATGCATTTTTAAAGCCCTGAGTGGTGATGACAAACACAAGAAAAAACACATATCATTGTAAAATAAATATATTCATCGCTCAACTCAGAATCCAAAAAAATGTCATGGGGGTATCCATCCACCATAACCCCCCGTGTCTACGCCCATGTTGGGCCAAGATAATTATAATCTAGTGACAATGAAATGTTTCTACGGATAATACTTTTTGAATCATAACATAAAAACTAAAATCGTATTTTCGCATGAATATACATTTTTGACAACATTTAAACCTCAGGCGCTCATCTATACTTATAAATAAATTATTCTTTTTTTCATTGTTCTTTTAGACTCAATAACCACTGTACCGTTTTAAATAAAATGTATATAATTACAGATCAATTCATTGAGACTTTGGGAGGGTTTTTAGCTTCGTTTTTCAACTCATGTAGGTCGTAGGCTATAGGCCATAGGGTAGCCCGCGCCTCACTTATGCATTTAATTAAGGCAAATCGATTTCTTTTGTTTATGTTTGCGCACAGCCGTACAGTGTTGCCATTAGTTTCAGATAATAAAATAGTATGATATTATAAATAGGTATAATTTTCTGTATTATAATATATTTCGTCATTTAAGCTAATGAAGTTATTCTATAGAAGTATAAAATTGAGTACCTTAGACTTATTGAGTTATTATATTATAATATGATAGGCAAAGTGTATGGTTGTGGCGTATAATATATTATAAAAATTCTCGATCGATTTTGACAAAACCCCACTGACAATATTTTAAAGCAAAACGGAAATGACAAATAGATAGATATTATAATAGATGGTAGTCGGGTCGTATCTTAATGACGCATAGGTACTAATGTATTATGCAAATCTATTGTTTTTGACAAATGGGCACCAAATTGTACACATGTATTATTTAGGATACCGGATGGTTTGTAATAGTATTAGAACAAAAGCCACAGGTAACAGCTATTATATATTATAAAAAGTAAAGAATAGCTGAGACTTATTTAATAAAAATAATACTTAAACGATTTTGACGAATCAAGAAAAATTTAAATAGATCGAACCAGTTATTTTAGGGTTACTCGGTAGGTATTCATAATATTAACCGCATATTATTTTATATCTACTTGTAATATTGGTTCACTAGGTTCACGTACGAAAAAAAGTTACTTATTAGTTATTAGTTATTAATGTCCATCTCAGTTTCATTAATTTTCGTGAAACACTAGATAATACAAACTACAGTAAATAATATGAGACCAAATTCAAATCCAAATTCTAATTTAATTATAATTCTATCATAAAAAGTTATTGTGAATTTACACTCTACTTTTATATAAAATGAGAGGTACTAGTTTGTTGTCCAGTCCACACCCGATTGTGTAAAAACTTTATAGCCACTCTAGTTTGTTATCTCACCGCAATTCATTATAATCAATACCTATAATATAACTTTAATAATTCAACGGTTCTCGGAAAAAATGTACCATTGTTCATTATTATAAGGTAGTTACTTCATAATATAGTGATGGGTTATTTAAAAACCAATAATCAAACGGTAAAAGTGTAAAACAATAACTGTGGGGGGTAGTCAGAGAAATAGGGGAGGGGTCTTAGTAGGTACGTGTTTTGTTTGTAGTCATTCGATTTAGTAGGTTTAGGTATATAATATATTATTATTTCATATATTATTATGAACATTAGTCTAAAGAATTGTTAACATAAGTGCTCGATGTAAATTTCAAAAACTTAAATAGTTAATATTAATATATCATTACTCATTAGGTATACATTTTTTTTGAAATGTATTAGTATTGGAGTTATAAAGTTTTTACGTGTCTGGGCGGGGATATAACATACCAGTACCAAATTACACTAATTATAACTTATGACTCTTAAGAAATAATATTCTGTATATAGGTAAACATTATAAACATATTTGTTTATGAATTACCTACGATTTTACAATTTATTTATATCATGGTACAAAATATTAATGCAGTGGTAAATTTGGATAAAAATAAATACGGCCGGTCGACGGTCATTATTACGAGTTCTCAGTACTGTAGACTGTAGACTATAATATTATTGTTGAATTTTGAGTGCATTGGGAGCAATACAATAATTATAGCCGTTGATGAATTAATTTATTTTGTCATACGGTATAAAATTTAGAATTTTGGTTGTCGTATATTTAATATTTATTTAATAAACTATACATTTTGAAAAAAAATTGTTTTGTCAAATGTTAAAATATGCGAATTCGTACAAAAAAAACACGAAATAATATGCAAAATTATGCAACAAAAATTTTTGTGTTTGAAATATACGTACTCTGAATCGAATTTGTATCTAATCAAAATTTCAATATGCACTTTCTATAGATAAATATGCAAATGCCTAAAGTTGTATTGCCTAACCTTGTATTAATTTTTCAAGCATTTTACAGGGCAAAAATTCTAACAACACTTAAAAATATAAACTGAAAAAATTTCAAACGTTTATAATTAGCTCAAAAAAATTTAAAATATTTTAAAAATTGCATCATGAATATAAATTGTTGAAATAAACATTTTGCCAAAATTTCAGATATCTATTGTTATTTGTTTTTGAATTAAAAGAAAATAAGAAAATCTATTTCATCGTAAAATGATTTTGCGTATTCCCGTTTTCTTATTTGTAGATTTTGAGCAATTGTGTGTTTTTCGAGTGTAATTACACGGTTTACTATGATTTTCAACGTCAATATTTTTATGGTATGAAAGTGACTCTAGTTGGAAGGTAGGTATTATAAGAGTTCAAAATTCCCTGTCCTTTTAAAAATATTATGGAAACCCCAAATTTTTTACGTGAAGTCAGTTTTTAACAAAATCTTGTTAGTTGCTTAGTTTGTTGTAATTCAAAAATGAACAACCGTAGATACTTGAAATATTCTCTAAATGTTAAATTAGCATTTTTTATACATTCAGTTATTCAAAATATTTAGATTATTTTCGAGCTAGTTAAAGACATTTTACATTTTCAAGTTTCTTTTGTATTTTGTTTTATAAATATCAATAAATACATTTTTGCTCGTGAAAATTCTCAAAAAATTAATATAAGGTTCCCATATGTACTTAATATTGCAATTTTAATATATACTAGGTACATAGAGACAATTTTTTTATAGACATTTAAATTTGAAGTTCAATTTTAGACAAAATTCACGAAGATTTGAAATTTATTTTATAGATGAATTTTATAAAAATTTTATAGCTAGCTAAAGATTAAAAATGTAATTCGAGGTTTCTTATATTATGCGTTGTGCATCAAATATTAAAAAAATCGAAAAATAATTATATATATAAACAGTTTTATAAACACTTGAGGTCTTGACACCTACTGCATAACAGAGCGTTTACCTATTTATTTGTTTTGTTGGTCCTAACTATGAAGATAATTACTGAGAATTGCCTTACTTTTGTCTCGCTAATGTACTTCACTTTCCTATCAGAAAATATATTTAAGATGAAGATTGAAGCATTTTTTCTACTACAAAAATGTCTCTGCAGCCAAAAAAATACATTATTGTAGAATCAATACATTTATCGCTCTTCTCAGAATCAAAAATATTTCGGTAGTTTAATAATAGAAGATAATATTATGTGTAGTAACAGAAATTGTTATCCTATAAAATTTCAAATTATTGGTAATTTTTAATGATGTTTTTTTTATGAACAATTTTGGAAATTAATTTAATAGATTAAAGCATTGTTTGATTATTTTATTAATTAAAATTTATTTTTAGGAATAATACCATGTTTAAATCGAAGAATGGTTATATTGATATTAAATTAAATATTGAGGATATACCTGTGAACAATGAAATGTTTAAACCGAAGAATGCTGACATTAATTTTAATGAAGAGGATATAGCTCTGAACAATACAATGCTTAAACCAAAGAATGATTATGCTGACTTTAATATTGATGAAGAAGATAAACCTAATAAACTTGTTTCATTTTGTACTTCTTATAATCGAAAGATTTTTGTTCATCCACTTGATCCTGATTACGAACATAAATACACAGATGAACATGAACAAAAAATAAAAAATAAAAACATAAATGATATAAGTTTCGATTTTGATCCAAAAATCAGAATTACAAGAAATACAAGTAAACAAAAAAAAGTAAGTTATTTAAATTTACATTTAATTATTTACTTTTTAAATTGCATGTAGTAGATATTTTATTTATAAAAACTAGTTCTTGTATTGTTACTGTTACATATATTATAGCTGCATATTATGTTCAAATAATTAGTTTCTATAATTTCATATAAAAAAACTTGGATTTTAACAATATCATTAAACTGCTTGCATTTTTAAATAAAAAGTTCAATTATATTAAAATGTTATTTTATCTATTTAAAACATAAAAAATAAGAATAAGACTTCTTGCATGTTTGCAAGGAAGTTATACATTTCAATCATTTATATACACGATAATTGATAAAAATATTTATATATATATATTTTTTCTAATATTTTTCTGTAGAATTCTAATCCTGATAACGAACATAAATACACAGATGAACGTGAACAAAAAATAAAAAACAAAAACATAAATGATATAAGTTTTGATTTTGAATGTCCAAAAATCAGAATTACAAGAAATACAAGTAAACAAAAAAAAGTAAGTTATTTAAATTTACTTTTAATTATTTACTTTTTAAATTACATGTAGTATATATTTTATTTATAAAAACTAGTTCTTGTATTGTTACTGTTACATATATTATAGCTGCATATTATGTTCAAATAATTAGTTTCTATAATTTCATATAAAAAAACTTGGATTTTAACAATATCATTAAACTGCTTGCATTTTTAAATAAAAAGTTCAATTATATTAAAATGTTATTTTATCTATTTAAAACATAAAAAATAAGAATAAGACTTCTTGCATGTTTGCAAGGAAGTTATACATTTCAATCATTTATATACACGATAATTGATAAAAATATTTATATATATATATTTTTTCTAATATTTTTCTGTAGAATTCTAATCCTGATAACGAACATAAATACACAGATGAATGTGAACAAAAAATAAAAAACAAAAACATAAATGATATAAGTTTTGATTTTGAATGTCCAAAAATCAGAATTACAAGAAATACAAGTAAACAAAAAAAAGTAAGTTATTTAAATTTACTTTTAATTATTTACTTTTTAAATTACATGTAGTATATATTTTATTTATAAAAACTTGTTCTTATATTGTTATTGTTAAATATAATATTATAGCTGCATATCATGTTAAAATAATTAGTTACTGTAATTTAAACATAAAAATAACTTGAATTTAAACAATATCATTAAACTGCTTGCATTTTTAAATAAAATGTTTAATATATTAATATGTTTTTTTATCTATTTAAAACTTAAAAAATAAGAATAAGACTTCTTGCATGTTTGCAAGGAAGTTGTTCATTTTAATCATTTATATACACAATAATTGATAAATATATTTGTATGTATATTTTTTCTAATACTTTTCTTGGTATAAATTGGCACTATTGTGGTGGTCAAGTAAATTTTTTGTTTATGTGTGAGGCATGAAGTGAATTCATGTAAAATTACATACTTATGCAATAAATCATTATGCCATAATTATAATTTTTTTAATTACCTATATATTATTTTTATTGAAATATTACTATTTAAATAATGTTGTAGTTACCTATTGTAAAATAAAATTGTGTCAATTGGTATTATTTATTAAAATATACAAAGAATCCATATAGTCATATAATACTCCTTAAGTTTAATTTAACTATATTACTAATTTGACTAAAGGATTGGCTGTCTATTACAAAATAAATGTCTTGTATTTAATTAACAATCATTTAAAAAGACAATTCTTAGTTATAATATAAGAAATGCTTTTATAACAAAAAATTAATTATTAATAATTCTTAATTGAATTCACAATAAACTTTAAAAATTATTATTTTTTCATGTATTATAAAAATGATAAATTAAATTAAATAAGTAATTAATACTGAACTGTTTTGTAATTTGTCTATATTGATGTATATATTTTATTGATCATACGTTATTATTCATAACCATTATTATAAATTTTATAAATTAAACTGTTTTTTAGATTGACATGAATAATGTGGAAAATGATATAACAGAGAATAGTATACGGTGTTCTTCTTTCAAAGCCAAGATCAAAACTTTTAACAAAGCTCATAAGGAAAAATTGCCAATAAAACAAAACTTGATTGTCAGTAAGAAAAAGAAAAATCATGAACAAATAAATGCATGTACTTTGCTTACAAATGCAGATACAGAAAAAAATAATTCGAATACTAACACAGACAAAAAAATAAATAATAAGACTATTAATACAAGCGAGGAAAAAAGTTCTTTGATTAGTAATATAAACAAAGATAATAATACTTTGACTAGTAGTAATACATATGAAGAAATAAATCCATCAACTGGTATTACTCATAAAGAAACAAATATATTGACTAGTTATACACATGAAGAAATAATTACATTACCTAATAATATACCCAAAGATAAAAATACTTTAATTGCTTGTAATACTGGTAATACACATGATGAAATAATTACCTCAACTAGTAATACTCATACTCACAAAGAAAAAAATGCATTGATTAGCAATATAAATAAAGATGAAAATACCTTGATAAGTAATATAAATAAAGATGAAAATATTATGAATAGTTATATAAACAAAGATAAAAATACTTTGACTAGTAATACACTTGAAGAAATAACTATGATAACTTCTGTTATTACTCGAAAAGGAAAAAAATCATTCTTTAAAAATATAAATAAAGATGAAAATAAAGCTCATAAGAAAAAATTGCCAATAAAACAAAACTTGACTGTCAGAAAGAAGAAAAAAAATCATGAACAAATAAATGAATGTACTTTGCTTACAAATACAGATACAGAAAAAAATGATTCAAATACTAACGCAGACAAAAAAATAAATTATAAGACTATTAATACAAGTGATGAAAAAAATTCTTTGATTAATAATATAAACAAAGATAATAATACTTTAACTAGTAGTAATACGTATGAAGAAATAAATCCATCAACTAGTATTACTCATAAAGAAAAAAATACATTGACTACTAATATTTCGACTAGCAATGAACATAACAAAATAAATATGTTAGTTACTAATACTCAAGTTATCAAAGAAAAAAATGCATTGCTTACTAACATAAATAAAGATGAAAATATATTGACTAGTAATGTGATTAAAGATAAAAATACTTTAATTGCTTGTAATACTGGTAATACACATGATGAAATAATTACCATAACTAATAATACTCATGCTCACAAAGAAAAAAATGCAATGATTATCAATATAAATAAAGATGAAAATACCTTGATAAGTAATATTAATAAAGATGAAAATATGTTGAATAGTTATATAAACAAAGATAAAAATACTTTAATTGCTTGTAACACTGGTAATACACATGATGAAATAATTACCTTAACTAGTAATACTCATGCTCACAAAGAAAAAAATGCATTGGTTAGTAATATAAATAAAGATGAAAATACTTTGTCTGGTAATACACTTGAAAAAAAAAATAAGATAAGTCCTGATACTACTCGAAAAGAAAAAAATGCATTTATTAAAAATATAAATAAAGATGAAAATACTTTAACAAGTAATATATATAAAGCTAAAGTTACTTTGAATAATAATATACATAAAGAAAAAAATACGGTAACTTCAAATATTCTTAATCACAATAAAAAAAACTCGTTGACTAGTAATACACATGAAGAACTAATTCCGTTAACTGCTAATAATCACACTCGCAAAGAAAAGAAATCATTGAAAAGTAATATAATTAAAGATACTGAGACTTTGACTAGTAATATAAACAATGATAAAAACACTTTGACTAGTAATACACATGAAGAATTAATTCCATTAACTATAACTACTAATACTCATAATCACAATGAAAAAAATTCATTGAAATGTAATACAAAGAACGATGAAAATACTTTGAATAGTTATATAAACAAAGATCAAAATACTTTTAATAGTAATACACATGAAGAAATAATTCCTTTAAGTACTAATACTCATAATCACAATGACAAAAATTCACCGATTTGTAATATAAATAAAGATAAAAATACTTTGACTAGTAATACACATGAAGAATTAATTTCATTAACTATAACTACTAATACTCATAATCACAAAGAAAAAAATTCAATCATGAAAAAGAAGAATAAAGATGAAAATACTTTGATTAGTGATATAAATGAAGATGAAAATACTTTGTCTAGTAATACACACGAAGAAATTATTTCCTTGACTACAAATACTCATACTAACAAAGAAATAAATGCATTGATTAGTATTATAAATAAAGATGAAAATACTTTGACTAGTCATATAAACAATGATAAAAATACCTTGAATAGTAATACACATAAAGAAATAAATACATTAACTACTAATATTCTTACTCGTAAGAGAAAGCACTCATCAATTAGTAGTATAATTAAAGATAAAAATACTTTGACTTGTAATGTAGACGAAGATGAAAATACTTTAACTAGTAATACACATAAAGAAATAAATACGTTAACTACTAATATTCTTACTCCCAATAGAAAGCACTCATTGATTAGTAGTATAAATAAAGACAAAAATACTTTTAATAGTAATACACATGAAGAAATAATTCCTCTAAGTACTAATACTTATAATCACAATGACAAAAATTCACCGATTTGTAATATAAATAAAGATAAAAATACTTTGACTAGTAATACACATGAAGAATTAATTCCATTAACTATAACTACTAATACTCATAATCACAAAGAAAAAAATTCAATCATGAAAAAGAAGAATAAAGATGAAAATACTTTGATTAGTAATATAAATGAAGATGAAAATACTTTGACTAGTAATACACACGAAGAAATTATTTCCTCGACTACAAATACTCATACTAACAAAGAAATAAATGCATTAATTAGTAATATAAATAAAGATGAAAATACCTTGAATAGTAATACACATAAAGAAATAAATACGTTAACTACTAATATTCTTACTCGCAAGAGAAAGCACTCATTGATTAGTAGTATAAATAAAGATAAAAATACTCTGACTAGTAATGTAGACAAAAATGAAAATAATGTTATTAGTAATTTAAATAAAAAAATTAATACGTTAACTAGTAATACACCTACAATTTTAACATCTAAAATTAATATTACACCTTCAACTAAAAGCTGTGTGAACAAGTTTATTGGTGTTGAGGATGATACTAGAAATAGTGACAATGATAGCGATCAAAATCATTCAGACTATAGTGATGGAGAGCCTAATAATGTAACCAATGATGTTAATTTGGTGAAAGATAATATGATATCTATTTATTGTAAAGAAAATTGGCCCGAAATTGAATACAAATTGAGTGATCCTTTGAACGGAATTAAGGTAATACATTTTTTTACATTGAAAATATATTTAATTAATAATACTAATTAATATTGTAGGTGTTTGAAAGTATTTTATTTAATAAAGTATGTGAACGAATATTACGTCAATCTACTAAAAATAAAAAACATATTAAGAAAATGAAAGGCCTTAACGATAATTGGAGATTAAAGTTTGAATGTTTGGCATTTAAAATGAAAAATTTAATAGAAAGTACAAAATGTGATTTAAATACAAGACATATCAGCATTCAAAATCAAAACCAAATGGTAAATTTCAACACTCTATTTACATTTTAAATAAAAATAATAATATTAATATCGATATAGTTATGTATATTGCAGTTTAGAGTTTTTGGCCTGCTTAAGCTTCCTCTGTCTCTCCTAAATTAAAGATTGTATCCAATTGATTTGCATCTACTATATTTTTTTATCTCTATTATTTCCTAACAGTTTTAGTTACTTATATAATATGTGTATGTGTATAACATAGGCACTTTTATAACAATAGGTGTTTTTAGGTGTAAAAAAATCCCATAGTCTACTATGCTAAGTGGTACATTATCCGGACTAAAGGTTGACAACTGGTTTTAGACAAAAATCCAGTCTGTAACCAAAACATTACAAAATATTTCATCTGTTATATTCCAACTTAAATTTTAGAAAATAATAATCTTTATATTATTATAATGGCTTATTGTACTATTTAAAGTGGATAACAATAAAATTATCTATACAATTTTACTAGCTAGTTATTCTTCTAAATTTAATGTTATACTTAAAGTTATCTTGATTGTATTATAGGACATAGCATTATGTAAAAATATTGAAGTTGGGGAGGAAGAAAACAATTTGGGCATAAACAAAAAAGGTAAATCAAACTATCCTGCATAAAAATAACTATTACTTACATAGGATTTAAGAAAACTAAAAATTAAATAATTGTCAACTTTTTTCCTCCAGCTTCTACAGACTTACAAAATAATATTACACCAGAAAACTTCAAAACTCCAAAATTATACCAACATTCTTTAAATATTGAAAACAGAAATCTAACTGAATCTGTTACAGATATTAAGACAACTAAATACAAAGAAATCAAAACGAATATATCATCTACACAGGTGTTAGAAGATTTGATTAAGGATATTCCACTAAGTACAACAGTTTCAATATTAAGTCCAGAATTGTCAAAAAGTAACAAAAGAAATTTAACCAAATCTGACACATGTATTACAAGAGATAAAGCTAAAATAATAAAAACTCAATATTCTCCTATTCCACATTTTGATCATATGTATGTACGTGTTCATCCAGATATAGCAGCTTCAAGAATAAGCCCAAAATCATTTTATGCTCAACAAAACAAAACTCAATTTGACTCTGGTAGTAAAATGTCTCAATTTAAAACGATTGAGTCTAATGAACAGTCTACTTCAGTGTCTACAAATATATGTCCAAATACACAAATTTCGACTCAATATGACCCAGAAATTGAAACATCTGAAATAACTAAATCCAATATGATTAATTATTACGAACCTTATACTCCAGCATCCATTGATATGAACGTAAACAATCCACAAGTTATGACAACTCCAGAATTATACTATTATTCGTTAAGTAATCAAAAAACAATTTCGACACAATGTAACACGAATATTAAGAAAACTAAATCAAAAATAATGGAGTCTACTCCCGCTTACATTGATTTAACTGTAGACAGTCCACCAGATATGAGAGCTTCAAGTGTAAGCCCAAATATGTTAAATGGTCAATCAAGTTTGACTCAATGCAATACACAACTTGAGTGTTATGAACCTTCTACTTTAGAAACCATTAATTTGACTGTAAATAATCTACCAATTATAACGAATTCAAGGTTAAGCAATATATTCACTGAATGTAATAATGGTATTAAGGTAATTTCATCTACTCCAATGTCCACTGATTTAAGTAGTAATATTTCAACATTTTCAAGTCCACCTCTGAGGGCAATTACTCCGAACGGTAATCCTGCTTTGCTTAGTCGACCAAATATAGAGGTACTTGTGGTGGAGAAAGATGCAGCACTTTCGACAATACATTTAAATAGAATAAAACGCTCAGATTGGAAGAGCCCTAAAAACCTGAGGGTTGTTCCACAAGATATTTCTGTCACGTCAATGTATGAAAGTGGTCTTCTTCCAGTTGCTATAAAACGAGCATTAAAACCTAATTCGTCTCCACCATCAAATTATCCAATGTTAAATAAGCTGCTTACAAGACCAACTAGTACAATTCTAAAATTAAATAAAAGAAATACATTAAATACACCAGCGAATGTAAGTCATTTCTATTTTTATTACTAAATACGTATTTATTTTGATGTTTGTATGTAATAGAATCGAATGAGAGCACCATTACCACCGACTAATACAACTATGAAAATAGATAAAAGAAGTTTTATATTAAATACACCCTCCATTTTTGTCAATGTAAGTCATGTATATTTTTATTACTAAATACATATTTATTTTGATGTTTTTATGTAATAGAATCGAATGAATGCACCATTACCACCATCTAATACAATTATTAAACTGGATAAAAGAAATACTTATATATTAAACACAACACCCATCAATGTAAGTCATTTATATTTTTATTACTAAATACGTGTTTATTTTGATGTTTGTATTCATTAGATTCAAATGAAAGCACCTTTACCATCGACCAATACAATTATAAAACTAGATGAAAGAAATATATTAAATACACCTGTCATTCCCTTCATGTTTATTTTTATTTTTTATTGCTAAATATATATTTATTATGATATTTGTATTTTATAGAATCAAAGAAACGCACCATTACCTGATGTTGTTTATGAAAGCACTCAAATAACAAATAAAATCAATTCTCGGGAGACTATTCAATCAAATTATTCACTTAATCAACATAAAGCACCACACCGAATCAAACCTGTACCCACAGCTATTCCAATACTACCTTCAGAAATAATCTATGATTATTTAGATGGGGTATAAATTTTTTGTATTTAATATATTATGTATTTAAAATATTATTGGTGTATAAATAAACTATTTTTAAACATCGATTTAATTTTGTGTAAATAATTAATTTAAAAATGAACCAATTATTAAATACTTAGTGTTATATTTTATTTTCAGAATTAATGTTTTACATTAAAACAATTAATTAATGTAAAATAATAATGTTCAGTATTTATATTATAGCGTTTTTATAGCCGCCAAAATTAATACTACATAAATACATATAGACTAAAATTATTTTTGGCGAAAATTGATAGTTGAAATCATATTGAAGCCTGGATTAAAGAGGGCGCAAGGGGGGCATGGTCCCGGAGCCCATTGATTTTGGGGCCCATATTTATCCCTAAAATATGCTTTTTTAACGCGTCCAATACAGTTTAAAAAAAAATTATGTAAGTAGGTAGGTAAATTATTATTAATAATTATAAAATAAAATTGTTCTCAATTTTATATCACGAAAAATTACTATAAATAATTAACTATGTTTGCCAACAGTTTTGTTTGTTTTTTTTTTTTTTGTGCATTTTAGATTACCGATTTAATTATTTAAATATATAAAAAGGTAGTTATAAGAAAAAAATATTTAGCTCTTATAAATTAGGTATTTCAATTTAAAGTATTAATGCATATTATACTAAAATTTAAAGAACCATAGTTAATAATCTAGCAGCCCAAAATTGATCGTTTTACTGTCAAAATGTTCAGAAAAAAATCTTTACCAGAATCCATCAAAAAATATAGTGATTACCATTTGAAAAAATAAAGTCGATTTTATTATTGGTACAACTACGTGTTTAAAAACTTTGAAAATGTTATAAAAAAAATTGCCTGTTAAAAATAGAAAAACACGTTTTTTTTTTGTTTTAACGAAATACCATATCATCGATCCATAATTGTTAAAAAAGAAGCCGCGTGCAATGACATAAGATACATCCTGTATATTTTTTGTATAGTGAAAAATTATACAATAATATAAAATCGTTAATATATAATGATTCAATTATTTTGTAGTTAAAGTTGAAAGGGAGCTCACTAAGTGTATTGTGTCTCGGGGCCCAATTGATCCTTAATCCGGGCTTGATCATATTATATTAAAAAAAATCTGTGTATGTAGATAATACCTTACCAAGTATAATAAAAATATCTTACTTCCAAGGCCCATACTAAGTATAAAAATAAACAATAATAGTATACAACCAAGTAAGAATGTTGCTACATATATTGTTACGGATAATTTCCAATGTCCGGGTAAGATCAACATTACCCGGATAAATTTGACATGTACAACATGAACTTGGCAATGGTTTATATTAAACTTAGGTCAATAATAATTATACATAAAAAAAGAGAAAAGAATTGGTGTTTTTACTTGGTGAATCTTGTTGATGAATTCGTAGGATCAAAATTTAAAATTCCCTATAGTTTTCAAAAGCGCCAGGATAAACAACATACAAATTAAGGAAAAACGGGAATATTTACGTAAAATCGGTTTTTGTCAAAATCTACTTTGGTTTTTAGTGTAACTTTAAAACAAATGAACGTATATACATGAAATTTTCACTGGGTGTTTATATTCACGTTTTCTATACACTATAAAATTTTTCAATTTCCAGGACAAAACCGGGAATTTTTACACAAAATTGGTTTTCGACAAAATCGATATTGGTATTTGGTGTAACTCTAAAACAAATATACGTATATACATAATATATGAAAGTTTCACTGCTTATTTATATTCACGTTTTCTATACTCGTTAACGTTTTCAAAATATTTTGATTAGTTTTGAACTGCTTAGGGACATTTTCAGTTTCCAATTCTATTTGTTTTTTTCTATGAATGTCGATTAAACTTTATTTGTTGGGCAAAAAACCTTGAAAATTAAACGTTAGCTTAACTAGGAATAAGGTCCGTTACCCCAACCCCCTCCTCACACCACAACCACAAAAAAAAAAAAAATATAAATTTTAACAATTTTTTCTTCAGCTTTCGTTTGGAATGTTTTTTATAAATATAGGTTAGGTAAATATATTAAAAATATATTAAAAAAAACTAAAAAAATTGAAATTTTAAATTGTCCGTAAACAGCTCAAATTAAGTCAAAATATTGAAATTTTTATGGAGTATAAGAATTGATAAAATAAAAAAAGCCAAGTGAATATCCAACTCAAAATAATTAGCACATTTTCGTGATTGATGCGCCTATTGTCAAAATTCGAACTCTAAATAATTGTAAAAATATGTGACCATGGATTTTTAATATTTTTAAAACGTCATTCTAACAATATATTAAGAGCCTTGTATTAAATTTCCAAGCTTTTTTACCCAACAAATAAAATTTATTTCTTTTTCTCTGCGCTTTCAAACTCTATTAGAAATCTTTTACTTTTGACCTCTCCAAAGTACCAAATAGCTTCATTTTCCTATCAGAAAAATACTGTTAAAGAAAATTAAGCATTTTTACTATAATCGCTAATGAAATTTTACTCTTGGAGAAGTAAAATATAACTAGCAAAAGTTTACTGGGCAAAATATCACTGAGGTAAATTTTTGGGGTTACACCGGTATTCGATAAAATCGATTTTACTATTTACTGTAAATATAATTTGAATAGATAATCTGTAGTTGCTTGAAATTTTTACTAAATGCTTATATTATGGGCATTTCCTACACTTAATACCATTTTCAAATCAGTTTGACACTTTTAAGTATTGAGATATATATTATATTTAACATTTTCAATATTTTTTTTAGTTAAATACTAGGATTTTAAATCGAAAATTGCCTTAATTTAGTCAATTTTTAATGTGGTAAATCTCTAGAATGACCGTTTTATGTTATTTACAATTAATAAACGTTATCTAAGTTTAGCGATTATCGTTATTCGGGATTAAAACGTTATACAACTTTGCGTTTATTATTATTTAGGATAGTGTTGATACCTATTAAATATATTAATAATAAATAATGCGTGCAGGTAATGTCCCGGATACGGAATATAATATAATTCTAATGTTCGTATGCATAGAATAAATATTTCTACGAAACTAATATAACTTTTAAATAAATAAATTTTAAATTATTTCGTTTTGCGTTATTTTTCGGTCAATGATATTCTATAAATTACGTTTTGCGTTATTTTTCATTTAATGATATTCTATAAATTACGTTTTGCGTTATGTTTTGTTTAATGCTAATATAATATAATATATTTTGTAAATCGTTATGTATTGTTTTGCGGTATTTAATTATTTTTGATTAACGCTTTCCGTTATAATTACATTTTCATATTTCAATCTTTTTTGTCAAATATAACTTTATTATCATGACGTTATTATAACGTTTGTAAGCCCTGGGCAAAAACACATACGGCATACGTATATAGCAAATATACATGGCAAAAATGCATAACGACTAATAGCACTATTCAATAATTTTTTATAAGCAAATTAAAAAAAAAAAAAAACAAAATGTTTAGAAGCAAATAACTTTTATTGTATTTATGTTATCTAAAATATAGGCACGCTGTTGCACAGATAATTTTCTACCTTATAGAAATTTTGGAGCCACTACTACAAACACAAAAAGATAAAAGTTGTCCCGTGCAAAACTGTTTTTGCTAATTGTACATTAGTAAGACGGAGACAACATGTGCGGGTGTTACGTCCTCTTACGACAGTTGTCGTCATCAGTATCAGTATATTTTATAAAAATAAAATTACGACGACTTCGTGACAAGCTTAACAATATATAGAACATAACATCACATATAGCTAGCCAGCTAGGTAATAGTGGTAATACTCACAAATACTATTACTATGAAGTATATATACCATATAGGGTAAAACAAAATAATTTAACTGTAGGTAGTTACCTAGCTATGTACAAGATATAATAATTATCACACTATACCACCACTACAAACCACAATCCTATCAAATGATTTTTTTGTTTCAAAAAATATATAGCTACTTAGTTTATAGAATTAGGTACTAGATAAAATATACTACCTATAATTATAAATAGCAGATATGATCAAGGAGTGAATGCTTATGTCTCTGGATCTATGTCCACCGCAAAGTCCGGAAACGGATGACTTGAATTAAAACTAAATGCACCTAGTTTTAAAGTGTGAATACCCATAGCAATATAATATCTATATTACGTGATTGTTGAGTCGTAGTAAATAAATTAGTTATCATAATCATAAACATGTTTCTATATAACTGCATAAAATAGGTTGGTTATAACTTATAGTAGTGTTGTACCTAATAAACTAGTTGTTATGTAGTTTTAATTACTAAATAACACTAATTCTCTTAATATTAGTGGACTAGCTGTCTAGGACACTATAGGTAATGTTTAATTGATAGGAAAACTTGAAAATTCTTGTTTGACCTATAAAAGGTTTTTGCAATGCATTTATTATTTTGTCATTATACCTACCTTGAAATACTCCATCTTATATGCTCTTAATATTATGTCATTATGACGTCTGATAATTATTGCATTTATTATTTATGATATATATATACCCGCTAGCTGCTAACATATCCACATTTTTTTTACTTCAGCAGTACAGAATTGTAAGTTTACAAAAAAGTTATTTTTACATAATATTATGCCTACAGATTTATGGTTTTTAAGTTAGGTACCTAAGTAATATAATTGTATAATAGTAAATAGGTAAATAATACTTTACTTAAATTGGTAAGTGGTAACCTATTAATTTTATTATTTTAATAAAGCAATAATTCATTTTAATAAAAAAAATGCATAAAATACTTGCACAGTGCGCAGTGCACCTATAACTTACATATACTTCAGTAAATAGATAATTAGTGGGACCTTAACTCAGAATACCTCCTCAAAAGAAAAGAAAAATTAAATTAAAAATACGATTTTACTGTCATATTTTTTTTTCAAAAAAAAATCCATTTTTAAATACAAGTTACAACTTACAACCAAGTCACAACTCATAAGTATGTCAATAGGTGTAGTCAACTACTTTAAGTATTCCCTCAACCAGAGTGGCGTTACGAATAAATTTTTTTCGGAGCAATTGCCCCAAACAATTTATTAGGGTGGTGGGAAATTTTGTTTGAGTGTAAAAATTATTTTGATATTGAACTATCTGCATTATTGAATAGGTAGGCAAATACCTAATTAATAATATGTTGAGTTTAATTCAGTGTGATAAATTAACATTATACAATTAGTATATTTTACTACCTACCTATTTATACTGATTTACTGTAAGAGTCATATACAGGTATCAAAACGCATGCTGTATCTATTTTTTAAATGTAGGTACCTAATAGCAGAACTATAGGGCCGTGCTTATAATTATTATTGGAAATTATATGTTAAGTATGTAGATAATAAAACATATAATAACATGTTATAGGTATATTAATCTTAATAAATTATTATTGTAAAATAGTATCAATATTTAATTTTTAACAAAAAAATTACACAGACACGTTTTAATTTTATGTGCAGGTGAATGGGTAGTTTCCATATTTGCCCTTATGGATAAAATATTTGTGACCTCAACCCCAAGATACGATACTAAATCGTCTAAATGATAAATGGATTTTTTCATTGCGATTTGTATTGAAAAAAATCATGAACGCTTTTTATAGTACCATTGACATATATAGCATAGCCGCATAGGTATTAGGTACAAGGTATCATAGCTAAATATATATATATAATATATACATATTTAGCCATACAAGGTATCAAGTAAAAACCATTAAATCATCAAAAAAGAAATATTCAATCATAATATAGGTAGGTAGGCAAAAATATTAATATTATGTAAAAACATTAACATTAGGAACCTACCTACTTTATAGTAATTGTATTACCTACATAAATTTAAATAATAGTACCTATATACACTCATAGATAATGCATAATATTAAAATTAATCCTATAAATGTTGAAATGTAAATAATACAATATTATGCTATTATGTATCTATTATCTATTCGTACCTATGTTTTATGATAACACCTTGCCAACTCTTCAACTTTTGATAAACGTAAAATGTAAAATAGTAAATACAAACTTACTGTGATAACGATAGAGTAGAGACTCGACGTTACGAGACGTGTTCGTGTAATCGTGTGCGATCGAGTACCTACTTATTTTATTAGTATTCAGTACTTAATCGCTTAATCATTACGATGATTTGAATAAACTTTGATCTCTGAGTTTAAAACAAAACGGTAAATATTACTGGTTGCCGACATTATCTATCGTTCTGTGTATATATAATATTATATATGTATTTATATATATTTTTCCAAATGTCCGAGACACGACATTTCACAGAAATCGAGTTCGTGCGAGGAGTAGATCTGGTTCGAAACTAGTGAAATAACAACTGGCATTCAGTTAATCAATCCGTGACTACGATGGCTAATGCTATAATGAATGACGAATGGAGAACGTTGTATCTGGCTCGAGCGCTGTATGATGCCGTCGAGGATTGTAATATTCAGTATGTATATTTGTCACGTACCTACATGTTTTTGGTTAAAATTAATAACAATCTCTTGAAAAAGATTTGAATGTCATGTGAATGCAATCAAACCGTGTCACATCAATGTATCTATCTTCAAATCGCATACATCTTTAATTGTGCAACAGTTTGACAGTTTGGTTCATACAAACCTAATAAACTATTAAATGTATTAAATTTCTGTGCGTTTGTGAATTGGTATTTATAATTTAAATTTTAAATTATTATTTTTGTTTAGGCAAGTCAATACTTTGTTATCTCAGAACAAAGCCAATCCCAATGTTCTCATACCGGAAGAAGGGATGACAGCATTTCATTTAGCTGCAGGGCATGAAAACGTGGCATTCGGAAAAGTAGCAACTTCATTAATTTTACATAACGGTGGTGATCCTAACGTACGTTGTGAAGGAAATCGCACAGTTCTGCATATTGCTGTTGCCTGGAATCGTTCACAGGTTGTTGGAATTTTGCTTAAAAGTCCTTACATTATACCCAATCCGTACATAAAAGATGAAGACAATCTCAATGTATTTAATTATGCTGTGAAATTTAGTGCTTGGGAATCACTTGCAACTCTCCAATCTTACATGAAACATTCAAACTACACGAGTAAGTACGAATCATAGTTTTGCAAGGTTAATGAGAACAAACAATTATTATATATAATTGATACCACATTTTAATTCTAATAGTTTCGTTAATACAAAATGTAATTAATACTTTTTAATATATGTTTGTTCTTATGTTTTTTTGAATACAATCACGTGATTATTTCATCATTATTAAAAATATTTTTTATATTAGGTAATTTAAAAAAACAAGTTTCTAATGCAATGCAATCAAAATATATTAAAGAGAAATATCAAAATTCTATAAAAGTACACAATACTGAAACATCCATTGGTGTTGAATCAACAATTGATAAATCCGATAGATTACACACAAGCAGTGGATATCTTAATAGCGGTGAAAGTTTAAATAGTATTTCTAAATCAATAACATTTGATTCAGTTAGTCAAAAAAACAATAACATCGATGAATGCATAATATTATCTTCAACAGCTTACTCTTTTGGCGATGTTTTAAACACAAATGTTTCATCAGATTATAAACTACCCATTGATGATATCCCATCAAAACTTTACTATGATGGATCTATATTAAGTTCAATCAAATGTGTAACAGATGAATTTGAAAGTATAGAAAACATAAGCTTTCCATCTAATAATTTACTAACTGATTCCGAATTGTTTGATCTTGACGAGATTGAATTGGAAACAAGAAATATTTTCAGCGAGATAGAAAATATGTCTTTAAGTGACAGTGACTTGATGTCAGATATATCTGGTTTATCCAGTTGTTTGAGTTCCGATGATTTTTTTACATGTCCAGATACAAATTCTGAACAACAAATTCTTAATGGTGATACTTATAAGACTGACACTCAATTGGAAGATATTACAAAAAGCGTATCAATGACAAGTATTTATGACTCAATAAGGTACTTTATTTATTATCTGTTACTTCTATTAGAGCTATGAATTTGTAGGAAAATATATTATTTTTAACTTATTGTAAAATACAACTTCACAACTTCCTTTACACAAAGTTTTAATGAGGAACTAAAAATTTAAGAAAAGCAATTATGAATTAGTTTTACAATGTATTTTTTTTTTGTGTGTGTGCATGCGCATTTTACAGTAAAAGTTACTTTAATATTCAACTTTGAGTATGGTTTCTGATGAAAAATTAGATTTAGTTGGTACTTTCCCAGTAAGTTTCAAACTCATTGGGAATACTTGAATTTTTTGCTTAACCATTTGTTTAAACGTTGAGCTAATTCAACAAAATCACAAACATTTGATAACTATTTTGCAGTTAGAAATTAATAACAATTTAAATTTTTATAGCTAAAGTAATTAATACGTGTTCTTCATAAAATCAAACAATTTTAGGAAATATATAAGGAAATTTTTAGAAATTTAAAGTTTACATTTAGACAAAATATATTTAATATATTTAAGCAAAGAATAACGATGTAAGTAGTTTTTTTGTTGTAATTAAAAAATATATTCGTTAAGACTTAATACTTATACATATTAATGTATACATGTATTAGTTTGTTACACATATTTAGTGATATAATTATTTGGTATTTAAATTTTGATTTTTGATTACTTATACTGCAGTTTTAAAGGTTTTTTTTTAGTACATTACATTCACAGCTCTAATTATTATAAAATATTTTAAGGTATTCATGATTTAATTTTGAAAAATCTATAGATATACCTAATAAACTTATCTTTTATTAGCTTTATTTTGAGAAAATTGTTTATAAATTCAGAATTTTTTGGCTTTTCATAACTGTTTTTACTTAAAAATAATATTTGTTTTTACTTCAGATATAATATGTTCATAGTAATTTTTATTACAATACATTTTGTTTTGTTAAGTTTATATTTTATTGATTTATATTTATTATTTAATATCTTTTTTTTAGCAATTCAATTTCCAGAACATCAGCTGCAATAAACAATCTAGAAGTTTCAAACATTATTACTTCTCTAGGTATAATTTATAAATATAAGTTTTGCTTTTCACAATAAATCGTTAGTTTATTGAAATCTTGTACATTTAATATTATTCTTGAGGATGATTTTTATTTTTTACTTAGACGAGAGCAGTAGTAGTTTAATTGAAGTTTCAAAAGATTATGATACAGATTATGTTCGTCAAAGTCTTAGGGAGTTTGGCCATCCTCCAGGACCACTAGTACCCAGTACAAAACAAGTTTATGTACGACAACTTAATAAACTATTACAGAGGCAAACAGAACTAAAGGATGATAAGCATGTTAATAATTCATCTGGTATATTTTTTATTGTTATTGCATATTTATAATTAATACATTTATAGTATAACTTATTTTTTATTTTGAAAGGTTCATATAGTTTTCAGTTGGCTAAAGTTCTAATTGACGATAAATATAATTCATGGAAGAAAACCATAAAAAGTTGGAGTTCTCTGGAAGAAGCCATTGTTTGCACCGAGAGTGGTTCATCATTTACATATTTATTATTAGATCCACGTATAACAAACAATTTACCCGCTCGAGCTGATGAAATGAATAATCCCATTGAAATATGGCAAACATTTATTAGATCAATATTTTACATTGGTAAAGGCACCAAATCTAGACCCAATGATCATATGAATGAAGCATTTCAGTCTTGGGTCGCAAATAGAAATAAAGATAAAAGTCGCAAAGTATGTACCATTGTAAAATTTTTCATTGAATATAATTATTATATATTGCATTTTATATCCATAATAATATAGACAGAATATATTTTGAGCTTATGGAAGGAAAAATTGGGGGTGGTTTGTGTACAAGCATTCCATCATTTAGTGATAAAAGAAGCACATATTCGAGAAGCGGCTATGATTGATGCTATTGGATTGGACAGACTTACAAATGAAAAGCGTGGTACATACTACAATAACACAATACGATGGTTAAATAGTGATCGATGTAAACTAGGCTGCCATCTTCTATACCGTGCCATGCTTGTGTTTTTAGCTGATGGTGAACGTCAGTTGCGACCAGTTGATTTGACTTAATTGTTGACATACTATTTTTACTGTAGTATATTTTAAAAAATGTTCTCAAATTATGACTATGATTTTAAATCTAGCTCCCCCCCCCCCCCAATATTAGTTATATAGAAATCTATATTTCTGAATTTTATTATATTTTATCGGAATATTTTTGTACTACAATATTATATAACATTTTTGTACAACATTATAACAATAATATTTTATATTTTTTATTAAATTAACAATTGATTTGTGATAACTTAGTGTCTTAATCATATCACACTTATAATTAAGTTAAATTATAATACTATATTTTTTATTATAAAACTATTTTTATATTATAAATATATTTTTACTGAAATACTTAAGTCGGTTAATATTATTATTTGATGTCACTAGTTTACTATACAATATGTCAGGCAAGTTACTATTGATGTGTGTTTAAACTTAAATAGGTATGTCCAGACAATGTTAACAATTAACAATATTTTTTAGTAAAAATAATATAAAACTATTGCAACAATTATATAATACATTTTTTCAAAGCGACTATTCATTTCAAATTGTTTGCTATAGTTATTTCTACTATCAGATTATTATTTTCAATTTTTATTCATGATTGTGTATTATTTAACTTATATCTCTATAATATGTCATATTTTGAATTGAGTGTTACCCATAACATTTCAATGAAAAAAATAATAAATTGAAAAACTACAAACACAATCATACTATAATGTAATAATATAAATAATTTCATTCTGTGATCAAGAATTTATTATATTGAATAATGAAAGCAAACAAATTATTAAAATCGATAAATAATGTTTAAAAAAAAAAAGTGAAACTGTTTATACACATGTGTATTATGTATATAAGAATTATTTATTCAAGACATTTAAGTTACAACTGTTGTGTAGAGTTTCCATTGTATGTGTTGTTTTCATCATCATCAGAGTTGTTGGTATTCAATTGGTGGATATTAGATGCTTTATAAGTTGTCTTTCTAATAGAAAAAAAAAACAGTTATTTAAATGGATATATTTAACAATATAATTTATATTGCATTTACTTAGTGTGAGTTGAATCACACTAGTTGCCTCCCATTCTTATTACAACAAAAAGCTCCATGTATACTAGTTGCCCTTGATGATTGGATAGTTTATAATTATATACCAGTTGCCTCCCAAAAATGTTCACACTGATTGCCTACTATAAAGAAATAGGAAGTGGCTTGAAACTGAATTAAAGTAATAAATATACCACATAAATAAAAAAAATATATCTATAACATTGGTCAAAACAACTTTTTGGACTCTGCATTTAAAAATTAAAAAAGTTTTACGTGTTTGTTGTATAAAAATTAAAACCTTTTAGTCTTATTTAAAAAAAATAATGGCTGTACGGGATAGTCACACAAGCCGGTGGTTGCCGACGACTGATCTATAATATTATATAATATAATAATATCTATAATATGTTATTGTGCAATAATTATAAGCGTATAAGTTAACAGGAACATTATTGAATATAGATTAATTAAGTATAAACACATTAAAATATTGATTTAAATTCAACTTTATATTTATTTTTAATAATTATTATTGTAGTGAACATAATGGTTTCATTTAAATTGTTGAACACTTCTCAGATATTTAGAAATATATAATATTAATAATATTATAAGACATCAGTCAGCACCCATAGGTCATAAGAACAGCGAAACTTCTATATTACATAGCCTGATGGTCAACAAATAAAATTCATATTATAAAGAATTTGTTAAATGGAAGTTTCACTGTATAAATGTATGTACATTTAAACACTTGTTTCATAGTTACTTGTTTTGTTAATCATATCATTATACAAAATAATATATTTTTAATGTTTAGTCATGTAACCATATAAAGTATGCATAAGTCATAAATTAAAAATCTATTTTGATGTTGGAATTGTTTAGGGATTCCTTATACATAAGGTTAGTTGAGAAGTATCTCTTATATAGTTTGCACGTAATTCATATACAAATTATTGTTTTGACTTTTGGAGGCAACTAGTATATGGCACGGTATCAAACATGTGAATGCTTAAATCAAATTGTCTATTCAAACCAATTAGCTTAATGCATGTAAATATGAAAGATTATGTTAGTATAAACAATTTAAAATTGTTTTTTTTATAAATAAATTAATTAATTGAATAGATTTGTTTGAATTTGGGTTGTTAAACATTTCATCTTTAAGTTTCATCAAATTTTGTACCATTAATATTGTTCTTACTTGACAGATTGTTTTTTATTTTTATTTTGATGATTAATCGTTCTTGGAGCTTCAACAGATGGAGATGGTCTTACAAAACTTATTAAAAAATGTTGAATAAAATTAAATGGATTGATAATGATAAAATTAAGTACATTTCCAAGCCAAGATTGATAATTGAGTATGGAATACAGCCATTGATTTGATTGTTCCTACATTAACATGATAAATAATATAAAACAAATAAACAATAGTAATCAATATTTATGCAGAGTTGCATAAAATCATGTTTACGGGAGCATAGCTCTCTACTGATATATTAAATATTTAATTGTTAAGTAATTTTTTGTGAAACCTGGCATTAAAATGATAAGTTTTGATTTTTTGTATTTACCATATCCAAATGTACATAAATAGTTGATGATGGACATAAATTTAGTGCTTCTAATGTTTGGTTGAAATCTTCACCAGTAAATTGTCGATGAGCAATAAATTTTATGCCTCTAAAAACAAATGTTTTATTTTAGTTCAATAAGATTTTTAAAAAAAAATTAACTAATTAAGACAATTGTTTTACCTTCCTGAGAGATTTACTTTACATAATATATAAGTTGCAATATCATTGAGTGTAGAAGTTGTTTGAAATTCTTTGACTATTGTAATATCTTTATACGGAACTTTGAATTTAATTTTTGCAATACCATTTGATCTATAATAATTCAAATTTATCACTTTTTATAAACTATAATGGAGAAGTGATAATATCTACTATTGGACTTGATTTAAAAATATTTTTCAAGATATTTTATAAACATTATGGTGCATGTCCATAATAATATAAATATAAAGATTAAATAGACTACATAGGTTATAAATATACCTAAGTTAAAAAGTTTAGTTTATTATAAAAAAACTAAAAATAATATAAAGAAATAGAATATATTTTCCAAAAATGTTAAATAAATATTAGAATATTAGAGCCATTAGTTTCTAGAACAATGCAAAAAAAAATTATTTTACATCAAAATCTACTCCTTAATAATTTATAAATAAATAATAATGTTTATTTAGTAGTATAAACAAAATTTGATAATGTTATAAACTTTTAAATTATGTGAAAAAAAATTACTTTTTAATTTCTTCTGCAACTTTTTGGACACCAGCATTTATATTAGGACTATCAAAGACCAGCAACTGAAATACAAATAACAATTTTAAGCTATTAAAGTTACATAATCTACAGACAAAACATGTAAAATGTTAGATTGTTAGACATTCATTACTATATTATTAGTGATGTATTTTTGAGAGGTGAGCGTGATGATGAATCTCATGACACTGATAATTCTATAATAATATAACCTTATCAGGTGATTAGGTCAAATTATTGTCACATTACTTTTTAAAATTATTTAAGATTCTATAAAAATGAATAAACTTGAATTTGAAATAGAAAAATGACACATACACTATTTTTAATATATATTAATATATTATACATGTATTATATATTAATTGTATATTTTTTGTATACATGTAACTCCACAACCCAAAGACAGTAAAAATTAAATTACTAAAACAAAATGATTAATTTTTATAAATATTAATATATTTAGTATTTTTTGATATAGTAAGGTTACCTTTTTAGAAATATCAGTCAAGTATTGTAAATATTTCTGTTTATTGTCATCGACATTGATTGTGTCTATAATTTAATGATTACATTTACATCTGTTAATTTGAAATAATAATTAAGTAAAATAGAACATAAAACATTAAACAAACCGGAAATATCTTTTATAATACAACAAATAGCATTCAACAATTGACGTTTTAAATCCAGATGAATATCATGAGAATTTGTTAAAACTTGTTTTTTGTTTATGATATATTGTTGAGTATTATTTTTTTCTAGTAAATAAATTGATGGAATAACCACGTTATTAACTGATTGAAAAATAAGGTTAAGTATGAATTTATTTACAGTATATCAGATGTGAAAGTTTAAATAATGTACATGCAAATATATTATTAATAAAATATATTTAGTAAATAAAAGTATTTGAATATTTAAATACATAAGTTTAAAAACATACATACTGATGTAGTAAGAGTGCAAGACCTTAGTATATACAATATTATTGATGCTAAAATTAAAATTAAAATTTAATATGAATTATTTCATTAATTTTAAAATAGGTAGGTATTTAAATTATTTATTGGTAGAAAATAAATTATTAATTAGGATTCATTTTATGTGAATAAATCATTCTGAACTCACCTGATTACTTGATTAGATTAGATAGTGATTACTAAAATCAAAACGTATTTAAAATTACAACACTCATGAGTGATGTGTTCTTTATAATTTATTAGAATTATGTAAATATATTAAATAAAAAATCATCCATTTGAGCTGTAACAAAATTGTTATTTGTATTTACATAAGATTATAATATGAGAATAGGTACCTAATGAATTAATTAATACAACCACATCAATAATAACCATTTACAATATTTTAATTGAATTGGAAAAGGACATTATACCCAAAAGTGTTGTCTCCAACTTACTAATGTATAACATAACAAATTTTTTGAGAAAATAATCCATTTTACCCTATCATTTTTAAAATTAGAGACTTAACCTATTATAAAACTTAAACGTGAGAAAATTATTTATTTTTACAAAGGCTATTTAGGATAATTTAATTTTGAAGCAAGTTGGGATTGAAAGTTTGATCTATCATCAATTTATTCTATTATTAAAAACAACCGAGTTAAATGGATTATTCTAAATGTAAAATTTGATATGTTGAGTGAGACAGAGGCAACACCTATTGCACCTACAATTTTATTTATTGACACTCAATGCTACATCAGTACAAAATAATAATAAAATGTATTTTGAATAATTAAACATTTAGATTTATTAAACATTAAGAATTATTAAAAAGTATTGATTTGAAATATTAATAAAAATAAAAGGATACAAATATCTTTAAAGTTTTTAAAACTTGGGCTTAGTGGATCCATTTTATAACATAAAATGAGTTCATTACTCAGCAATTGAATTATATTTGTATCATCAAAAATCTTGGTAAGATCATCATTTCCATTTCCTAGAAATACAAATCATTATAATATTTCAAGTATGTACCTTATTATCTTATTAGCATATCTAATAGGAGATCAAGTACTTTAAACAAAAGGCAAGAATGAATAAAGAAGTAAAATAAATTGTGTAAAATCAGTGTACCTATGTGCTCGTACCAATGCAAACAAATAATACTAATAAATACCTATATACATCAAAAACGCGCAATTGCGATCTGTCATTTGTTGTAGTGCTGCTTTGGAATCGCCTTCAAACCATTTCAGCGACGACATCGCTGTCGATGTCAATTGAATATTGATTTCGATATTAAGGTTTTGTTTTTTTATTTGATGCACTCAACAACGGTGTGTCGGGAACATGTTTAACTAAGAATTTTCGACTAAATTGAAGAACGGTGAATGGTTTAAAAATTTTTTTTCTAGACTGCCCTCTTCCAAATAAACGAGCAGTCGAGTGTCAATTCTGATTTCTGATACTCGGGCACTCGGCTATAATACAGCTATATGGATTATAGCGTATAGTATATGGTGTAGTATTGTATATGTGTATGTGCGAGCAGGACGAGTATTGGGTGGGACTGGCTGGTGGTAAATCGTTGTACTACACTACAACTACAACAACTACACACTACAACTAGCAGCGAGCAGCTAATCAATTCGTTGACTTATCTGTTATCACGGGTAATGGGTATACGGGGGTAACATCATCATCGATCTTCTGCGTAGTGCCACTTATTGTGTAGCCAGTGGCTACGATTTTATATATATTATTCGTCGTTGTGTAAACGATGATCGGCAACCAAGTGCCGGCTAAAATGATGCCACTGAATACACCGCGCGACGATATTTAATACAATAAAAATGTATGCTAACGTTATGGCGGCGATTGCTAATGAAAAATGACTCATACCAGTTTATCAGTAGATATTTACATTATTATCACCTCGTCGTTTACCGACGACGACTTTTGTTTTGTTTCTGTACACTCGTCTACGATACAGCAATGATTTCGAATTTCGCTCGATGACATCCGCAATATCTCTACGGTTTACGGTAAATCATTCATCGATCGCGAACAGTCGTTTTGAACGAAATTTGAGAGCACCAACATGACCGACGAGTTTATCAGGAAAGGATTGACCACTTCTGTGGCGCAGATATGTTCAAACATTGGTTGGCATTCTATGTCAAATTCGACATTGCAGATGATGACAGATATCCTGTACGAGTATTTCAGAGATCTAGCTCAGTCAGTCAAAAAATTCTCCGAGATTTGTGAGTATTTAATTGCTCACGCTGTTGATTCAGCAGCACTAAATATGGAATGCGTATTAATACATAGTTTGTTATATGTACCTAGGTATACACCGATTCCTTTTTTGATTTCTTGAGATATAATACTTCATTTTATCTTTGATAGTATTGTTATAATCTTCTTATTACTGTTGTATTTATTACAGTAGCGGGTAGGTATATATACTAGAGTATATTATATACCTTGTAGTACATAAATACGAGCGACTGCCCACACACTATTTGGTACGGCTATAATGCTGCTGGTATATAACCAATATCTATATCGAGGGGTGGGAGCAGCTAGTTATTTTAATTATCTACCTAAATGTTGGTAAAAATAATTTGAAAAATTTAGTTACTAGGTTTATAGTCAATATATTGAAGATTTTCAAGAAGAAAACCTTGATATGTATCGATATGGAATAGTTACATACCGAATTTTAATTTTAAATTTGATGAATGCTGTAAAAAATCAAACTTGGTTCATTTTTAATATTTATAAAAAAATTATGCGTATGTATATATGAAACCTTTTTCTAACTGCTATTATAATAATATAACAGCCTTGTATCAAATTGTCATGCTTTATGACCAAACGAATAAAAATGTCTGTAAACAGTTTAAAACAAGTCAAAATATTGAAAATGTTATAGTGTATAGCAAATGCTAATATAAATATTTAGTGAAAATGTCATGTATCAGTGGTCATTTGTTTTAGAGCTACACCAAAGCCGATTTTGGCCAAAACAAATTTTCTTAAAAACTTCTGTTTTTCCTTAATTTTTTTTTTTTTCCGGCGCTTTTGAAAACTATTGAGAATTTTAAATTTTGACCTCCCAATGCACCAAGTGCATCTAGTTGGCTAGATTCACTTTTTTATCTAACAAGATACTGAAGTTGAAAATCGAAGCATTATTATTAACATAACGAATAATAATTTTACTGTAGGTATTTATTGTAAGAAACATTATTTTAAAAATATCCTAAACTTGTCATAAACAAGCTTTGCTATGACCTGTGGTACTTATTACATATTCAATTTTTGATTATTTCATAGTTGATAACTAAATAAATAAAAAGATTTATTTTTATTCTTTATTCTAAAATAAATATATTAATTATGTAGCAGCGATTGAGTAGATATTATTATCTAAAGGAAAATAAAACATTAACATAAATGAATACATAGAAAAATGAATTTCTTGACTATAAATATTTTATAATATTAATTAAATATAATAATAAATAGAACTAGGTGGACAATAAAGTTAAAAGGAGCGAGCATCAAATAGAGGTCTGAATGTATGAAAAAGAAGATAATAAATACCAATAATAATGAAATAAACTATTAATTAGACCATATTTAACATTTAATACATTGTGCTATAAGTATAAGTTTAAGCAGATGTTATTGGCATGGTAATCATAAATAGCTCTAGTATTCAAATTCATATATTCAACAGCTTTTCCAAAAACTTTTAAGAGGGTAAAATTGTTTTCATCTCCAACCACTACTACCATTACTACCATCACATACACAACATAATATGTGCATAGGCGTAAGGTGATCAAATATATTGGGCAGGGAAGAAAGCCCTACTATAGATTTTCAATGTAGCTTTTTGTGGAGGCTCTGCCTCCACATTCCCCCTTTTATCAATTAATGATAATGAAATAAATTTAAAAAAAAAATCATGCCTATTTATCTTTAATATTTTTAAATTGTTATTATATCAAAAGCGACAAAATAATTTCAACATTTTACTAATACATATAGAAAATGCTAATATAAGAATTTGGCGAAAATGTCAAGTATCTACAATTATTAGTTTTTCAATAAATTACAATAAAATTTCAAAAATAAATCGAGGAGAAATATCTGTTAAATTATGGGTAAAAATTGTTAACATAAAACGATTATAAAAAATTAATGTGGTTTTCCACTAAAATTGTATTGTTATTGTTAGAAGGATTTATAAGGAATCTTGTATTCAATTTTTAAATCTTAGATAGATATATAAAGAAAACATTTTATGAATTTCTAACTCAAAGTAGTATGTAAATTGTCGTGACTTTTATGAATTTTGTCAAAACTATGTTTTTAAAAGCTTATAAAATTATATTTGTTTTTTAGTTACCTACACCAAAATAATCATATTGATTTTGTCAAAAACTGGTATAGCGTAAAAACAAATTTTTCTTGTATTTTATTTTTATTTACCTTATTTTTATAGCTCAAGTTAATACAATGTTCCTCATAAGTAGTTCAGTAACTAAAAAATCTAAAAATATTTTGACACAATTTTTTTTATGGTAATTTTATGTTAAAAATTGGATATAATTACATATTTAAACAAAGAATAACGACTTAAGTTATTTTGTTGTAATTCTAAAGTATTAGTGGTTACTTGAAACATAACTAAAGACCGGATTTATATGTTTTTACATATTGTTACTGAGTGGACGATTTGTTCAATTCTGAATGCGTAGAAAAAAGTTGTTTTTGCATATTTTGGAATATTTCATAAATTGTGAGAAAAAATTTTAGTACCCAGGAAAAATTTTTTTGAACATTTATAATTTTTTTTTTTATCATTTCCAACTTACTAAAGTGCAATAGTATTCCATTAGAATATGCAACTTTTAATACCTAATAAATAACTCACTATAAAAATAATGTTGAAAAAAATTTTTTTTAATGTATATTGAAGTAAATAATGATAAAATTGATTATTTTTAAATTTTTAAGAAAATATAATGAGAATATTTGAAGGTTTTTTTAGAGAATATTAGCATAATATTTTATGTATTTTAAAGGAATATAAATCCGGTCTTTACTTATAAGGTATGTTTTAAACAAACATTAACATTTAAAATGTAATGTTTTTTGTAAAAATGTATTCAACTTTCGCTAATACTTATAGGAAATTAAATTACTTTAATAGGAATATAAATATATCGTAAAATATACTTATTAAAACAGCCAAACAGTCATCGCTCAAAATCATTTTTGTATGCAATAATTTATCATTGATTTTAAATCTAACACACAATACTAAGACTTACTCCTCAATGATGTGGTACATATTATTTTTATGTTATTATTATATCTATACTCTGTACAAATATTGTTGCAGGCAGCTAGTTTCTATTGGGTCCTTAGTCAGTCAACACTCATTTGTCATCCCCAACCAATTAACTATCTGTATACCTTCTGTATATTATTGTCACGTCCCTGTGCTAAAGTTGGCTGCCGACAATGTTTCTTAGCTGAACAAAATATACAGGAGAGTGGTTACCTATTTTCCCTCTGTTTATTTGTTTATATATATTTAATTTTTAATCACCAATGTCCATTATTTAAAATTTTTAAGTGATTATATTTATATTTCATATAATTTTATCTTAAAATGTATAATCTTTATTTTTCAGCTGATACAATCGAGCCAGATATTGATGATGTGAAAATGGCATTTCGAGATAAAGATGTTGCTGTGCCAGATTTAATAAGATATTTGAAACAAGTCGGGTCGATAGAGTTTCCTCATCAAGTACCCAAGTTTCCCATACCAACAAAATCAAATTTAAATATCATGAAACCAGGAAGCAGAGAAATTGTGACCAGACCGGTTTATGTTCATGAACATCTTCCTACAATGTATCCTGAACAATCTGGTAAAACATTTTTAAAGATCTTTGCGTTTATTTTGAACAGTTAATGAATATTCTGATGATATTCTTGGACAATTTTTAGTTTTTATGCCCTAACTTCATGCATTACTATGCATTTTAGTCATAAAAGTCTAATTATAATTATTTATCACAGATGAAAGACCAATGCAAAATGATAGAAGCCAGACACCACACTCAAGTTCTTCATTAGGAGTTTTTAATGAGCCGCTAAGTTTTCAAGAATCTCAGGCTTCAAAATATGATAGGTAAACATTATTCTTTAAGTAAATGAAAATTTTTTTATAAAATCATAAAAATAGTTCTTGCCTTAAGTATTTAATTAAAATATGTTTTTATTTTTTAGACCGTCAAAAGACAACCTGGTAGTTCACAGAAGACTTAGAGAGATATCTAGTGTGGTTATGACAACATCTGGATATCTTTCACCGTCTCGAGAAGGCAAATTACCAGAATCGCGATTAATGCCATTTCCTAATTTCAAAGTTAATTCATCACATGCATCATCTTCTTATCCAACAGTCCCACCAGAAGTCAAAGGTGAACACATACAACAACGTAACAAGAAATTATCACAAAAAACATTGAACAATTTTAAAGAAAAGGGAAAAAATATAGCTGACGATAATAATAGTAATAATATTAATAGTAATAAAAATGAAGATTTTAAAGTAAAAAAACTGGCAAATGTGAAAGAAACTTCAAAACTTAAAGCATTGAAAACTGGTGCTATCCGGGAGTCTAATCAGGGACCTCGACTTAAAAAAACTCCAAAGATCAAAGATAAATCAAAATTAAGTGTACTAAATACTATATTTGATAAGCCTCAAGCATCAACATCACATTCTAAGTACTCAAAAAGCCTTTTGTGTGACAGTGAAAAACTGACAACTGAACCTGATAAGCAGAAATTAAATATATTTAAAAAAATATCCAAAGTAAAAGAAGATAAAAATAACGATAGTTCAGTACACCAAAGTTCAAAATTAAATAGCTCGATTATATCTAGGCCAAATTCTACTATTGTCAGTTCAGATATTTTGGTTAAGCCTGAAGTAAAGGTTGAAATTATTGAGGAGAAACAATTTAAGCCAGATTTCTTTAAACCAACTGTTGAAACAAAAAAAACTGATAGTGTACATAAACCATCTATAAAAGAAACCAAACCAGAATTGAACACTGATGTACCTAAAAAACGAAAAAAAAAACAGAAAATACCTAGTGATGATAATTCTAAAAGCGTAGACCTCAAAACCAAGAATATTGGAAATAAAAAGTCAAAAAATAAACATGATTCTGACCTGTTTTCATCCCCTTTAAAATTTTCATTTTTTGGTCATCTACCAACAGTGCCTGGTCTCCTGCCAACTGTGCCAAGTATTTTACCACCATCTCTTGCTTCAAATCCATTGGTTCCAAAATATACTGCTCCTAATAGTGTTATACCAATATTAGAAAAAACAAATACAGCTGCTTCTATGATGTATTTGCCTTTACCAGGAGAGGATGATTTTGATAAATCTGAGTTTGACGAACTTTCATCCACTCTTACCTCGGACAAAAAAAAAGTTCCTACGGAAAAGACTAAAGTAAAGTATATTATATTTATTGATTAATTTTTAATTTTCTAACTTACATTTATTATTAATTTCAGCCCAAAAAAGAGCATAAAAAGATTAAAAAAGAAAAAATAAAGTCTAAAAAGAAAAAAGATAAAAAAGACAAAACTAAACAAAAAGATCGAAGCGAAAGAAAGAAGGAAAAATTATTGAAAAAGTTAAAAAACAAAGAAAAAGTGGACTCTGAAGAATCTAAACCAGAGCCTACTATCACTGAGGTTACATATAGAATTTTTAAAACTTTTTACAATTTTTTTTCAATATTCATGAGTTATTTTTTTAGCCGTACTGATTTGTTCCATAGTTTGAGTTAATAAATTTTTATTTAGGAGAAAGAACCAGAACCTGTTTTGAAAGAAGAAGACCCATTGGTCCCAAAAATAAAGCTGAAGTTACCAGGTTCAAATGGATCAAGTTCATCTCCATCAGTACAGCGGAAAATGTTAGAATAATAGATACCTTTAAGTTAAATTTAAAATTATACATTTATACATTTTTTTTGTTTTAGCGTAATCAAGCCTATAGTTAAAAATAAATCTCCCTCGGAATGTATTGACGAATCACACAATTTATCTAAAGAAAAATCACCAGTGGAACGAGTTAAATCATCTACTATAAAATCTAAAGCACATTCTAAAGATAAATTATCTACAGCTACCTTACCGTCGGTGCCATTAGTACCAAAGAAGAAGAAATTGAAAGTGTTACTGAACCTATACCTAAACCATCTAAATCGAAAAAAACAGCTGTACTTCCTCCTAGTACTGTTATAGATTCTGATATCCCCGCCACAACTTCCGGAAATGCTTCTGTATCTTCTGCTGTTACAAATTCTGTTGCATCAAGTAATAAACATAAGGTTAAAACTACCAAGAAATCTAAAAAAATTACAACTCAACCACACCCAGCTTTTTACTTTGTAAGTACCCACACAAATGTAGCAATATATTGAACTTGATAACAATGACTTTTACTATATAAAATATAATATCATATTTTTTTCATTTATTGAAAATAATTGTATTTTTTGTATTCTTTCTAATAAAATAAATTACCCCCTGTATATTAATAAAAACTGTGATGTAAAAATGTAAACTAACTAATTAGAAATTACTATAGTATGTAGGATTTTATATATTTTGTGTTTATATTTGTATAGGACGATGCTGGAAATCAAGTTTGGATATGTCCAACTTGTGGAAAACAAGATGACGGCAGTCCAATGGTTGGTTGTGATGGATGTGACGCATGGTATCATTGGTGAGTATAATATATGTTTTTTATACGACCAATAAAAATAATTGGTCTTATTTGAATAAATTATAGGGTTTGTGTGGGAATTCAGTGTCCACCAGATTGTGCTGTATGGTATTGTCCTACTTGTTTATTAAAACGAGCTGAACGAGGCGTGACTGCACCAGTTGAAAAGGCTAAAAGAGGAAGACCATTAAAAAAGAAATCAATTTCGTAAGAGTTTAAACTGATATTAGTGGTTTTTTTATCTAATCAAATTAATTTTTTTTTAGACTAAACTTTAGGTTTAATTCATTATTTATTCTAAGACTTATCAATGGGTTTGTTGATATTGAAAACCATACATGGTTTATCTTGATTGTTAAGCTTATTTTAAATGGTCCTCCAATAATAATTTTTTAGTACAAACATATATATCTTTCATTCAACAAAAGTTACTTTACCAAATTACTAGAATGTTCAGTGTGTTAGGAGTATAATATACTGTTCAATAAATTCAAATACTTTTTTAGTAAAGACAATTTTATTTTATTTTTCATAATTTATATAGCATCTAAAATTCCTATTATTAACTAAAAGTTAAATTAATCTATTATTTATTTTGTTATTATTTGGAACACCATTAATTCCATAACTTGTTATCATTTCCAATTAGAAGTTTTTCATTCTTTATATATACATATATAAGTTGTTAAGTATTTTGCATATTATATACACTGTTTAATATGCTTACTAACATTTTTAATTCCAATTTGTTTGGTGAATTTAGTTCAAAATGTGTTAACCACACAATGTTGGATATATTGTATACATGTATTATTGAATTACTTAAAAACAGATTCAATATAATTTAAAAATATACAACAATCTGTAGATATTAATTGACTAATATAATATGTGACAATTAATAACAATTATGTTAATTATATACATTGATTACAAGGTATGTCACCGTGTTTTCTCAATTTCCTATAAAGCTAACATAATGATATAAAAATCATGGTTACCCACTATGTATACTGCCAAAACAATATATATATATATATATAATTATGAATAATTTGTCAAATTATCACAAATAATGTGTGATAATTAACAATACATACTAAAAGAAAACTATAATCAATTTGTAATTTATACTGTTTATCTTATTTTTATTGTATTTAAGGCCAATTCAGTATAAAATAAAGTAAAATAAAAATTGAATGGTAGTGAATATTTTTAGTTTATGACATTCATAGTGTACATATTTACAATTCACTGTTTACTTAATAATTAAATGGTTTTATAAATAAATATAAACATTTAAGGGTAGATTTTGTAGATTAAAAAAAAATATTTAATTGACAGTGTATATATTTTGTGTAAAAAATATAGAATTAAATTTTAATCAATATACATTTCAAGAGGGGAAAAGAATTAATTCATATTTGTACATATTAATCAAATTTAAGATTTAAAAATCTTCACTGAAATGTACACTTAATTTGATGTTATTCATTGTGCAGTAAGAAATAAGGACTTCTACAATAAATAATACTAATGTTTTTACTATAAATTTAAAAGTATACTAATACGATAAAGCTTAAATTCTTAAAAAGAAAATAGTTAGATTAGTTTTATTTTTTGGTCTTATCTAAAAATAGTTTTTTAATAATCTCAGCCATGGTTCAGAACAGTTATGTTTATTTTACAGTTTTTTTATTGTGTTATTTTTGGTAAATTTTTAAAAAATGTTGTTTTTAACTTTTTAAATTATATATTCTTTGGTCACTAAAACTTACAGTACATTACATAAGTTATCAATTTTTATTGAATATTACAAAACTCATAAGCTTTATTTATTATTATTATCAAGATGTGCTTTAATAAAATTAAAATTTCATAATTTAGTTTATCACCAAATATATGTTTGTACTGGAATGAAAAATTATTATCTTTTTAAACTTGGGCTGTTCATGTAAACACAACAAAAATATTGATTGCAGTTTATTGCTTTCTAAAATATTAGTTGATGAATCAACATATTTCATTATTATATTAATTATTAAATAAATATTAAACATGCCATTCTGATTAGGAGATTTGTTCTTAAATGATAAATGTGCTCTTCAATTATTATATAGTAATTGTTAAATTTGTTATGTCTTACAATACTGTTAAAGTATTGATCTTAGTGTATAATCTGTTCGTATAAACTTCTTAGCTTACTCAGTAGTTGAATTCAAATTATTTTAAGATATGTTGATTCCATAATAACTGAATAAGTTGTTTTGAAATCATATAATGATTTACATGAACTTGTTATTAGTGAACCATATATGTTTTATTTGTCGTATTTGTTTATATACATAGATAATAGATATCACTAAGAAAAAAATACATATTACCAATTTTGTTATTTCGACTTAAATTTAATATTGTTACTAAACTATTTATAATCATTTAAAAAGTGATTGCACTTAATCGATATATTCTCCTTTAGATTATTGTAGCTTATAGTTGAATATAGTTGATGTTAACTGCTGTGTGTTATTAAAAGTGACAAATTAAGACGAAGAAAATAACTGATATTTTTGGGATCCCAAATTTAGTAATAAGTAGCTATTGATAATTTATTCTAAGGGCTTTATAAAACTAGGGGACTCCTTAATAATACATCTTTTATACTTATTATAACCTATAAACTTGGGTTTATATATTATATTTTATTTGTTTACTTTTAAAAATACTATTTTTTAACATGTTGGTAGAGTCTTAGAGCAATGAACTTCTAGCCATGTAGATAATTTAGTTGAGTACACAGATGTGTAGTGCATACACTTTGACGTTACCTATCTTAGATTTCCCAATTTTATATTTTTATTCTATTATGTTTTAAAAGTCCACCATACATTTATTTTTACATAAATATTTGCAATATCAGTTCAAAAATTTAAAATTTGCATGTTATATATTCTACATTCTCTAGATAATTATTTATTTAATAAAGTACTCAAAATGCTGTAAAATACATAGTACATTTTGTGATAATTATATCTTGCCGCCCTCCTAATTGTGTCGCCCTCGAAGGCAGTACTTAATCACTAATCATCTCATAATATGACGGCCTTCACTGTGACATCCCTGGTGTACAACCAAGCACACCTGCACTATTAATGTTTATTATTATTATTATTATTGTATTTATAGTCTATTATTAATATGTAATATTATCTATGTCTATCTATTATATTATACTTGTTGTGTGGATAATATGTTTTTTCTTGATTTATAGTTACAATGTTACACATACTATTAAATTGTGTCTTAGTATTTATGACTATATATTATTTATATTTTATGAAAGTGTATGTTACTGTAAATTTTTACTGGCGGTCATTGGCAATTTGTTAATTATTTTCACATCCCTACACATGAGTTTTGGGAAATTCATATTGAATAATATGATCATCACAACATTCACTGTGTATGTTTGTCATGAACAGTTTTGTAGCGATTATTCATAAAATACAATTTATAATTATAATTATTATTAATATAGGTATTTATATTACTGATTTTTTTATATTATTGTTATAATATTTATATTATTTATTACAGCATTGTTAAGTGTTGGATATTCTGTCATTGAATGTCGACAATCATTATTACGTTATGTCCAGTAGACTAATTGTATTTTTATTTTATTTTGTGATATTCACTGATAGTTTTAGTGTAATTTCACCGTTTATTTGAGAAATTAAGACAACACCAACAGTACATATTTACAGTAACAAACATATATATATGATTTATTATTTTATTATTATTATTATTTATTAATATAAATTTATACCAATTTTGTTTTTAATATTTAGTTTTACCTATACTTGTTTTAAATCATTGGATTTTTATTAATAAAAAACGGATAAATATTATGTATTTGGCATATTTTATTGAAAATTGACTATATTATATACGTAGTGTAATATCAACTCTGTGTTCTGTCTCAATATATTAATTCTAATATCTTATTATAATTTGCATTTAATTTGAAATACCTCGTTATTGTAACACCTGATTTCCAAAAATCCTTCTATTTAATGATTTCAGTTTTAATAAAAACGATTTGAAGAATCAATAGATAATAACATTTAATAGATATCAAATTTTGAGTGGTCACTGAACTTTCTAGATTTTTCTTAACCTTCTATTGGTAGCATGAGGTAAATAATCTTTCAGCTCAAATACAAACGTCTTAACACATTTCCCAAGGTATCATACCTACCTTATTTGTCGTATTCCCGTTGGTTATTTATCTAATTAATGAGTCAATCAATTTTTTTAACTTAAAACTTTTAAACTATTTTATCTTGTTTATTTCATTTTTTTCATTTTCAACATTAAATGTTGTATTAAATACAGATATATATCAGAGTGATTCACCAAGCATGCTGAGCCTCATTTTTTGCAATTATTCAAAGTATGAATTTTAATTTTTAAATATTTTTTTAGACTTTTTTTCAAATTCTTGAGATTTGTTGAACTACTTAAGGAGTGTTATATGAAGTAACAAATTTCTGTTTTTCAAATAAGAACACTATTCAACTATAAATTATACAATAAATCATTTTTCTGAAATTGTTGACGTATCAAAATCAAAATTTGTTTTGGTAGCGAGACCCCTTGAATGTGTAATCTATCTATATAAATAAAAATGAATGAATATTAAAGGTCGTCTTTTTCCGCACTCGTAATTTTGATAACTACCCTTCTAATTTACTTACACAGATACTCAGCCGAATCTAGGGAAGGTTAGGAACAAGAATCACAAAATTTACCTCCCAGCCACAGCTTGTAAAGAGATAAGTTAGTAACTAGTGGCGCGCTCTAATGGATTAATTTTATATGTAAATCTATATAGAATCTATAGTTCCATTATATATAATGCTATGATTAGAGCATAGATAATATATCTAAATATATCTTTATTATCTATGCATTAGAGGCTCGATATTTCATGGAAAAGTGTTCATTAAAATCTCATAAAAGCATTGATACCTCTGATTAAACTTGAAATTTTCTCATTAGATTCAAGATATTATATTATGTATTTTAATATTTTATATATATTCTTGGTAAAAACATTAAAATCTCACATAAAATACATAACATTTGATATTACAATTAATATATTGCTCATTAGAGGATTGATATTTCACGGAACAATATACATTTCTTATAAAATACTTAACAATTCTTATTTAATATAAAAATTTCTCATTAGAGGATTGATATTTCACAGAATAATATACATTTCTCATAAAATACTTAACAATTCTTATTTACTCTATAAAATTTCTCATTAGAGGATTGATATTTCCACAAAAATCTAATTTCCCTATAAAGTCCTAGTCAATTTTCATAATTACCGTGCCATTTCAAATAGAATCTTTTACACATCTCATAAGTTCCATGATGTTTTCCTTTGAAGAATCAATATATCCAAGAACAGAATACATTTTCAATAAAATATCCTTGAAGTTGGATACTTTACATGGTAAAGAATAATCTCTAATATATTACTAGACAATTCTTAACAAATCTATGATATATTCCATTAGAAGGTTGATATTTCACAGAAAAGCATAAAATTCCAATAAAATTCCTAGATTTCCATAACACACACCCTTGGACTCATCTTTAAACTGTAATCCTTAGCAATGAATAACATGAAACTAATCGAAATCTGATAATCATAATAATAAATAATAGCAGAATTATAATGAAAAGCTTGATTTATTTGTTTTTTTAGCTTTTTTAGATCATTGTTCTGTATGATAATTATTTACTATTTATGTATTATCTACTCGTATTTAAATGTCATTGTTGATTTCTTTTTTAAATCTTTTTTTACTTAATGAATCTCTCTCTTCCAATATTATTTTTTTTTTACCCGTTGATTTGTGTTGAAAATGTGTTATAGTTAAACCTTAAAATGCATATTCAATTTCAAGTCTTAATTTTTGTCTTATACTTCTGGGTCAACAATATAATAATATAATATATTATACTTAACAACTGCCAGTCAATAAATTAAACTATAAACTCCTATGATTTGATGGCCCGAGTGAAGACCTCAGCTAGTTATGAAGTGAAATTATAAAATATTCTATATCATTGTTAATCTAATTATTTTTATATAAATATATTCTTTGATATACATAGATATACATTTACATTTATATATACATTTTTTCAGCAAACTATGTTTTACAAAATAAGTACAAAAATAAAAAAATATATCAATTAGAAAATCAATAATTTTAGTTTTATAAAAAAATTCTTCTAGATTATTAGAAACAATTACGGGTTTAATAGTGGTTTGAAGTATGATGAGATACTTGTGCATGGTTTTTTATGATTTGAACTTGAAGCTTTTGAATTTTGTTTACGTTTTAGACCGCATTCAGTTTTTTTCTTTTTTGGTGGTTTACTTTTCAGTGTTCTATTATTTAATGGTTGTACAGGGTTAATAGTATTCAAACTTTCGTTTAATTCTATTGCTACGTGATGATCTACGTGCTCATCGTATGTATCTATATCAATCATGTTGTTACACCGCTCACATAATAATGTTATAGGAGCACATTCAATAGTATCTCCAGTAATGGTAGATTGAACAATTGGTACTAACTCTATTCTTGAATCATTAGTTTTTTGGTTTTTCGAAGGTGATACAATTTCTAGTTTTCTTGAAAAAAAACTATCAGCTGGTTGAGTTGTTATGTTATGATTATCATTTAATATTTTTTTTGAAGGAGAAATAACATCAGAGCTTTCCAATGAAAACCCCACTGAACTTGTTGAGGAAGATTGATCAACTGTTGTCATTTTCTTATTTAGTTGATTTTTAACTGGAGAAATAATTTCCAGTTTTTTCGTAAAAAAACTGTTCTTGTCAAGTTTATATTGCTTAATTTCTTTTTTAGGATCCACATTTTGTAATGTTGAAGAAGAATTAGTGAAGAAACTATCAGAATTTTTCATTTGAACCAACAAAGTTTTTAAATTCTTTACATCATTAATACATGATTTGTTTTTTTTATCGTTAGAGTGATTTAATGACGACGGAGGTTGATTTGATAGTGGTAAACTAATTTTAGATTTGAATTGTCGTTCATTAAATAGCGTAGAACTATCATTTTCACTATTGATATTAGAGCAAGTTGTACTGTTTTCTGGTCTAGTCAATTCAGTATTAATATTTTTCACTTCTTTGGCAGCTCCCTTATTGAAATAATTATCTATTGATGATTTGGCATTAATTTCCACAAACCTTCCAATAGCCACACCTAAAAAAGATATCGGATTTTTCCTGTGAACAATACACATACAAATTAGAATTTTTCTGTTAAAAAATGTAAAGAATGAATATAAGTTTATTGGCATGCCTATAAGTTGTGCTGAAGAACATAGTTTATTAATCTCTATTAATTGCAAATACCCTCGTGTCATATATTTAGCATATTTTAAAATTATGTTATACGAGAAAATATACCTATGGATAGACCAAATAGTTCTAGACTTCTAGAATAAGAGATATACATTTTTTCCTAAATACTTTCTAATTAATAATATAATATCCATGCATGACTGTTATCACGACTCATTGGTCACAAGTACCTAAAATAAATAATTATGAAAACTCACGTTGATTCAATAAAAGTTGGATGTTCGTTCTAATGTAAATATAAAATATATCAAACTACGTTTTAAACATTTTAGT
The DNA here is from genome assembly GCA_008086715.1 of Sitobion miscanthi. Classification (NCBI taxonomy): domain Eukaryota; kingdom Metazoa; phylum Arthropoda; class Insecta; order Hemiptera; family Aphididae; genus Sitobion; species Sitobion miscanthi. Next base: position 4,079,372 of record CM017801.1, on the reverse strand, counting down.
CTACATAAAAATCATTTGAAGTCAAAGAAGTCATTCAAATTAAAGCTAGCGTACATAATTTTGTACCAAAGTATAATAAAAATGTTATATAAAATAATTTACAGGAAGTTGTGCAATTATAATAATTATGTAGGTGTTGTCAATAGAAAAAATGCTACATGTAGGTTTATGTGTTATTATTTTTGCAATTATGAAAAAATAATTAAAATATTTAAAACTAACTAAACATTTTTTTATTTAAATAAAAATAGATAGTTAAACCAAATTATTTTTAATAAATTAATTTATTGCCCGTTATATGTGCTTATGTCAATTGTGCAATGTCGTAATGGCTCATGACTAAATATTATTACAATACTGTTTGCATATTAATTTCCACATCGCTGCGTTTGAACTTAAGAGTGTAAAAAATGAGTATAATTATTGCAACTCAACTATTAATAATTGATATTTTTTTACATCACACAATTTGTATGTAATAATACATTATATGGTAAAGACTATATTACAGATCACAAAAACATGCGGATGACTGCAATGCCATGTGCCAAATTTTCTAAAAACAAGAGGGCCTCAATATTGTTTCATCACAACTGCATCACTGCAGGAAACGGTGGTGTGCCACAGTTTACCGGTCACGGTGTGCTGCAGTCTTTTACATGTTTTGTAGAGTCAGTTACAATAAAACAATCTCTTATTCTAGAGGCTAGAAGTTTTGAATATTCTTGGAAATACATAAATTCAATCAAGGACAATTTGGTCATAAAAATATTTTATAGTGATTATTTATAAGTTTTACCATATAAATTACAATAATAATAAAAAAAAAAAACAATAAATTTCCTATGCTGCACATGTAAAAACCTCACTACTGTTCTAAGTGCAGTCAGGCAAACGGATCATTTTTATAAGCACAGCTTGGTGTCGTTTCACTAATGTTCATGACATGATTATTTAAATTATTATGAAGGGAGAGGAGAGTTAAAATTTTAGGTAAGTATTTAATATTCTTAAAATAACAAAATACCAATGTAAAGACTTTTGATTTTCAGTCATGGTGCATAATGATGAATAGGCAGTATCCAATAGTTTATTATGACTATATGTAGTAACTTCAAAACACTGTGATGTCGGCAATTTCGTTTTTTTATCTAAGTATCTAACACTGACAGTCATCAGAGTTGCTTTTCTTTTATTCTAAAAAACAAATGATATTAATTTTCAAAATAAAATTGGATTAAATGAATAAATAATACACACAGCTTCATAATCATCTTTTAATTTATCTACAATATCATTCATCAACGTGTTCAACCATAGTTTTATTTCTTCTTTGACTTTTAGCCCTGTAGGAAATGACTTACAACTGCCAATTGATTTGGGTATAAGTCTAGATTCCACAGGTTCATTATCTATACCTTTGGAGATTTGATACAAAAAGTTACTGAAAAAAAAATATCTTATTACAATTTTTCATTAGAAATATTATGAAATTGATCATTACCATGTTTTATCATTAAACTTTTGTTGTAAAACATTTAGGGGTATTGCAGCTAAATCAGACATGAATTTACAATTAAATTCTTGCCTTATTCTTTCTCCCAGTTTACCACCTAAATTTTTTATATTTTTTATTGGTATGGTTTCAAACAAATGAGGTACACTAGAAGGTGGCAACATTGTTTGTTGATTAGGTTTGTGTAAACCACACGCAAGCTTAGCTAAAATCTGGAAAAAATTAAACAGCATTATTAAATTTAATTTATAATCTAATACTTGAATCATTTTATGTGAGAAATCATTGAAATGTTTAAACATTTCTAAGCTGTATTCGTATATACCAGCAGCGGCCAAACTTTTTTTGATTAAGATATATTTTTTCTTTTAGAATAAACTTATGTAAAAAAAATATTTTATATTAATAATAAGTATACTTATATAAATAATAAAATAAAAGTGTAAAGTTATCTTAAACGAGTGTTTCACATTAAATTTATAAATAATTTTAAAATTTATTAACATTATACTGTTGATATAGAAAACGTGTCATTGCATATCATGGCCAGTTAATTATAATTTCGGTAATATTCATTAACTTCTAAATGTAAGCGGAAAGTATAGCTCGGTATCTACCTATTCAGCTTTTATAAGTTTCGTATAAGAAAATGCCACTTCACACTAATAGGTTAATCCAAAATATGTGTTTAATAACTGTATCTACTAAATGACAAATGTATAAAATAATAAATAAATTCTAACAAAGGGGATAGACTTAGAAATCCATCTCTGGTATATACATTACAGAAGTATAATTTTTATTAATTATATATTTAATCTTAAATACAATTAATATAAGTATAATCTATAAAAGTTAAAATATGTTTACCCATGCATTTTTATCTCTGTCTTACACCCGTACGGCATACCAAAAATGTTTTGGCCCGGGATAGAACTGAGAAGGCTACAGTCATAACTAAGAAACAAATTTTTTACCACATATAAAGGAGAACTTTGGCTCTGCAATATCGTTTTTATTTTTTTTGATATCACTTATACGAAAAAAAAAAAGTTCTTATTATTTCAAGATCCATTATTGTTTGTGTTTTTCAAATTTTAATAACTTTTTTTGAAGTTCCAATAACGAAAAAATAAAACGATATTGCACAGCCAAAGTTCTCCTTTTTATGTGGTGAAAATTTTGTTTCTTAGTTATGACTGTAGCATTCTCGGTTTTTCCCTGTGCAAAATGGGAAAAACATATTTTTTTTCTATGTAGTACATTTGTAAGACGGAGAAACACATGCGGGTGCAACGTGCTTAATCAGTTCAGCGGCGTAAACTGGAGATCACACTGGATTGCACTTGCGACCCCTGAAAATATCATAGAATTTCAAGAGTATCTTATTGTGACCACAAAAAATCATGTGTACCTACAATTTTCAAACATTTTTATTTATATCTGTGTACACAATCAGTAGCCAAAATAATGCTTTAAACTCTCATTATCAGTAACTTTTCTGATGGGGAAAGTAAATCTAGTTGGCATTTGAAAAGTAAAAATAGAAAATTTCAAGTAATTATGGAAAATCAGGAAATTTAACACAAAACAAGTTTTTGACAAAATGGGTACCAAAAAAAAATTACAGTAGATATATAGTTTTTCACTGAATGTTTATATTAGTAGTTTCTATACACCATAATATTTTGCCTCTTTTTTTGAGCTATTTATAGGCATAAGAAATTTTTCAAATTTTATTAATTATTGTCGATGAAAAGTTTTTTGCCTGGTCAAACTAGATAATTTTATATTAATGTTCCTTATAAGTTATATATTATACCATTGAATTCAAATTTAACACTATCCATTAGAATGGTCCAATCAAAATCTACAGTACAGCAGAGCAATATCACTTCTAAACTTTTTTTAACTCGTTAATCTCAGACTTAAAATTCCAGCCTTGAATATAATATTAAATTTAGAATATAAAAAAATCTATATTTAGGGGGAGTGTGTTCACCTTTCAAACTGATTGCAACCGTAACAATTTAGCCCAATTTACACCACTGAATCAGTTTATTTATTATAGAATATTTTTTGACAAATACTACATTGAATTATTTCCAAAGTACAGTGTAGTTTAAAAGATAGACAGAGTTATTTTTCATGTTATTTAGAATTTACTATATAAAAAATTTAAATCACCAAACCTTGTTATTTGCAATACCAGCTGAACAACGAAAACCAGTTTGTTCAAAAATTGAATGTCTTAATTTTTCAACCATCATAGCGCCAATTGTTAATCGGAGTAAATAGTCATCTTGTAAATCATTATTGTATACATCGTGGAGCCAAGATTTTAAATTCACATTTTTATCTTCTTAATGAAAACATAAAATAAATACTATTTAAAAATTTATAATATTTAATAGGTATTCACTTATTTTAACATCATAGTTAAACTTTCATTAAATGTTTATTTTTTTATGGAGTACAAACAATCATGAAGTAATTTTAAATTTAAACAAAATTTCTATTCTTAGGGCTACTTAAGAATTTTTATGGTGGAAAAACTACAAAGAACAAAATGTACACAGAAATATTCATAAAACAATAATTTGGGTCATCTTTAAGATACATTCATACTTAAATTACCTTTTGAGTTATCATCTGAATATCCTTCAACAAATGTATTGGGTAGGTCATTTTCCGTTATTACATTATGATTAGATGAAATATGATGATTTACCACACTAGTTAAATCAACATAAGCCTCATCAATACTAGCTCTTTGCACACAAGAACTAAATTGACTGAGAACCTCAAATACTTTTTGACTGGCTGTACGGTATCTATAAAGAACAAAACAAATGAAACAAAAATAAACATAACATTGTTAAGGAAAATTAAATTTTTACTATTTTTTATATTTTATATTTTAAAATGAGAACATACACTAATTGTAATTTCATGTTTTGAAGTATATTGATACTTAAAAATTGAATTTCTAACAAGTAGTTAATTAGTATTTTATTATATAGTTTAATTTTTGTTGTTTCTTGAAAATAATGCCTAGTTTACTGAACAATAAATCCAATATTCCACAAAAAACATTCAAATATTATAACTTCCAGCCCTAGACTTATAAGTGGTAATAGTATTAAAAGTTTAGAGAAGCAGAGTAATGTCCATTGTTTCATACCTACTCCACTCATTTAAACTTAATACACTAGTGATTTGATTTGAAATTATCAAATACTTTTAAAAACATCCTGTTTCAGAATATGAAATTAAAAATATTCCTATGTTGGTGAAAGTTTGTAAACAATTAAAGAGGTTAAACTTACACAATTATGAAGATTAAATTTTTTCAAAATTGCATTAAATATTAAAATGAACAATTTATGGAAAAACACATGTTTTCAAAAAAGTTACAATTTTACAAATAATGAGTGTAGATAACATTGAACCTCAATCATAATGTGATATTTAAATCAACATGAAATAAAATATTTTTAATGAAATATTTAAACAATATGGGTATTTACTTAATTTATAATTAATAGTTTTAATAAGAAATCAAATTAAATTTACAACATAAAAAAAAGTTTAGTATAATAAAATAAAAATATTATGTGTTGAATCTTGATGAATGTGTATGAAATAATAATTGTTTTCTGGGATATTTCTAACTTTTAAATAGTAAATAAAATTTGTATAAAACCTATATTTTAATACTTATTACTTAAGGAACATTGTTATTACCTAATTGTAAAAATTATCATGAGAACTAAGTACCTACTATGTATAGCAATATGCCAGTATAGCACCTATATGGCATGTTGCTAGAAACACTACATTATTTTTATTGAAATAATGAATGCAATTAAAATTATATGGGTACCTAATTGAATGTCAAATTCAACAAAATGTCTGGTAAATGTTAACAATCACAGCTGTGGAGAATATTATACCTACCAAATGAAAATCTTACTTTGATAAATCTGCTTTTCCGTGGAGCTCTTTCACGCGTACCAAATTTAAATCTGGACACGCCTGTAATGCATCATCTCCTCTCATATGTCGGTTTACACCCTTTGCCCTTGCCTCATAATTCACTGCGATTATCCTGAAACACAATAACAGAATGACTATGATCTGATGCTTGTCAGACACAAATATTGTTATGCAAGACGACTCACCCTCCACCTCTCCAACTGTTGTATTGAACGACTGCAACCGGTTTTCCAGTCAACGACTGGTTGTGTTGAACCTCTACTTGACAGTAGAAACAATCCATGTCAACTAATGCTATTACTCGTTTGCCACCACAGTCGTTCATGATTTTGCTTAATTTTCAATGGAAAAAACGCAAGCGACGACGACGAACTTTAGGATGGTTTGAATGTCATTATGTAACTCGTTTCCCGACTGTACGGAGATCAAATAATGACATTTAAACAATATTGTTCACGTTGATGATGCAGTCGGTAGATAGATTTTTGGAAAAGTATAAGGTGAACAAATATCTTAAGGTCGCGACGTAAGCGTCGAGTAGTAATATCGAGACCGTCACGTAAAATTGCAGAAAAAGTTATCGAACAGCGGCCGGAAGATTTTTTGTGTGGTCGCAACTTTAGAAGAGTCGACGAGATGATAAATGATAATAGTGATGAGTGATAACTGATAAACACTACCAGTTTTTGCCGTATGCCGTCAACCGTGTTCTGCGTAGTCTGCGCTTGAAGCCGATTTGGTTGGCCCGTTCGGCTCCGATGATATTATTGCGCGTGTGTCACAAATGAAAAAGTTTGCACAGGATGGGGTAACATCACGGACTAAGATATATATCTTAGACCTTGGACCGTGGGTAACATAATTCATAGCTAAACTGAAAAAATTGGAACTGAAAACGACCGTAAACTGTGCAAAACATGTCAAAATATTTTGAAAATTGTATCATGTACAGAAAATGCTAATATAAACGTTCACTGAAAATTACATGTATCTACAGTTATTTGTTTTAGAAATACACTAAACACCAAAATCGATTAACAGTTAAAAACCAATTTTGCGTAAAAATTACTGTTTTTTCTTTATGTATAGTTTTTCTCGGCGCTTTTAAAAACTATTGAGAATATTATATTTTGAGTGATTTTGACTTCCTAAATGTGAAATGTACCAACTAAATCAAAACAGACATCGAACAAGATTTAGATACTGTTGAAGAAAATTGAAGCCACAACTATGATGACACACAAAAAAAAAACACATTGTAAAATCAATGCATCGCTCCACTCAGAATATAAAATGGTGTAAAATGATCTACCTATGCAATTATGTAAAATATTTAAAATAAATTTAGTTCAGTTGATTTAAAAAGTGAAACAATTTGTACCAATCTAGAAATATAAGTATCAATAAATATATTTTTAAAATACCTATATTTTTTGCTCAAATACTTTTAGAAATAAGTAGGTATTTGATGTCTGTATCAACACTTACCTATTTCTAAAACAGTGGCGTCATTTGGTGGGGTGGCAGGGTGGGCATTTCCACCGCTTGTCATTAATGGGCCGGGTATAGGCTAGTTTTGGGCCTTCATATAGTAGATAATGGGTATATTTAGGTACCTATCTCTCTACACATTATGTGAATCTAGGACAAAATATCCAAATTTATCCGTTTTTACGTAAATTAGTAGATTATACTTTACTTTGTAATAAAATTAGCTCAAATATCAAATTATTTAATTATAAAAATAAACCTAATATATAATAATAATATAAATACAAATATATGATATAATATAGGTATTCCATATAATATTACACTATTTTCCAAAAATTTTAAAAATCGTTTTTAAAAATTTAGGTACTAATTAGTAATTGCTAATAGTAAAATAAATTAGATTAATAGTAATTACATCACAATTTATACTACACACACATTAGTCAAACCCCTGCGTTGAGTTTTTAATTTTTGTTGATATTTATATATATATATACATTAATTACAATATATAATATATTATTAACAAAGCTCGACACGCAGTATACATACGCACTTACATCCTATGATAAAGGTAAAATGTAATTATATAGTATTTCAACTTGGAAATTATTTGTGATATATTAAATAATATATATATATATATATATATATTATATTATAATTATATATTAGGTATATTTTTATAATTAAATAATTTGATATTTGAGCTAATTTTATTACAAAGTAAAGTGTAATCTACTAGTTTATGTAAAAACAGACAAATATGGATATTTTGACCGATTACCATATTATGTATTAATTATTTAGTCATTGTTATATCTCAAAATATGGGTTATTTATGCCCGATAGTAACCATTAGGTAATTGTGATGGTAACTAATAAGCATAAATTTATGCAAGAAGGCTATTTGTATTGAGATAAAAATGTAATTGTAATGTAGTTGTTAGCAAGCAGTTTTTTGTTGTTTTATTATGTGCCGGTCAAAAATGTCGAGTTAAAATGATGCCACCGGTTTAAAAAGTAAGTACCTTTCACAAAACTGCACATAGTTATCCACATAGTATTTATACTTGAATGATATCATAAATTGTAAACCACCTTAATGTTTTAAATATCTGTACAATTATAACTATACTCTATTCAAAATAAGTTTGAAAAAACTGCACAGTCTCGTAACGGTGAGCATGCTGTGATTGGCCAGTAGTTGGCAGCACACATGCAAACGTGACATGTTTTCCTAATTTTTTCTAACTTATTTGGAATAGAATATAATTTATTCTACAATTTTATTTTTTCTTAATAGTTGTAGTCATAACTTAAAGATATGTATAGTATAATCATGGTTCTAGTATAGTATAAAAATGCCTGTTAATTGTAATTTATTGTAAAAAATATTGTACATTTGTACTACCACAATTCATTAGTAGACATAATATTATATCATATTTATTACATTGAACTGCTTCTAAAGTGTTGCCCAAATGTACATTTTAACTTTTATCCCGTGCACGTTTCAATAATGAAGTCATAATTATTTTTATTATGCTTAACTTGTTGTCTTATATAATTTTAGGAATCAAAAAAACATGCATAGTATGAAAATATTAATATAATGTTTTTATAAATACCTATCAAGTTAGATATTATAATGTTATTGTATATGAGAACTATTTTTTTAATGCAAAGAAAATCAATAAATAAATTATATTGTAATATTGATGTTCAGTTAAATGTTGTATTTTAACTAGGTATTTCCATAAAACTGTTTTAATGCATAAACATTATACAAGTATATAAAAACTAAAATAAATGCTTATTAATTATTTTTCATATATTCTACAATACTAAGACATAACAAAAAATTGTTTTGCAATTGTTCCCATGCATTATGTTTAGATAATGGCTCAATACTATTGATCGCTTCTGGTCGTTGGGCCAACGCACGTCCATTATATTTTAAAAATACACCCAAATAAGATTGAGTTAATTCAAAATCTTTATTACTTGTAGATATTTGTTTTAAAAGCTCTAAAAATTTAACCATTAGTTCATATGTTCCGCCAGCTTCTGGCGACAAGCTTCGTACTTCATAATTTAAAGCTGATGGTCCCATTAATTTTAACTGATCGAATAAAACTTGATAATCATTTAAGGAAGTGGCTTTTAAAAGTTGTTGAGCAAAAACAGTTTGCATTAGTGTTTCAGGAATAACTTTGGTAGTGGAATCTGTCTCACCAACTCCTTTTAAATCGAATCGGAAGTCTATAGATTGTATAGTAGGTAGGAAAAATGGAGCAGCAGCAGGAGCTTTTGGTGGTTGTAGTGGTTTGTTTCTTTTTTTGACAGCGTCTAAATTTAATATATTCTGCCATCTAGCATCATTTAGACCACTCATAGTTATAGTGTTTTCAATTTGTACTTTAGATATGTATTCATCTGTATCTTCATCAATAGGGCATTCTAGAGATTCTTGATTAATTCCAGTCAATGGAAGAGGTTCTGTGATCTGATCTTCTTCGGTGATGGGTCGGAGGCTAACATGATTGTATAGAGATTTATTAAACCATAAATATATTCCCAAACGGTCAGCATGCGCTGTAGCCAAATAGCTACCAGTTGGTGCAAATGTCAATGAAACGCAGGGTGTATCAACCTAAAATATTATAAGAAAAATAATAATGTAATATTTATGATCCAATGATTATTATGTCAGCTTACTTTAAGTATATCGATCATTGAAGATGACGGAATGTCCCAAGTGCGAATAGTTGAATCCATTGCTGATGTAACTAACCATCTGGAATCTGGACTAAATGTCAAATCAGTAATTGGACCTCGATGACCAGTAAACTTTCTTACGACGGTGCGTGTATCAATATCAACTAGACAAATGTCAAAATTATCTAAAGCAACTGCTAGAAATGAGCTTTCCGTGTGCCAGCTGAATAATGAAACTGTATCTTCCAACTCCAATTTAGACAATAAATCTGAAAAATTAATACATTTTTAATAAAATAATTGGCAAACAATAATTTTAAAAATAAATCTGACTTACTTAATTTTTTGAAATTCCAGAATTGTAAAAATGTGTCTGAACCACCAGATACCATTATTTGATTAAGTGTGTCCACATAGACACCGCGAACATATTTATGAGCTGTTGGCTGTCCATAGGTTCCTCTGTGTAATCCTGACTGAATGTTGTACTTATCAATGTGACCAGAACTATAACCGATGACTGCAAAATTACCACAGTGTGTAAGACAAGCACATGTGGCACTGATTCCTTTTTGTCCACTGACAGTTTTCTTAAATCTCTCATGACACAATTTATGCTCTCCCATTTTACTTTTGTCAAACGACCAAGTAGTTACTGTGGGTATACCTCGATGTACAGCAACAATGCTGTCCCATTCTTTATCTCGAGTGGTTTCCGATGTGAATGTAGATATTGGAGGCATGATAAGAGGATCAGCCCATTTATTTCCTTTTTTTTTGGAAGCTTTACGATTATATGATGCACGTCCAAAACTTTTATTTGCAATTTCAGTGACTGTGTTAAAAACACGCAATGATGAATCATTGCCAGAGCTTAAAATACTAGCACCATCTGTTCCATGAAAACGAATAGAAACTGGAGGTTTAAAATGACCTTCGCGTATTTTAAACAGACTGGCTGAACCATCAGACATGTCAAAACGCCACATTTTTAAAGAATTGTCAGAAGATGAAGTCACGAGGAGCGGTTCATCTGGTAAACACTGAAGACCACAAATAGGTCCATGATGCGCTTTAATAATTAAACTGTCAACTTTTCCTTCTTCGAGATTCCAAACAACTACAGTGCCCTTTGGGCTACCAGTAATCATAAGTTGTCGTTTAATAAGAAAACTTATACGTGTAACTGAGCCCCAATCTTGAGTAAAAGTTATGTTGGATACATCAAACTTTAAATTGTGCAAAATAATTTTTCCATTACTCAATCCTATTGCCATCATATCTTCAGCTGGAGCTGGCTCTAAGCTGGTCACACTACTATTCCAACCCTCAAATTCATATATCATGGATCCTGTTTTTATATTCCACAGCTGTAGTTTTCCTTCAGCTGAGCCAATTAGTAATTTATTGGTATATGTTGGTGGATGGCATATAGCTGTTGCAGTAAAATCTAATTGAATTTCTTTGTATATACTTTCGGTTTTCACATCCCAAATTTTCAGAGTTCCTGATTCATCAATAGACACTAAATTGGCCGCAAACGGAAATAATAATTTTATTGCTGCTTTGTGACCTGTATACGTATGTTTTAGTTCAATACCACGTCGCCAAGCATATATTTGGTTTCCACAACTGGTATATACCAGGTAACTATCTGCAGCCAAACATGTGATGTCCGTCTCATGTTGCGGGCTTACAGATAAAAGCTGAAACCTATCAGAACTGTAAGTGTGAAAGGCACGTCCGACACATGTTATTATGAGATTTTCTCTTCTGAGGTTTATGTAACGGGTAACAAGTGGAATCTCATTACTCACATATCCTGGAAACAATAAAAACCAATTTAATATAAATTTCTTAACTATTATATTTATATAAACATTTATTGGTAATTAATAAGAAGTCTAGTTATGACTCATGATAAATTAACATCTTAATGATGATAAGTAGGTATAGTATTATTATGATTACTAGGTCTGGCGCACCTCAGTGTAAGTGAAACTCATTGCACTAGGATACACCTATTATGGGCACTCTGTTCACCAATATAATGTGGTTACTTCACATATACGACTGGAGCTGAGGAATGGGGACTTAGGTAATTGTGGCAGGATATGACACATTGTGGTTTGTGAGCACAACAGTATTCTCTCGGCAAACTTTGTATAATTGTTAGTGTCCAGTTAATAGTCTTCTAAGTAGTTATAAAGTAAAAATCAGATTTATTAAGTTGGTATCCCTAATAATCCAATATGTTTGTTTCAATTCAAATATTACTTGAGATCAAAATGTATTTGTGACAAAAAAAATATTTTAATTAATGAAAATATTATTTTTAAATGATCCATTTATGTGGAATTTAATATATCAACTGTGAACCACAAATACCTAGTCTAACAACAATTTTTGATATGATAATAATAATTAATAGGTACCTAAGTCATTTATTCTATTACCATCTATTACATAATATTAAGAGGACGTGTCACTCGCATGTGCTGTCTTCGTCTTACTAGTGCGTAACATAGCAAATTTTACGCCCAGCAGATCACGTTTAGCTCTATTAGTATTAAAAATTAGGGTGAATTGACCTCTAATACAATTTATAGGTAAGATTATTATCCAGGCAATATCATAGGCTTTTTATTATATTTTAGTTGCAAAGCGAGTTATGAGTACCTATTTTAAAATTGTAAATTTTTTGTACATCTTAAAATACTCATAACTCGCTTTAAAATTAAAATATAATAAAAAGCCTATGAGATTGCCTAGATAATAATCTTACCTTAAAATGTAATAAGAGGTCAATTACTTTAATTTTTAAACTAACAAATCTGTTTTATGATCTGCTGGATATACAATTTGCTATGTTACGCACATGTAAAACAAATACATAATATGTGAGTGCTAAGTCCTCTTAAATATTTAATATGTACATACCTAAATATGAAAGTTTAATTTGTTAAATAGGTATGTGGAAAATAACTTTAATTTTAGAAAAGGTACCTTAGTAAAAAATATATATGGAAAATACATTAGATAGAATTATATAAAATATGAATATAAAGTACAACCTAATATTATGACTGGAAAACATTAATTTTGGATAATTTCTTATTCAAATCCTGTGCAATATTGAATTATAAGTTCTTTATAATACCTACTTGAACTGTAAATTTTGCCTATATTAGACCTTAAAATATTTTCAAAACGACTAAACAAATGTTCCACATCAATTTATGTAATTAAAAGTGCATGATATTCAATAGCAATAATAAATTCTAAATTTAAAAAAAATGCATTTATATATACATTTATACTCTATTTATCAGTGTTATAATATTATGTAGTTCTATAGGCCCTATCTATCGGTTGTCATAAAAATAAACCTTTGGCGGAAACAAAAATACAGCACTATTTTAGTGTTCTGTACCATCAATTTATTATAATAGACAGCAGTAATTTTGTCATATTATAGGGGTAACAATAATATAGAAGATCCATGGACATAAATATTAATCAGACAAAGAAAAATATTTTTAAAGTTACACGCAAAGAGCATCTCAAAAGTGTAGAGGAAGGCTAATGGAAAAAGGAAGTGATCGGAGACGGTTTTAATATGTACTTCGTACAGTAACCGCCATTTACGAAGAGGAACGATTACTTTTAAAACGGAACGAATAACGCTGCAAACGTGACAACGTCGTCCGGCAGGCCACGTGAAAAATTTAAATCAAAAAATGGAAAACAGTACTCACCGAGAGCTCGGTTCTGCAAGAATATTTTACTGGACGACATCGCTCAGGACGGCGATGTGTTTAAAACAGCGTTCTGACTGTGAATAGACCTTGCTGATCTGAACACTTACTGTGATTCTTGTGAGTGATGGACTCAAACAAACAAATATAGAGCGAAATCCGACGACGATCCAGCGCACGTGTACAGGAACGCGTACTCTCCCAAGTATCAACAATCAGCACTGTAGTCGGCGGCGTGCCGACGATGGTTATCATCTACTGTGATTATAACTGTTATCAGTCCGACGTCTTTGCGAATTGCGATAGTCTTTTATCAGGCATTCATCCATTTTCCACTTGTGCGAATATTCGATTATTCCTACAGCTATACGGTATTATATTATTACTATAATATATATCTGTGATAATGATTTATGCTAAAAGAGTATACGCGCTCTCGCGAGAAAATATAATATGCGTATTATGAAAAATAATAATATAATAATATAGGTATGATAAATAGGCTCCTTGGCCCCTGCGGCTGTGCGACGTATAAAATTGTTTGTACTCTAAAATGCATGTTTGTACTCTGCAAAGAATCACTTCTTGATAGGAAATAGGAAATCGCAATACTGCATACTCTATTGCCTAAATATATCATAAAAGGGGTTCTTCGCTTCTATTTCTAAGAAACTTATTTTATTTTCCAATAGACTCAAAAATCAAGTTGGCTACAAATTAATTAATATAATTTACATATTATGTTTATAGCTTAAACTTTTAAATGTTAATTATATATCTGTATTTTTAAAACAAGTCTTTAAAACAATATATTTATTTTCCCATTGCATTGAATAAAGTATAATGTACCTTATGTACCAACCATGGGTCGAATAGGCTGTTTTTAGCCTATAAGTAAATTTAAAATACTGAGTGGGACTCTCTGGGAAATTCCCGATAGGCTTGTCCGCCCATGTAATGTTCTAAGTACTAAAGTACCTACTATAATTTTACACGTGCCTGTTAACCCATGCAAGTTGAGGCGCCAGTGAAGTGTAAACATGTTCTAGCGCACAAGTGTAAATAAAAGTTGGAATATTTCAACATTACTGGCAAGCTGGTACGTAGATGATGGTGCCGCAACAAACATGTAAACCCACCTTAATTACTACCTATTCAGTACTAAGCATAAATTCTTCTTTTACTGGTTTAATTATACTATTTTTGTGTTACAGTTGTGGCCTGTCGGGTTGAGAATAGATATTATTATAATAAGTAAGTACATTATAAATACATTACAAAAATCCAAGTGGGTACTAATAGAAATGAATACAAACCGTATGAACTTGAAACTTTGAAATGTTGAATAATGATTTCTCAAATGCTCTAGATGAGCAATTAGAAGGAATTAAAATACATTTGAATTTTAAAGATCGAAAATCTTATATTGTTTTATATCTATGTATATTAATTGGTTTCCATTGGTTACAAAAAAAAAATTGCTATGTCATGTACTTTTAAGACGGAGACAACACTTGCGGGTACCACGTTCACGCTACCAAAGTTTAAGGAGTAAATCTATGAGCTTTTAATTTGTCTCAAGCAACGCTGTACACGATCGAGCTATGTATATTTTTTTAAATATTTTTGAAGTGCATAGACATTTTTATAAACAAATCAAAAAAGAAACAAACAACATTTTAAATGTCTATAATAATACCTAACTTAAAAAAGGAATTTTTTTAAAATAATATCGCTTACCTACATAAAACACTAGTATACATATTTGGGGAATATTTAAAGTACCTATCTACGAATATTTTTATTGAATTAGGTACAACAAAATAAGAAAATCGTTCCATAAGAAATTGTTAGTATATTTAAACTACAAACCATCTTAAAAAATTAACTTAACTTTCCAGAAATTTTTGTATCTACAGAAAAACTTATGAGGAATCTTGTATTCAATTTTTATATTTAACATTTTTTATGAATTTCTAACTCAAAATAATTTGAATATTTTGTGGTTTTGACGAAATTATTCAATATTCTAATTTCAGATGCTCATAAAAATTTACTGTGAATTTACGTTCAATTTTTTTCTAAATACTCGAATAACAATTTATGAGGAACTATGTATTAAATAATAAAAATCAAAAATTTCATAAATAGCTCAAAAAGAGTCAAGATATTTTGAAAATGTCCTAATGTATGGAAAATTGTTATATACATTTTGTGAAAAAACCATGTACCTAACTGCAATAATTTTTTTAGTAACACCAAAATTGTGTACAATGTCTAGATATTTTTTAAACATTCAGATGTAATGAATGTAATAAAGAATCAATTAAAAAAATTAGTTCCATGTTTACAAATTAATTGTGAATAGCTAAAATCGCTTAATTTTTTAAGACAAAATATTTTTTTATTAATATAGATTGGCATAATAGTTTATTTATATACATCACTGAGATGTATGGTATTTAAAAAAAAATTGAGATTATCTGTAAAAACATCATAAGGAGCTTATAAAATAATATATCATCAAAATGTTCCAAATAAAATTTAAGGTAATCATAAGATTGTTATTGTTCAGACTTATATATTTATTCATCTCAAATAACTTAAATAAATATATTGTTTCACAATTAAAGTTAAAAACATTCAAAATTAATCGGTATATATTATATAACATTATAAATCTTTGATTTATCGTTAGGTACAAATTTAATTAAAGTAAAAATATAGTATAAATAAATACACTTAATCATCCATAAATGTAATACAACAATAATAACACAAAAAAAACCTTTGCTTTCCGTGTTCATAGAGCTGCACATACAAGTGTATATTTTATTTGATTCTGGAAAATACTGAGTAAAAATTAAAGTACAAAATCATTTATATACGTATGTCGTATACTCGTATATGAATGTTAAAAATGTTTGGCTCGTTAGTTTTTTTTACGGAATATTTAAAATATCTGAGCATTAAAATAATAGATAATATTATAATATAAAAATTGTTAATATCTGGTACATTTTTCTTGTCATACCAGATATTTGGTCTTTAAAAACAGTATTGAGCGAATAGCAAATGTCTTAAAAAAAAAATTGAAACTATAATTGTAATTTGTTTGTTTGTTAAAATATTTGTACTTGAAATTTGTACTGTAATTATAATTATATGACTTAATTAATTATACATACATGTTAATCAGCAAACAAATTTAAAAGTAATGGAGATACAAGACATATAATAAATTGTCAAATTAAATATCGTCAACCTCAATGATAACTAAAGTCCTATTTTGAATATATAATTAATTTCAATTTAGATAAA
This sequence comes from Sitobion miscanthi, assembly GCA_008086715.1. Classification (NCBI taxonomy): domain Eukaryota; kingdom Metazoa; phylum Arthropoda; class Insecta; order Hemiptera; family Aphididae; genus Sitobion; species Sitobion miscanthi. The sequence continues at coordinate 4,062,563 of CM017801.1, read as the reverse complement.
AGTACTAATTTTAAATCCCAATCAACAAATCAATTTTGATGAGAAAGAAATGGAGGTAAAATCTATAAAATGAACAAATATACCTAATTATTCATAGAAGTAATACAATAATAATATTAATAATAATTATAACTTATTATAATACTCTAAAATTAAAAATATTTTTGAAGTTTACAGTTTCCCATTCAAAAATTGTAAATCTTAAAATGTTTTTATAATGTACCTACCCAATATATATATTTTTAAATAATATTAATCTGTACAATAAAAATGAAACGCTGTGTGTTGAGAACCGCATCAATTGAGAACGGCTGGACTAACTTAGCTAATTTTTTATTTAATATTTGTAATACTTCGAATGAGGTAAGACAAAAATTGACAATTATAAAATTGTTGTTTGTATTTATGTTTAAATTTTTGATACTTGTTATAATAAAGTAATTAAATTAATTAGTTATATAAACATAATATATATTAATCAACACAAACATGTAAAAAGAAAGTGTCAAATTATAATTGTTTAACCAAAAATGTTCAATCATAATCTAAGACCTATTCATATATAATTTTTGTCTAAATTAAGTCTTTACATTTTTAAAATTATTTTAAATCCTTACTAACAAAATTTCTAGATGGTACAATGAGCTAATAATTATATATACATAATACATTTGTCAGAAGTGCAGGTAGGTAAAAAAAATTGGTACATAACTTTAATTATGGTACAAAATAGATAGATAAATACTATTATGTTTGATGTATTACACTTATTAGTTATTGCAAAAATATTCATAAGGATGTTAGCAAGTCCGGACAAGTTAATGATAATTTTTAACTGACTTAAGTTAAGTCGATGGAAAACATTTTAAAAAGTTTAAAGTTAACAGTTAACATAATTTTTTTTTAACTCGGTTAAGTAAAAATTTATATGAACATTTTTAATTAACTTATTATTTTTTTTTTTTAATAGGTATCTGGTATCTATATAAATATTAAATACCCAGTAATATGGTATAAAATAATAAATATCATAAATATTATTGAACACAGGATATAACCAATAGCTTTTCATAGCTTAGCTTTTCTATACATAGAATTCAATTATTAGGTACTGAATTAATAGAATTATATAGTAGGTACCAAAATCATACGAAATTGAAAATACCGAAATAAATACAATCTTTTGATTAATAAATAAATAAATAACTTATTTATGGCGAAAATATTTTATAATATGTTCTTGAGAATTGTACATTCATGATTTGTACCTATATCAATATAATAAGATAATAGAATATTATTTATTAGTTATTAGTATTTATTAATTATTATTATTACAATATGCTCGTATGCCGCAGTATGGTATGGTATATCTTTAATCTTTATATATGCGATACACGTATATATTATAATATATACCTAAATAGCTATTGCTATATTAATATGTATTTACTATTTAACTAAGATATCTTTCTTGAAGAATACTGGTTAATGGAACAAGAAATTAATTGAACTATATTTTTAATTTTCTATTCTAGTTAATGGTTATGTAATATGCAACATCAATAATATTTATTATTTAATTATTTATAAATTAACACAACTTGAAATTGATTAACAGTAACTCGTTATTTATTAAGTTATCAATTAAAATAAGTTAAGTTAAAAATCAAGTTAATGAAAATTAAATTTTAAAAAGTTAAAATTAACTTTTTAACTTGTTTATGTCCAGGCTTGGATGTTAGTGATATCATAATATTATACATCATACAAGTACTATTAAATTACCTTAAAATAGATTATAGCATTGATTAATACAACCTAGTTAAATCTTCAATGAGATTGATTACATCTTTAATACCAATCTCTGTCTGTTCTAATATTATCTGGAATTCACAATTATATGATCCCTAAAAAAAGGTCACATGCAGTTGTATGTATTAATACTATTAGGTACATCTTATAATAATTAAAGATAAATAGGTAGACACTTATAAATCTATATACAAATAGTTAACTCCAACAAAACTAATTTATAACACCTATGTAATCCACAATAGTGTTTAAACACTTTTATAGTTTTATGTACTCATAATTTTTATAATTCTTTCCTTCATCATTTTTTATTAGTATAAAATAATTTGCAATAATCAAATAAGTAATACAATGATTCTAAGAGGACATACCAAAGATCAAAGTAGGTTTGTTTTTTTTTTTTTTGATAAATTCGGAAACATAAGCTATTAGGAACCAACTGTATTGTCATCTAAACAATTAAAAATCCACTATATACAAATTGTGGTGGAACTGAAGTAAAATAGAGGTAACTTTGGTTACACTACATGTATTGTTCTGGAAGTTCAGAAATAATTGGTATGGATGAATCTGGGCTTTTTTTTAAATAGCTTTCATAAAGCTAAGTCAATAAATTACTTTTTAAACATTTAATTACTTGGGAACAACTATTATTTATTAAATAATTTTACAACAACAAATATTACTATTACCTTTAGTCCTTTAATAACTGACTCCATGTCAGAAACAGGCAATTTTAAAAAACTTTTTATCAAATTCCCATCAAAAAATCCTTTGTTGGATGTCGTGAATTCTGTTTGATAGTGATGGGGTATGATTCCTGCTCCATTAACAACAGTAGCTAAACTTTTTTGAAAATCTGACAGGAAGCCAATCAGTTTTGGACTCATTTTTGTAATAAATCCTGTTAAGATTATTCCAAATAATTACCATCATAGAATTTAAAATGAAAATTAAGGCAATATCAAATAAATATTTGCCTTAATTGTCTATAAAATTATATAAAAACCATGCCTTGAGAAACTAAAATAGTAAGCTTTAAAATAACATTAAAAATATACTAATTAATTATGTATTTTAAAATTGTATACAAATATTTAAAATGGTACATTGGAAATTGTGGTGCTTACATCAATAATTGTCAGGTTATTTCATTCAAAAATTTAATAATATAGTTACTATGTAGAAACAAGACATTTAACACTTACATAAACAACAAGACTAAATTCACTGGGACAATAAATACAACCAATGTCCAACAGATTATCTGCAAACAATCCAAATACTACTTTACCACTGAAACTATATAACCATCCTATTTTGAAAAACAAAGTTATAGTAATAAACTTGGATAAACAATGATATAATAAAATAGAAAACATATAGATCTAAAAACCAAGTAAAATCTAAGAGTAAAAAACTTAATAATGATGGTATTTTCATATATTGCAACAAATTTCCTCTAACAAGAAAATACATAAAAATTATATATATAACTAGTAGGTATTTCTAATGTCAGACAATCATTCATTCTGACCTTTCATGGAAGATTTTATAGGAATTAACTATTAAGCAATGCAATTTTAAAACCTTCTATGGGTATTGGATGAAAATGAAAATGTAATGGAAAACATATACAAAAGCTGTTCAATTAGTTTGAAAAAGATGTAAAATTTGTATCGTAAACCCTTTTTTTTAATTTTTAACTTATGATAAATACTTTTTATTAGAGCAGCGGTACCTATTAATAATAATAGTAAGGGTAGTAGATTGTCTTAGAAACTAGCAATACTATAAATACAACACTATATTATTAAAAAGTTTGAGTGTTATATTTTCTGACAATAATGTGTAAATTAGATATTTTGGAAGAAATACTATGGTTGGTATCTATGGATTTACATACAGGTATGCAATTAAAAATGATGATAATTGAAGAATTTATGTTAAACAATAAAGTATATACTAAGTATTGTAAAATTAAATAAAGAAAAAGCCGCCAAGTAGGTAACCGCTCTACTGTGCAGTATGTTTCGATTGTACCTTGTCATTGAGTAGGTCATTATGATAGATGTGTTAAATTTTAATTAATTTATTAATCATTGTACACTATAGAAAAGCAATGAAGACAGTCTACATTTTAAGTAATCATGGTTACCAAACAATTATTTTAATAAAAATATAAAAATTAAACAATTTTTGTATTTTTTCCCTGATTATTTTAGAAAGTACTAGACAAGTTCTACTTTTGACTCACCAAACTAGGTACAAACAAGATCCCATTTTTTACCAGAAACCACCCTCAAAGTTGATGATTGGAGCCTTTTTTCTAGAAAAAGTGTCTTCAGACACACAAAAAACAACACATATCATTGTAAAATCAATATATTCATTGTTTAACTCAGAAATTGAAAGGAATAAAAACATATACTTTTACTATTTGATTATAAACTTATATAAACATACTGAACTATAATAATGATTTAAGGGGGCTCCAGTCGATGGAAAAAAGTGATTTTTAGACCAATCAGCTAGATAAAACTGGAAGAATTTGGTTTGACGGATTTTATTTTGAAAAACAGATTATTATTGATTAACAAGTTCACTAGGTATTGTCAGAGGCAATTTTGAATATTTATTTTTTTAGCTGTGACATCCAAAAAGAAAAATATGATATTTTTGTATTTATATTATTCATCATGACACTAACAATAATTGGAATATTAAAAAAATCACCTTTGGCAAAACCTTGTAATCTTGTTAATCAATCATAATCTGTTTTGAAAATTAAAATCTGTCAAACAAAATTCCTTCAGTTTTGTCTAGCTTATTGGTCTAAGAACCATTTATTTTAAATTAAAAAAAGTTGATCAAAATTTAAAATCTCCGTCTATGTTTGCGTAAGTTAATTGACGGCGAATATAAAAACGATCGACTTACTGTGCAGTATTATGTGGGCTTACTGTTATAATTCAGGACATATCTGGGAAATATTGACCAAAAACGATTACAGATTAAACTCAAAAATACTAATAGTTGTTTACTTTGCACACACTTACAAGTAATTTTATTGTTCATCATGTTAAATTGCCTATATTAATTTCCTTAAAATACGACCGACTGGAGCCCCCTTAAATAGATGCATATAATATTTTTCAGTCTTAAGTCTTAACCTTATACCTTCTTGGACAACCAAACTATTTGAATTACATTTTTCTACTTGTATTTCATTTCAATTAAATTCATTTCATCAATGCCTTTTATGGTTTTATTTTACTTATAGGTATGTTCCAGGGACTGGAACCAAACTTAAAAGAACCGGTTCTGGAACCGGAACCTTCAAAATATTAAAAAATGGAACCGAAACCCTTATTTAATAAATAAAGAACCAGAACCGAACCAGCTTTTTTAAATTAAATAGGTTCTTTTAGATTCAAAAATAAAATTATTTTATTTATCATAATTTAATGATATTACTGTTTTGTGTATAGACTATGTATGATGATATGAGTTTTGTAATAAATCACATATTACTAATTAAACCCGCATTCCGGATAGGTATTTAAAATTATTATACTTCTCGGTACCTTAAATATCTGGAACCAGTACCAAAAATTATTTGGAACTGATACCTTAATTTTTTTTTATCAAAAAACCAGAACAGAACCGGAACAATTATTGTATTTTTGGAAAATCAGTACCGGGATCAATACTGATAAATTCAAAAGGTTCCAGTCACTGGTGTTCATATAGAAAAAAGTGGGTGTCACTCTTCTGTACAGTAGGATACAAGTGCGTCACTGTAATGGATGGTATGAAATTTGAATTCAATGATATAATATCATTGTACACAAAAAATGATTGTGAGCGAAGACAGTCAGTCAGCCTATGATATTACCAAGTATATTTGATGATATTATTGTGAATAAAAAAATTTATATTTAACCTATATTTACGTGGAACGGTGATGACAAACACAAAAAAAAAAAAAAAATAAGAAAAACACATCATTATAATATCATTACATTCATTGCTCCATAGCTTATGAAAATATGATAATCCAAGGTCTAAGATATTATAAAATTACTAGGCAATTCCATTTAGTTTAAATAGATATTTCTAAGTTTTTTTTTTTTATATTGTCATGTTTTTACATCGTTACACAGATTTTATAATATATTGACTTTAACCAACTTTTAATAATAATTTAAAGCATACTATTTTGTTTTACTAAGTGCAGTACTCTTATTATTTTATAGGTTTTAAGTTTAAAGTTTAATCTACTGTGTATAAAGAATTAAGTATAAACTCTAAATCCAAGTAAAAATAAACATGTCAAATTAGATAGGTATATCATCATATTATTTTTTACAAACCAAGAGCTCCACTAATTGTGCCATAAAGAATACTTCCTTGCACTGATAATTGTGTTTCATATGCATTTTCAAATTGTTTCATAACTAATGAACCATGTCTAAAAACATTTACCAAATCATCCAAGTGGAATCTACCAATTTCTTGAAAATTATTATCACCAGAAACAAAATTACTAAAAAAAAAATTTAAATTATAATATATTAATTAATTACATAAATACATAAATATAATCAAATAGTTTGATATAGGTACCTGTATTTATAAAAAACATATAAGTATTTATCATTTTCTGCTCCGATAAATAAATCATCATCAATAATCTCTATGGCGGATAACCATTTTAGGCAATCATCTGTAACTATCTACGCATAACATAAAAATAAAAAACACAAGTTCTTATTTAATTAATAAATACAAATATTAAATAGTTAAATTACCTTTTCTAAATTGGGTTCATCAGTTTTGTACTTAAATAGTGCTAATGATTTCATTAAATCACCACAAAGAATATATTTTCCATTAGTTTTAACATGCTGAGATAAACTGTTATTATTTTGTGTACATCGAAGAACAAATTTTTTTTCATGAGTCCAGCTATATAATTGTACCTAAGTAATTGTAAATCTAGTATATTTATATAATCAAACTAAAGTGGTCTACAGGTAATGGTCAGTTGTCTGATCTTGAATTCTGTGGATCATATTTCAAAAGAAAAATTGGTATTAAGATTTAAAGTACCTACTTACTTATTTTTATCAAAAAACAAATTAATTAATAATAAAAATATTATATTAAAATTAAAATTAATCTTTAGCTCTTCAAATAATGTATTAACTAAGGGAACATAACACACTTATGTTCCCTTTGTGTAGCGGTGAGTTGTTTCACTGTTGTGTCATACAACATATATGTACCTAGAAGCGGACTGGGCCGGCAGGATACCGGGAACTTTCCCAATGGGCCGCTGCTCAAAAATAATATGAATTGGTATAAATATAAATTTTAACATTTTATATTTTCGTATCATAAAGGGTGAGTGTGAAAAATTGTTTGTATTAGGTGTTTAAGATTTTAGATTTCAGTTGGACTGATTGTCAACAGAACCTCCCTGGTGATAAATGCATCATCAGAAATTCCCTCAGAAAAAAAAAATGTTATACAATTTTTTTTACTAATATTATTAGTTATAAAAGTTACTTTCCAATAACTGCCGAATTTTTTATTTCAAAATATTAAATAGCATCTGATTGAATATCTATCTGAGTGCTATAAATGCCTTTAGTGAATTACAAAATATAACAAATATACCCATCTAAATTGTATTTTGTATTCATTTAAATTGGCTTTTTATTTTTGTGGGCATTTTATTAAACTTTGTAATATTAGTGTATTAAATTGTATTTTTATAAGGCATTTTTCTTGTCTTATCGCATTTAAATCCATACCATATTTATAATTTAATCTGGTGTTTACTATACCAATCGATTAATATATCCACGTCTAGCCAGCGAGAATGTGTTTACTTAATATTAGGTACTTATAAAATATTGTACACAATTAAAAATATAATATTAATATATTATACAGAACATGGGCGTACTCACGAGCACCTACAAAGATATCTATTAGGGGAGGAGGGGGATAGGAGGATTTCTAAGTCGATCCCCTTGTTAGAATTTATTAACTATTGTTTTAAATTCGTCCTTTAGTAGGTATAGTTATTAAATACATATTAACCTGTTAGTGTGATATTACATTTTCTCACATGAAAGTTATAAAAGGTAGGTATCAAGCTATATTTTCTGATGATAATTTAGAGTAGCATATTTGTTTATCCATTAGTGAGTATTACCGAGACGCTTCTACATCAACAATATAATGTTTATACATTTTAAAATTATTTATAAATTTAATATGAAACACTCATTTTGGATAACTATACAATTTTATTTTATTATTTATATAAGTACTTATGTTTAATGTTTATTATTAATATAAAATAATTGTTTTACATTAGTGGATTTTAAAAGAAAAATAAACCCTTAGTAGATCTTAATCAAAAACAGTTTGACCATTCCTGTTTTATAATGTAATCTGAATAAATAAAAATAATAAAATTTCTTAATTTATTTGGATTTATAAATATATATTATTTAACTTACTGTACTATTAACTGTAGCTATAAGCATGTTATGAAATGTAACCATACTAAAACATCCACCATAAACAATTTTTTCTGATATTTGTGTCAGTTTTGATAAAGAAGTATCATAATGGAATACAACAATTCGCCCTTCTTTAGGATCTCGACATTCTTCTGCCATAAGAGCCGTTCCCAATACATAATAAGCATTTGGATCATTTCCTAATTTAGTTGATATGATGCTTAACGCATATTCGTTGGAATATAATTGATATACATGTAAAACTATATATATATTTCAAGTATTATAAAATTAATACAATGTATTTTATGTTTGATTTTTTATTTTACAATAAAATTACTAACTTTCAAAAGTATCTTGATGCAATATTATCATACTGCTGATTTCAAATTCAGGATTGAAATCACTGTCACTTAATGAACTTGCTTCACTACTGCTTGCCAATTGTTGATCAATTAGAAAACGATTTCCCATCGCACTAGAAATATTCTGTGTTCTAGTACTAGCACTAGGGTGAACAGATCCTTTTATCATTTCATCTTTAGTATTTTTTCTGATAGTTATTATACCAAATGTCTAGTAAAAATGTTACTTAAAATACAAAATAACAAAAATATTTCTGGTTAACAATACCTTGCTTGCTTCTTGATATGCGATTCGCCGAGGTGATTCTCCTAGGGGAATAGTACGCACATGATGTTTTTTCTCCATATCAATAACACCAATAATAATAGCGGTGTCAGTAGCCAGAATTAAACTTTATTTTAAAATAAACAAATTTAATTAACTAATATAATTTAATAGTTATAGTGACAGCTAAGTTTCTTTACCTGTTAGGATAATTATCTGTATTAACCATACATATATTATTAACTTTTATTGAATTGACATTGGTAAAAACCAGCTTTTTATTAGAAGAATTAATTATAATTGGAAAATCAGTACATATAAAAATACTTGAAGCAGTTTGAAACTTTTTGATTAATGCTGGTTGATTACCAAGTTTAATCTAAAATAAAAATTCAAGAGTTTAATAGTTTATATAAATTATTTAGGTACATGGTAAATTTGATTTATTAATACTAACCTTTCCATTCTTATATAATTTACCAGTTTCAATATTTAAGTAAAAATAACATAAACTACCATTTCCCAATGCACAAAATAAGTAATGTATATTTTCTAATGTGACAAAAGATATAGAACGAGGAACAATTCCTAAAACATAAAAGATTTATTTGAATAAAAATATAACCTTACATGTTGTATACAACTTTGCTATTTTAATTTAGCAATAATATCTCTGGTAATTTTGAATTTTTAGATAAAAACAGAAAATAATATTTTTATTTTTATGAAGACGACATGTCATCTGAAACGTTATACCTTTATATTTTTACTTTCAAATGGTTTTGTATGGTGTACAGTTTTTACTAATTTAATACCTACAACTTAAGAGGAACTAACACTAGAATTTGTAGACTCTGTCTTACAAGTGCGTAACATGGCAAATTTTTGCTCAACAAATCATGTCTAGTTTCGTTAGTTTAAACATTAGAGTGAATCAACCTATTATGAAACTTGATGGTTTTTTTATGATGGTTCAGTTTTTAAGAGAGTTATAAGCATTCTTAATTTACGCTATAATATACACGCAAAACTTGATAAAAAATTGAACTATCGTAAAAAACTCATGAACAAATACAGACAATGTTCTTATCATCAAGTTTCCTAATAGGTCAACTCACTCTAATTTTTAAACTAACAAAGCTAAACGTGATCTTCTGAACGTAAATGTTCTATGTTACACACTTGTAAGACAGAGACAATAATAAATGCCAGCTAAATATTCTCTTTTCCTAAATAATTGGTGACTTTGACGTGCGAGATGAATACAGTAACAATAAAAACAATAAAAGTTCAAAACAAAATCACTAGAACAAGACGAATTATGATTAGTGATGTCTTACTTTATATACCTGTAGTCTCATTTTCACATAGTTTTATATTTTTGACAGGTTTTTATCAATACCTACCTATAATAATCACTTGTGTACATACAAAATATATAATGGTGTATATTTTTTAAATAATTTAATAAAACTTAATGCCATACATTGATGATCATTATTTATTACCTTCAAATAAATTTTCTTTTTCAAGTTCTACAAAATCAGGAAGTTTAAGTACTTTAATAGATGTATCTGTCCATAGACCAACAGCAAGCAGTATTATAGTTTCACCAAATTTGTCTTTAAATAAACAAATGTCAAGACAAGATGCTTCATGTTCTAATGTAATATTCCTATTGACAAGTTTTGAAAAAAAATTAATACCAAACATAAAATGTATATACAAAAAAGTTATACTTATTTTGAACAATTTTATGTGATCCAATTTCTATATAATATAGATCATGTCCTGAAGAGCAAACCGCCTGACGACCATTACACGACACAGCATTAATATTTCTGAAATAAGGTACTTTCCATTCACTTATTAATTTCTTTGAATCCATACAAATTAACCGAACACTAGCAGACGTTATTTGAACCATCTTATTATCTGATGTTTTACCACAGTAAAATGTTTGTAACTCAGATTCAAAACCTTCAACATATATTTCTTCGGCCTCTTCACTATCATATGCCAACACTTTACTATGCCAAACAAAAGATAATACTAATGTATCATCTAGATCACTTTTAGTATTAAAACTCAGAGACCAAATTCCTTTAATTCCAAGCAAATCAATTGTGGCTATTTCTTGAATCTCTACTCCATTGTTTATAATTCTAAGAGATCCATCTTTATATGCCCCTTCAAAGTATTAATAAAAAATAAACTAATTATTTTTAGGTATATCCTTCTTTTTAATTTTTTAAATAAGCAATACCTACTAAACATACCTGAACAAGTAACAATTTGTTCTTGACCACGTTGGTCAATATCAACTAAGCACATGTCAACAATTGGTCCTAAATTAAGATATTGATCTAAAAGTGTTATATGTGAACCAGTTTCATTCAATTCATAATGTAATTTAATGAGTTGAGAGTCACCAAATTTAGATGCAACATAAATTACTTTGTTATCCAAATATGTAAGTGATATAGGAATACTAATTTCTCCTGAAAAACATATTTGTTGTATTGATATTCCAAAACATTAACATAACTGTTTAACCAACCAAAATAACGTAAATATAGATCTGTAACTTTAAATTTTTCATTTAATGTTTTTTCATACTTTAAAAATAACATAAGCAAACATCCTGAATGGTCTCCAAGTAAATATCTAGTTCCCTCTAAATCAACTCTAGTATAACATACAATTTCTATTTTCTGAAAATATAACAAATGTAAGAAATATATAACGTATTATTTATGTTAAAAATAATTTACCTGTCTTATGGGAAGACGAATAATATTAAAGGAGCCATTATGATAAAAAATTGAACTTTCACCTATAACAATAGCCCCACAGAGAGGCGGAGGAACAGGAATGACCATTGAAGCTTCTTTTTCAATACATTTATATTTCTTAGAATCCTAGTCAAATATACAATTTAAATTTAACTAAATAAATTAGTTGGAAATTAAAAAATAAATTACCTCAATACATGTTATAAAATCAACTTTAATTTTTTTTATTTTAATATTTCGACCCATTGCGTTCTCATAAATGATTATAATAGTAGGATTAGTAAAACCATACAAAAAACCAATATCTTGTATATTTGTTTCTTCCATTCTGGAATATATGACTTCATTAGTACAATAAGCATAATATGATAAATTTAAAACAAACGTGTTTATATAGGATTAGAACTAAAATAGACAAATAAGTGATGATATTATGTAACAAATAACTCATGTTTTTTTATATCAGATACATTCTTCTCATTTACCCCATGCTTTAATAGAATAATACCCTTTGGAAAATGATGGAATTTCTCGATAAACAATTTCTTACATTTTATCAAAGGATATCTAATATGTTTATATTAAAATCTATGATTGGTAATAGATTATTACATCTAATATTAGTAATTACTAATTAGCAAGTACATAGGAATTTTTGAAAAACATAATTTTTATAATAATTAATTTAATTATGTATGCATGCATATAACTCACGCAATAGTATACGCTTCAATTTCACCCTCTTTGTCTAATGGTATGATTTTAAAAATTTTTTTAAATAATTTTAACATAACTAATTTGGCATTAGGATCAATTATGCCCATAAATTCTGTTGCAACCCCAAAATGATCAAATACATTACAATGCCCTTTTGTTATCATTTCAATTTTATCAGATGCCTGAGTATATTCTAAAACCATTGCATCGTATTGAGCAGTTACTACAAATATAAGGTCTGTAGTTTTGTTCTGAAAAATAAAAAAACAATAATAATTTTATTACTTTAAATGTAGTGGATTTAAATTGATTCATCATCATTCATCATACTTTAGGCCTGAAAACTTTCATTATTTCAATTTTTGAATTTAATTCCGTTTCTGATAGTAACAAGAGACCATGTTCATTAATTAGGTATATTTCTATGCAATTCAATTTTGCAACAATCAAATTGCGTTGTACTGGTGATATAAAAAATCCTAAATTTATAAATAAAATGTATTTATTAAATAAATGAATAATTTATAGTATATTCATACACATTCAAGGAGAAACAAAAATATCAAGTATCTAAAATCTATAATGTATATATAAACGTATAGGTAACATTGATTTTAAGGGCTTTATATTTATTTTACCAACTAGGTAGGTATTGGGCACTCATTTTATACAATTTTCAAATTTTTCTCCAGAAACTTATATTATCTGGACATGTTTATATTTTCCATTCTATTCTTTGCATTTTTAGTTATTATCACTAAATTGTACAAAGTTCAACCATTTTTTTACTAGTTGCTTTATATTTAACAAATAATATCTAAAATTTTAAAATATGTATAGATTTTCATACAGTTTTAAAATTGAATCAAGATAACTATTAAGATAAATTAAGTATCTCACATGTTTTTTCTTATTTAATTAAATAGAGATTAAAATTAATTACCTACCCAAATAACAAAATATATTTTTACTTACTTAAAAATAAACATATACACTTTAATTATTCATCTGGTTAAATGTAAAGTATATTATGTAGCATATTATTATAAGCATATATTATGAAAACAAGTATTGTGAGCATATGCAGCATAATAGGGGTATCTTGAAACTGTTTTTGAGTATTGAAGATTCGTTTCAAATTGCTTTTAAACTTGAAATCATAACAATTGAAATATATTAATTCCACAATAGATGACATTTGATTATTATTATGTTACTTTCTAAATAAATAAAGTACATTGGACAAATTCCAATCCACTTGTTATTTTACTTAGTATAATTTAAAATTAAAAGAGCAGTCAAGGATGTCTGCAGCGGGCAAGAAATGGCAGTTGCAAATTCTTCCCCCTTGACAAATTTCTGTAGGCGTCCTTGAAAGTAGTATTTAATGGTGTACAACAGGGATGGGCAACTCTAAGTTACTAGAGTGCCAATTTTTAGAACTTTAAAATCTAGCAGGCCAGAAAACAAAGAAAGCAAAAAAAAATAAATAAATAGTTAAGTGGATCTCACTCTGTTGTACAAGTAGGTCACTATAATGTTAAATTTGAATCCAATGTTATAAAATCATTGTATTTGAAAAACAATTCTGAGCGAAGATGATCTATCAGCCTATAATATTACCAAGCATATTTGATGATATTATTGTAATTAATTTTACTATTAGGCAATAGTACAACAGTAGGTTAAATTTATTTTTGCCAAAAAATTACAAAAATATAACTAATATTGTTATTCTTGGTTTTAATATGTAATTTTGTCCAAATTTGAACTTAAAATGTCTGTAAAACATAGCTGTGTTTATATATTTTTTAGATTTTTTGGTTACAGTATGAACTATTTATGAGAATCTTTGATTTAAATTTTCAATTCTTAGCTATAAAAATAGAACATTTTATAATTTTTTAATTACAATAAATTTGAAAATTTTAGAGGTTTTGATAAATATTGTCAACATTTGAACTTTAAATATTTATAAATTAAAATCGTGCCTACGGATCTTTAATACTTATCAACTGCTATTATAAAAACTATAAGGAACCTTATTTTACATTTTAATGCTTTTTGACCCAATGAATACAATTTTATTGAAATGTATAGAATAAAAAGCTAAAAAAAAAATAGAAATTTTCTTATGCCTATAAATAGGTCAATAAATGTTGCAATATTTTGAAAATTATATGGTGTTTAGAAATCGCTAATAGAGATTTAATGTATCTACAGATTTATTTTTTTGAGTTACACTAGTCAATAACTGGTTTTGTGTAAATATTTAGGTTTTTCATTAATTTTTTGTTTTTTTTCCTGATGCTTTTGAATTTTTTTTTACTTTAGACTCCCTAAAGTACAAACTAGATCAGTTTCCTACCAGAAAAGACGTTGTTGAAGAAATTGAAGCATTTTTACTGTTCCAAAAGGTGATGATAGACGCAAAAAAAAAAAAATGTAAATATGTAAAATATAGCTTCAAACAAAGTATATAATTTATTTAATTTAAATTTATTTTTCGTAATTATGAATCCATGTATTATTTCAATATATTATATTAATATTACAATTTCATAATTTTACCTGTATAATTATTTTACTTATTCAATAAAATACATTTAAAAGTAATTCAAATTAAAAATTTATGAAAGTAAATAATTTAGATATTTTATACCTACGAGGCATTGCATATGATGGATTGGCCAACATTTCAACCCCTTGATTTCTTATACTCATTGTTGGAACCACATATATTATTTAGTATTAAATACAGTTGGTATAATTACAAATGATAAAAATTTTTTATAAGAGATTATCTGCTTTAAAATTAAAACATTTAAGTTTAAAAATAACAGAAATTTTACCAGCTCAAAAATCAGTTAAGACAAATATTGTACTCGTAGGGTTGAATGGTATGATTGAATTTTACACTTTTTAAAAATATTACCGGTTATAGTAAGTACCTACAATGGATGATTTAATTATGGAAAGAGCAATGTTTATTGACTATCCACATCAATAAAAATTTTTAATTTTTGGTTCGCTTAAAAATATTGACAAAATGTTTAGTCATAACACTTCCACTTTCTATTCAATCACAAAGTATTGAATAAAATATGAGAAAATTTTTCAACCAACAAATTTCAAATTATTTTGGACTAAAATAAAATTATAGAAGAACAAATGGATATTGAAGTACAGATTCTCAGAATAATAAACAAGCAACGATATTGAGCAAATACTAACCATAAAAATCCATATAAATCATATATTCATATGTATTTTTCCGGGAAAGGCAGGGTGGACAGCTGCCTCCCCAGTGAGATTTGTTATATTTTAATAACTGTCATAGACTAGATTCCAGAAATAATCTATCCAAAAAATATAGATACTATCCCCCTCTCTAGCCATGAAGATCTGGAAGTTCTTATTTATTTATTTATTTTTTTTTATTCATTTATGGTCTTAATATTAACAAATAAATCATTTTTTATCTTACTTAGATAACATTATATCAGAATTTAATTTGTGATTTTCTAAAGATTACAATGCTATAATTTCTAACTATTCCAAGAATTATTGGACGCTGTTCAAAAATATGAATCAGATTTACCCTCTAGCAGTAAAGTGCTTTGTGAAGAACTGTTTATGAAAAAAAGTTATGGAAGAAAAAAACCTGAAAAAGCAGATACTCCAATTAAAGCGTACAAATCTACATATGTGTCACCTAACATTGAGTGCCTACTAAAAATACTACCTATGTTCTATATATAATACCTATATGTTACAACAGTGATTTCAGAACCATCATTTAGTTCATTGAAACATATTCAAGGCCTACGATGAATAAGTATAGTCTCAATGGCTTAGCAATGCATCATATTAATAAAGGTATAGCTGTAAATCCAAAATAGTTATTGGATAATATATTTTCTAATCGAAAAATATAAAATATGAAAACTTCAGTTGGATTTGTAACTAATATAAAATAAATTGTAAATATAATTATATTATTATTAGGTATTAAAATTTTTTATTCATATTTTATGTTAATTTAATATTAATTTAATATTATATAATTTATAATTCATTTTCTGAAAATATAAACAGTGTGCCACCTGTAAAAATGTTCTAGATCTGCCGCTACCGGGTTGCATAAAAACTGATTAATTTAATGGTGCCTTAAAATGTAATGGACCAATCATGGGCCACTAAATCATGCTAAGGAAAAATTAGCTCAATATTGATTTAATATTTAAATGTTTAGTGATTGTTTGTGCAACCTAGCATCAGTCTATACTTCTTTATTATTTGATCGTTCACATGAACTATCAATTTTCTTTTTATAGTAGAAACTATTCGGTAGTGCCCAATGTCCATCACAAAGTAAAATCTGCAAGAAACAATTGTAGGTACCTGATTCGCTGAAACTGGGGGCAGTAGCCTTGATTACCGTGGTCGTGTAGAACTGGGAATTCATTATGGTTCTGATTTCAGTGTAGCTTCACAACTGCTACTATGGCTATAATATTATACTTTATAATATGGACTCGTCTTGCCTAAAACGCAAATATAAATATAATATTACAATATTTACAATAGGTATAGTACAGGCGCATCGTACCATGCGATTATAAACCAGATCATGAAGTAGGTACCAGATGCTATTATTAATATTTCTGTAATCAGTATCACAAAGTCCAGAGTACGTCCTCCTTACAGCCGACGATCAGAGCAAATAAAATTCAAATACACACAGGAAAAGGATAGACAGCGTCAACTCAGCTGCACCAGATAGCGGGCGACTCATATGACTGCGGTCAGCAGGCGACAGGCCGGGTGAAACGCCAGGGCAGCCGCCTGGATTCGGGACGCATTATCGATTGTTAACAGTGTGAGGGCGTGACCTGCCTACGGTAAATGTCAGCTTTCGGCTTTCAGTAAAATAAAATCGCTATATTTCAATACCTACTTGTGGGAATTAGAGCATCACCAATTATTACAAACGTTTATAATATATTATATAGTATAGAATACAATAATATAATATTATGAACCTAATAATATATTATATAAAATATAAAATATGAATATTTTTAATTGATTATAGGCAATAGCGTATAATGACTGGAATATTCTATGATAAAGCTTTACTTCATCAACTATCACAAAACAAGTTAGCTATCGCCTATCACCATAGTATAAGAAATAATATTCCTTATAATCTTGCTTATTTCTTGTTTATACTATGCCTATCACGAATATTGCGATCTAAAACATTGTTTATATATATTAACGTTTGGCTTGCGTTATCGACCAGACGTGAAAATAATATAATAATAGTTCAAAGTCACAAGGAACCGGTCACTGTACAGGGGTACTTCATGAAATGGGCGGCTTTAATTTGGGCGAATGACCCAAAATAAAGTATCATTTAGGCAAAATTACATGGTCCCTTAATTTTTAAATGATATATGTTTAATTCATAAATTTTGCAAACTTATAAAATATAAAATATTTATGAATATATTATTTATGCAAATTATGAACTTTCAACGTTTTCTTTCCCATTTTTAGAGACTTAGGACCAGTGGCGGTTTTGGATATGAGGCAAGTGAGTCGGCGTTTCACCTAAAATGTTAAAATAAATAATACTCAATAAGTATTTTTCTTGGCTCACCAATAGCACATATTTCGATGATAATTTTTAACGTACCTATTTATGGTTTTTCTTCTTTACGAAGTTTAATAATGTGAATTATGAATTATGATTTATTAATTTATTATATTGTATATCATTTATTAATTTCGCGTTTAATATCATAAATATGAACGATAAACTGATAAGAAATGCATGAAATAATTATTACGTAAACTTACGCTGGTATTTTAGGCAGCAATGTTCCGATGACGTCAGATAAGTAGTGAGCACCGTCTAACGTCGCCTCTGAGTTTGTACTTGTGTACATAATTTTCAAACACAATCGTATGTTCGCAAATACACGCGACTGTTAAATATGTAGAATTGCTCATGCGTAATGATCATCGTGAGGCTCGATTTTCATCGACTATGTTTACTAAAAATAGATGCGGTATATTGGTATTATGGTCAGTCCGCAGTTCAACATAAAAACACATAATAAGTTATTATTCGTTACAGCCAGGACAGCCCTAATTAAACCGTTGTAGTATTGATCTATATTTCTGTTCTGTTCGAATCGCTGCTTCTATTGGTTCGATTAAATTGGTTTATATACTCGTGCTGCCGTGTTTTTTATTAAACATTAATTACCCTGGCTACTGATAGATTTTTGTTATAGGGAGGGGGATTGATACTAGAGGTGTTTTGGGTACTCATCCAACGAGTCCAAACCGGGTACCCGATATCATATATTCAGTACCCGAACAATACTCGTTACCCGGGGTTTTGACTAGAACAGTACCCGTTCCCGGCTTACTGATAAATTTAATAAAAAAAAAAATGTGTCTGCAATCGACCAAACGAAAATATTTTATAAATTTATTATAGTATATAGCATTATCGAGATGTAGTAAAAAAAAGAAATATAATATTTCAAAGATTTATTTTTTATTGTTATGTTTATAAATAATAATTATCCGTTACGTTTACCGATAACAATTTCAAAATAAAGTTAACACGCACAGCCGCATCGATAGTAAACAATAATATTGTCAATTTATGTGATTTATTACTGGACCTGCAGTACCCGAACAGGTTTTAACAAAAATTATTACTCGATCAGTACTTGAGACTAGGTTTTAACAAAATTTAATACTCGATTAGTATCCTGGAATTGGTAGTAAAAAATCTACCCGGAACATCTCTAATTGATACACAAGTTACCTCACTAAAAAAATACTACCGAAACCACCACTTCTTAGGACTCTCAGTTAACTGTAACTGATATGATTAAAAGTTCAAATTTTTTTACATCGTTATATTAATTTATGAAATAATTCCATTTGTCTATTGGAACATATTGTGATTCTAAGTCAATATATTACAAAAAATTCCATCGGAAATCTATGTATATAAAAATGAATGTATGTCCATATTACCATGGCAACCAACCCTGGAAGGAGATAGAATGTTTGCCTGCCTATGTGTGTGTCTTTTGGTTGCCATGGTTGCCAGGGGTTTTAAAGCTATTCTAATAATAACTATTGGTTGCCGGTGTGTATTGCAAATACAGACACTTCAAATAAACAAAAATAAAAATCAACTATTTCATTAGATTCTTGAGACAGTACCTGATTGCCTATAATATATTTGAAAACGTTATCTCATCGCTAATCAAAATTATGAACCGTCAAAGTGAACACTATATTTTTGGACGAGTAGTCAACACCGGCGACCAGGGCAATGTTAGATGTCGACTACCCGTGTACCGTGGCGTTTCAATTTTCAACATTATTAACAAAAGAAAATGTTTGATGTTTTAAATCTGCCAGGTATCCCGCGACGTCTTGGTTTTTTTCAACAGTATATTTTCTGGTAGGAAAGAGAATCTAGTTGATACTTTGAGGAGTCAAAAGTAAAATATTTTCCAGTAGAAAAACAAAAGTAATATAGGTTCATTTCCTCGGCCCCCCTTCTTGAGAAATTCAGAAATCCGACCATGCCAATCGTTTGTGCATTGTTTGTGCCGCTTGTGCCCAATGGTCCCACATTTGTGCCACTGAATTTTCTATACATCATATCATCATAAAATTTTGAAAATATTTTGACTTTTTTGAGCTGTCATTGTTAGTTTTCAATTTTTTTACTTTTTATTTTCTATAAATGGCAATAAAATTTTATTTAAAAATGCGTAAAAATTTAATTTGAGGCTCCTGATATGTTGTTATAATAGCAATTGAAAAATATTAAAAATACATAGGCACAATTTTTTTTATAAGCATTTAATGTTCAAAATTTGACTAAATTTATTAAATTAAAATGTTCAACTTTTATATCTAAAGATTGAAAATTTAAAACAAGGTTCCACGTAAATATATTATATATAAATTACTTTATTCACAATAATATTATTAAATATACTTAGTAATACATAGGCTGACTGATCGTCTTCGCTCGTTTTTCTTATACAATGATATTATATCATTGAATTCAAATTTAACACCCATTTGCCCACCCTATTTTTACATGATTATAGTAATAAATACTATGAATTAATGAAATCATTTTATTGGTCTATTGTAACATAGGTATGATTCAATAAATAGTTGAAGAATGATACCTGCAATACATTACCCTATGGAGTTTTTAAATTCCCTGGAAATACCAAATTTTATAAATATTATAAATATTAATTTAACTAAATACACAAAGTTTGACTTTGTATATCTTAGGAAAAGTTCATTCGCTGCTTTTTGATCATATAATCTTTATTGCAGGAACTTGGCGTTTGCATCCGGGAGTTTAACCCTTCTTCACCATTTGTGTTTGACTGAGGATGGGGGGTGCAACATATTACACCGGATAATATACAATTTCTGAAGACCACCAAAACTTGCACCGTTCCCGGAGAGTTTAGCATCTGTCTCCCGTGTATTGTTGTGGTCGTTCTGTTGCCACTCTCAGACATCTTGTAATGTGACATTTCTGTCGTTCAGTAGACGTGTTTCTGGGGAAAGACCCACCAGCCAATACCTTGATTTCAAATTCACGGTGGTGTAAATCTTCAATCCCCCCATTTCTCGGACCATGTCATGAAGGTCTGACATTGGGAGAGCGTCCAATTTCGACTGCCAGGACGGTGATAGTATTGCAAAACCTGTGTGAGCCATTCTTTTTCATCACAAGTACTAACCGATGCAGCCTTTGGAGATATACTAGATATAGAAGATAGTCGTCGCTCACTCCCACCTTATTCGATAATACAACATAGGCAATTACAAAATTTTCTGAACGGTTTCAGTCGCTGAGTACATGCATGAATTCTAAATTCATCACGCATCATTAACGCATCTTCTAGTAAATTAATGAAATTTTGATAGTTTGTTGTCATTCTAAAATAAATAACCATAGACACTTAAAATGTCCCCCCATATTATAAATTGATGCCGGTGGCTGTAAGTCTTGGTATAGCTCCGTAAACCTGAGTCCGTTGACTCTCTTGAGAAAATATGATTAATGATTATGTAGATCTACTGTAGCGCATTTACTGCGTGATCATACTGGGATGCACATTTTAATACCACCACAGCACATTCTTCGGTACTCCAAAGGTTGGAAGAACAATAATATGTATGTAATGTATACGTTCACGTGTGCAGACTTCTTACGGAATTCCGCTATTGTATATAAATGTATACTAGCTGAATATCTCGGTTCCACCCTGTGAAGTTTTTGTTTTCTGGCAAATCCTATATAGTATAAATCTCATCCGTTTAAGTGTATCTCAGTTTTACCTGTACCTGTACTAGGTACCTCAGTTCACGGACAAATCGATGTCAGTGTACTTAGCTTTGTGAAATAATTTCACCTAGACGGGCAACCACAAATCACGGATTGGATTTAGCTCTTGGTATATTTTTTAACGTAGTTTAAACTACTTACCCTCTAAAAACAATCTCTGTTACACTCATACATAGAAAAGGTACGCAGAAGGTGACTCTTTGAATATGATGAAGATAATATGTGTTGTCAGCTCTGACCCGTATTTAGGTACCAACTATAGTGGTTGCATGTCACTTGTTCACTGTTTTTCGATATCCGTTTATTTTGATTAATTGATTAATATTTTAATATTTTTTTTATGTTTATTGGTTTTCTTTAATTACTTAAATTGGCCTTTTTAATATATTGAAGTGAAACTTCTTTACAGAGGGTACGAAAAATAATCCGTCACTGTTGCTCTTCAGGACACACACGTTTCTATAATTTACTTTTGTATGAAAAAAATATAAATATTGTGTTGCCGTGGTCATAAGTTGATGATTCTGGAAAATATCTTGTATATAGGACATAGGTAGGCTGATTATCATGTTGATACTAACCTTCTTAAGACCCATATGAATATAATGTATGCCAAATTTCAAGTAAATCGGAAGGGCACTTCATGAGATCTTGCGTTTGAAAAAATGTGACATTCTATTTTAATAATAAATAGTTATATTAATTTAAATTGCCAGTTCTCTGTAGAATATCGGGAGACTAATTTGATAGTTAGTCTTTCAAAAATACTATATGTGTTGAAACAGTGATTTTATTAATACTCAGATCCAGACGACTATAATGCATATATGATTTGTATAATCTTATATAATCGTAATAATCGCGCAGTTTATACAGTACCTAGGTACTGATCGACCGCGACGGCGGTGGCCACGTACCTCGATAATACACCGGCACGGGCGCACGGCACGGTGCAGTGGCTGCTATCAAAAAATTTCATTAAAAAAAAAAGTGCTAGAAGAAAATAGAAATATTTTTTGTCACGCCTGCACCGAAAGTTTAGTTTTCGAGTTGAAGCGTTTGAAGCGACCTTTTTCCGTCCAGCGAGTGATAAATTGAGAATCCCAATAATGATGGGCGGTAAAGTGGGAATCCCAATAATGACGGGCGCTAAAGTGGAAAACCTCAAAAGTGCTGGGCGTATCCCCTGCTCAACTAGACACTGAAGTCAATACCTCGGTCCTTCCAAAACATAAAAATTTGGTTACATCCAGTGGCGGTTCCAGAGCCTTGGTTGGGGGGGGGGGCTAATAGTTATAATTTTCACAAAACTTGTAATAACAAATACAAAACAACAATTTTTATAACACAAATTTAAGTCTTTTTTACTTAATTAGTATTCTCGTAGTCCATACAGATAGCAGATACATGCTACAAGTCATACACCGACGTACCTCCAACAATTACATACTTTTACGTGTCTATAATAGTCGATACTATAATATGTTTTTTATTTGTAATTTTTTGTCAACAATATACAATTTTTTTGATCAAACTATTTTTAACTTATATGGAACCTTATATTATATTGTCAAGTCATTTGATCTAGTAAACAATTATTTAGAGACCATTAGATCTTTGCTATCTGATAAAGAGTAGGTATATCAGTAACTTCATTCTTGGTAATTGGTTTAATATAATTTACTAGTGGCTATATTTTAGTGCATACATATAGGCATTTGACAAGATTTATATTAAAAATAAAATTCAGAGATTTACGGTAGGTAGGTATGGTTAAAATAAGAGGCGCGATCCGTTGTTATCATAAATATTAAGTCGTTATTTATATAAATCTAACAATACAAAAAAACTAAGTAACAATACAAATACAGTGTAAAAAAATGATAATTTATCTAGATAAATGTATTCTTATATTTATCTTTATCTAGATGAATTTTTTAGTCAGCTATTCCCAACACTGATTACGTCTTAACAGCTAGTAATATTTATGAATTATATTATTATGACTTATATAATATTTATGTTTTTTTTTTTTTTGATAAAAAATAGTTGAGCATACGCTAATAGCAGTACTAAAAGCAATATAAATATATAAAATACAAATATTAATCGCTATTCTTAAAAATGACAAAATGTATACCTAAAATTATTTTAAATAGTGTTTTCTCCAGTGTTCTAGGTGTGCAATAAAAAGAGATTTTTAAAAATTCACATGTTAGATATGGGTTAGAATTTTTGTTTCGGCAAACGGAAAAATTATATTTTTGTGTACTAGTAACCTACCTATATATATATGTGTATACTTTTGGTTACCAATAGTTACAGAAAAAAATAGTTATTATGATGAAACGACTGGATGTTATAATTATAAAAATAACTGAACAATTAAAATAATAAAATTATTCAACTGTTTTATATTTTTTCACCATAAAACTGTATAATTAGATTATATCATACGTATCTACGTAGAAATACCTATATAATAATGTTTTTTAAAACTATTGTAGTTTTATCATTACTATGTACTAGTATATACATAATTTATTAAAATAATATTATATTATACGGTATACGGTTCTGTATATGCTGAGCTGCTGAAGTGGCGGTATTATAAGCAGTACTATAAATATAAATAAAAACACATCGGCTACTAACAGCTCTAAAGCTCTTATAAGTTATATAATATTATCACTCCGGCACTTGGCATAATATAATAACCATGAACTAAGAAGATAATAACATAGCTCATGATAATAACATCATATTATTTTGTAAAAACTTGTAAATTTTTATACAAACCTATGTATACAAAATACACTATACCTACACTAAAGTGTAGCTATTATAATAGTATAACTATTTTTTGAATATTCTAAATAAAATGTATATTATTAATAATAAATAGATATATATCGGTATGACTTTAGCGCCGGCAAAACTTTCGTTCCGCCCTGGCTAGTCTCGCCAAGCCCTTGTTACGTCTATAAAATATAAATGGATGTACCATGTACCCACATTCATAGATAATAAAGAGTAAAGACATGGATAGGACATAACGTATTCATTATATTCGTTTAAATTTTTATACGCAACTATAATATCTATATAGATTATCAGATAATCTATCTTTTTTAGCTCAATTCGTATAATTTCATTCTTCACCGATAAGACGTTAAGTCCTATCCATGTCTTTATTATCTATGCCAAAACACACATTTTAACACTAACCAATCTCGGATGTTTAAGAGAACGCCACACCCACATAATATATGTATTCTTACCACCGACTTCTATACTACACTATATAGAAATCTGTGGTTCTTATATATTATGTCCATTACAAATAATGGAATAATGGACAGCATCAATTTGCGTTCAGCAGCTCCAATTTTATGTTGTTAGCTTCAAAAACTAATATTAGAGTGAATATTGACCAATAACTATCAAACTTAAACTTAAGAACATTGTCTGTGTTTTCTCGTTAATTGTATACAATATTTATTTTATGGTAATTTTCAAATATTAATATTTTAAATACCCTTAACCCGGTTAAAAATTTAAATATCGTAAAATAGGTAGGTACCAACAAGAAAACACGCAGATAAAATAGTCTTATACCTTTATATTTAATAACAAGTCAATTTACTATAATATTTAAACTAAAAATACAAAATTAAAACTGCTGAACGTAAATATTATATGAAATTATTGTCATTACCTATACACACTGGAGTCTGGAATACGTTAGTAAAACAACCTAATATGCAAGTACGATGACCTCTTAATGTAAATTATTCTTGTTCACTTTATGTTGTATCAGTAGCGGTCAATTGATTATGTCTCGTGGGGAAGGTGGGTATGGCTGATTTCTTAACATGCAATATTTTATATAAGAAATTAAAAGTAGGTATACTTTATTGTTATAAGATCATAAATATTGAAAAAAAGATCACGGCGGAATCCATCCCCCCCCACCACCACAAACAACGTTTGACCGTCGCTGTACCATATTATATACCCTAATATGGCATAGCTAGTACACTTTGGATACACGTACTACATAAATATATGATGCAAATGTAGGTATCTATATATATGGTGTATTACATTTAAATATTACGTGAATAACTTTGATAGAATCAAAACGTGACCGTATATATAGTATAATACCTAGGTATCAAATTTCATCGCATTCGTTATAGAACCAGAATTTTATTATTTTAGGTATTCGCTAGTGCCGTTATAATATAATAATCGTGAGTACAAAACTTGCGTTTTTAATTAATTATTAATCTGTAGATTTATTTAGATTCTGGTTGACGATTGATAATTTCTTTGTTATGCTTCGTTTACGATACCAACATATATTGCGTCGACACATTGGCAGATAAATATATTAAATATATATTATATATATATTTAAATTAGTTTAACATATTTATATTTAAAACTATTGAGCTTGTGAATACATTTTATATAAATATAAGTAATAGATTATAATATCTGTATACAATTGCATGAATACATATTCTAATTTGTATATCATTATATTTATTATTAGTATTGTTATGTATCTATCTATTCAACATTTGTATGTAAACATTTTTCATTATAATTGTTATTTAAAATTTTTTTAATAACAAGTGCTAGAGTGACGTCGACGTGAAGAAATTAATTTTAAACTACTATGTTCCTACCTAATATAAACAAATGAGTCTTTATATAATAAATTCTATAAACCAGAATCGTCGGGCGGCAAACGAGTTATCGACCTTGAATATAAATGCGCCGGACTGTAATCACGAAGGTAGTACGGATATTATTCTTGAAGATATTATTTTGTATTAGGTAGGTACATGTAAGTCGTTCATAGTTCTAATGTTAACGTTTCTTTCATTGTCATATTTTACTATTTCTCCATCGCAGTATTGTAAATCGTATACAGTAGTTTTTATTATACAAACAGTGACAAGGTGTTAGGCCATATCGTTTTTATGTTAGGTACCTTCGCTTGTTCGTTTGGTTTTTGATCATACGTATATAAAGCGCCCAATATGATTCATCGTGAGTGCGCTACGAAAATTTATATCTCGAAATTACATCGTGTGAAACATACATTTAATTTTATATAACTTGTTACTTTTTTTTATGCGTGTCAAAACTTTAAAACATCTCATATTTTATATAAATCATGTTCCATTTCGTGAATTTTTTAATTGTGTTAAGTAGCGTGGTGACCTGTGTCAAAGTGTTCGCTGCGAAGCAGAGTCCTCCTCATATAGTTTTTATGCTGGCCGATGATTTGGTAAGTGTTTTTATAAAAAAAAAACACAGTTATACAAATAATACAAACATATAGAATATAGATTATCTATAGGTATCCTAATCTCCTAGTGACCTTTAAGTCCGACAAGACTAAAATATTCATCGTACAAAACTCTGTACAGCCAGGTCGACTAAAAATATTTTTTAAATATGTACCTACCTAAATATATAATAAATATAATTTAAATATTTATTAATAGGCATTTAATTCAAACTAAATTATTTTAGATTCTGCGTGGAGTGATGTATGAATCGATTTATAAGTAATGTGTTTTTTTAATTTATTTTTTGTAGTCAACATTTTATCATAAAAATTAAGGAAAATCGAAAATTTTTACGCAAAATCAGTTTTTGACAAATCGATTTTGTTAATTCGTGTACCTCAAAAAATAATAACTGTAGTTATTTTTACTGAATGTTTAAATTACCATTTTCCATATGCCATAAAATGTTTAAAATATGTTGACTCTTTTTGAGCTATTATATTTTATAGGCGTATGCAATTTTCAATTATTGTCGATAAAAAATATTTCACTCAATAAAAAAAAACTTGAAAATTTAATACAAGATTCCTCATAAGTTGTTCTTATTAGAAATTAAATAAACAGTTAAATCCACAATATTTTTTTATGAGCGTCTGAAGTTAATTTTTTTCGACGTTAGACATTCATACGTAAATTAACGAATTACCATTGAACGATTTTCTTATTAAGTTCTAATTCAAAACCAAAAACCATGCTTATTTTATCATTTTCTATACATGGTAAAATTTACAAAATATTTTGCCCCTTTTTGAGCTATTTTTAGGCATCAGACATTTTAAATTTTATTTAGTTTTTTTCTATAAATGTCAATATAATTTTTTTCATATGGGTCAAAAATCTTGAAAATTTAATGGAAGGTTTCTCATAATTTGTTACAATAGCAGTTGAAAAATAAATAATGTTAATGTAGATATTTTTAAATTAAATTAGGTCGATCACTTTTCATAATTTTATAATTGAGTAAACATAACATGATTGTGCACAGCATATTATATTTTTGCTTGTTAGTTTTAAAAAAATTGATAATTGCAGTCTTATAAATATCTATAGGTATTGATTTATTCACACTAATAATAGATACCTACTTGGTAATTAGTAGGTATATAATAATATATTTATTTCGTGCCTTTAATTATACGTGTAACATACCTATACCTATATTGAAGTGATAAACTGTTTATAATTCCTTGCATATTAAACAAAATATAGTACAAGGTGTTATGAAATTATAGGTATATAATACCTTTTTGTACTACAAAGTTGTATAGGATTATAATACATAATATAGGTACTACTTATACTATAGTCGAATTTCATAAGCTATCGTGTTGTGTTTTCCCAAATATAAAACGGTAAATATGCGCAACCGTGTTGTGATTTTTGCAGGTTAAAAGGTAAAAAGTGCGTAATAATCGTAATGTTGTATGACATCAACGTGTACTGCTCAAATTAATTTGGCCCCAAACTTGAATTAAGTCTTCGGTTTAGGACGAGTTGAATTAAATAGTATTCAATGGTCGGGCTCGATTAAAGGTCCTCAGCGCATAAGTACCAACTTATCTACTGGCGGGAGCATGTAAATTCCACCGATTTTCAGGTAGAGTCGATTTACTAATGTACTACTATTATATTGGTATACTATTACTATTATATTATTACTATCATATCTAAATGATTTAACATTTACCAATAAAAATTATGGTCTATGATAGGGGTTACCAACTGGTGGACCGCGAGCACTTTTTTTTACGGACCCTAATCCACGGAATAGTTTTTAAATTTGTATATTATAGTCTATATACACTATAAATGTGTCATATAAAATGTATATCAAATAATAAAAAAATATTGAATCCAAAATTGAGAGTTTATATTTATCTTATTCAACATCAACTCAAATTATTAACAAGGCAATGAGTGAACAAGAAAAAGGTACAGAGGCTTCTATGCGTATTTCGTGGATTCTTGCTAAACACACGAAACCGTTTACCGATGCTGATATAATCAAAGAATGTATGGTTGAAGCTGGAAATGCGTTATTTGATAGTAAAAATGATATTATGGAGACTATTAATACCTATTTATTAACGTGTGTAAAAGTCATTGAAACTGTTTGGACCGCGCAAAGTTTGGTAAGTTTCAAAACGGACCCCCATAGAAATAAGTTGGTGACTCCTGGTCTATGACTTTTTACTAGATGTGTAATTTTACATTAATTTTAGTCTCAAATTGGGAAAAAATGTATTTCATAATAATCAAATTTTATTTTAACTTAAACTTTAATTTTTAAAAATAAAATTAGTCAAAAATTAACTATGGTAAAGTTTAAATTTATTTAGAGGTCAAAAGTTAATAGATACCTGTGGAGTTCAAATGTTTTTACAAATAATAAAATCTATAATCGGTGGAATTTACAATCTGTTACCTATAGAGGTACATATTTATTTATGTTAAAACTGAAAATTCAATACGCACTATACAGGGTTGGAACGACGTCAGCTTTCATGGTTCGAACCAAATTACCACTCCAAACATCGATGCACTGGCATATGACGGAATAATTCTAAACAATCATTACAGCGAATCTTTGTGTACACCGTCCCGGTCGGCATTGCTTACTGGAAAATATCCTATTCATACGGGTTTGTTATTGTTTATTATTATTATCATCATTATTATTGTAGTTGTTATTGTTATTACTATTCTACAATTATTACACGACTTATACTATGTATATCTAAATAATATATATTATAATCATTGTGACACTGTTGATTGTGTTGTTATTTATATAGGTACCCATAGTACTGTAGTAGACAGTAGTATAATAGTGGCATAGTGCTATAAGCGTTATAGGTGCACAAATATATTTTAATGAATTTACAGGCATCATCATTCATCATTTAGCTATATTATAATAATTATTAATAACATTATAAACTACTTAATAAGAATTTAATACAGTTTACAGACATGGAATATAATATATTACCTTCCTAGGTACCTATTTTATTTTGTTATAAAGTATTATTAGTTATTAAAATATGATTCCATTATTATAATATTATTATTGTCCACAGACCACAATATAAATTACAAGCCACAATCAATACCAACACATTAACTATCGGTATTATAGTCAGTATATTATATACAAATATATATATATATTAAAGGTGTAGGTACCAGAAGAAAACATATTGAAAATTAAATGATGAAAATACAAAATATTCTTACAATAAATAATGATAGGTATTTAATGCATTATACTATAATTTATTTTAATACCTTAAAATTGTATATGCATACTATATTGTTATAAAACCTTAAATATACTATACATAACAATGTTAATATGTTATAAAGTTATATTTATATATTAGCAATAACTAATAACATTAATATTAGTATGGTTATAATAATATAGAAGGTGTATTAAAGTTAAAATTTAAATTAACATACTTTTTTATAACATTTTTATTTAATTTATACTATATTATATGTAGTCCAATGTAAGTACATGTGGAAATACATGGATATTCAATTTTAGCCACTTCAAATGTACACCATAATATGTTTATTTTATCAATCCTATACTTGAAAAATTTTTTAAAATATTTTTTCCCGTTGTGAGCTGGTGTCAGACATTTTCAATTTCCAATTTTTTTAAACAGGTAAATAAATTATTTTATTCACAATAATATCATCAAATATACTTAGTAATATAACATAGGCTGACTGACATCCTTCGCTCAGAATCATTTTTCGTGCATATACAAATATTTAAATTAACTTTATTTGTTTAACATTTTTATTGATAATCCTTTTTTGTACCCGAGTGCAGTTCGACCATTTTATTTCAGTAAAAAGGGCAATTCGACTATACCCACATAGACGTAGGTTATAGGTAGGAATACAAGACGAGTTTAGGTGCAATACAATGAACCATAATATGCATACGTAATACAACCTAACCTACTTACTAGTTACTGTTTTAGATTGAATATAATAGGTAGGTAAAAAATACATAATGATAAAAATATTTGTATACAATAATATTTTTTAGTATTTTTTTCTTATAGATTTAGTATTATAACGATTAACATATTTTTTAATTAAAGTTGCAAACAAGTTTTTAGGAAACAATTAACTATTAAGAGCCAACTTTCTTGTAGTGTCTCTTGTGTCTTAGGTAAGGCTAATAGACTCAAAAAAGTAAATTGTAAAAAAAAATGTTCATGTTTAGTCTTGCAATGGGCATGATGTATTTTTATTAATGGGTTGCACTTATGAATTGTGTTTGCACTTAAACAAGATTTTTCTTAGAAGTACTAAAGCTATAGCTATAGCTTTGCATATAGAAATTAGATAGGTACACAATTAATAATACTGGTTTGTTTATGAAACTTGTTTATTTTGTGCGGGTCGAATAAACTGTTCAGATGATGCCATTTATGCGTGAGTTGTTTCCGTCCTTAAGTCCCGTTGCCGCGTATAGGTACACTTAGCATATATGCGTTTGTATACGTATATACAAATATACGTATAAATACGTATTGGTTATATAACATAATAAACAAACATCAATATCTGTGTATATTAAACACTGTATGTCTGAATATACATTATACATATAAAAATATAATATTTATATAAAATGTCTTTTTGGTAAAATTAACTATGATAGTAACTATGATAGTAAGTAGTAACACGGCTATCGGCTATCGGCTATAATATGAATTAGTGGTAACAGAATTATTGTATAAATTATAAAGTTATTTTATTATTTGTTCAGTTATGTTATCTTTTATAAAAACTTGACAAATCAATGAATTAGTATTGTATTTCAATAGGTATACAATTTGGCTCCTGCAGTCCTGCAGGTACAAAAGTATATCTGTACAACTGCTACATAATAGGTCAAGTGCACCACCGCGGACCCCCGTAATTACGTCATTGCGTTGGTTTTTTACGATTTTTAATTTTTAAATATTACAATTTGAAAACGCTTAAAAATTAAGACCAACTTTCTTACCTTTTAATTTGATGATAGGTCAATACTCAATTCACTCTGATATAGATATATATGATTATATAAAATTATCAATACAAAATAGGTTCTGCTCTGCGCAATTTTGCTATAATAAATTATTCCTACGTTTGTAAGACGAGGACATGTGTTGGATGTGGAGTCATCTTAACAAATAGTCAATAATTTATTATCATGGTTAAAATTGATAATTATGAATACAACTCATTCGAAAACAATCTATTATGACTTATGAGAAATGTATTTAATGCTGGAAATAAAAATCAATAGTCAAGATTTGAGATATTTTAAGTTTAGTATAGTAAGCCATGTCTACCTATAGTAAGATAACTGATCGCATACAAGTTATTAAACCACAAAATAACCCCACACAGCATAAAAATATTTCCTTATTATGGTAAAAATATTTTCAGGAAAATTATATAGTTGTCAAAATATTTTAAAAAGTTGCTTAAATAATTAGGAAATATTTTAGTCATATTCTTTGTCCAAGCAGTTAAAATTTTTGAAAATACTTTATAAAAAACATTAACGAAACATTTTAATTATATATTTTCAAAAAACATTATTACGAAACTTTATAAAAATATTAATTCAAAATTTTTATGCAATCATTATAAAGTACAATATTTTGTTATTATATAAAAAAAAAATATTTATAAAATATTATTAGTCAAATATTCATTATTCAAGCACTTTAAAATATTCACAAAATATTATCATTTCCCAAATGCTGTGTGGGACATATTTTATCAAAATGAATATAATAATTAATAAATGCATAAGGTGTTAATATTGTCGTTTATTTTGAAGTATAATAACTAGGTAGGTACCTATGTAAACATTGTAAACATAATTAGTTTATAATTAAATGCTTTTAGGTATGGTTATTTTTGTTTATAACAATTAATCGTTATTATTTAAGAAACAGTCAATTTTAGATTCTGAGTGGAGCAATGAATGTATTGATTTTACAATTACCTATGTGTGTGTACACGATAAATAATTAAAATAATAGTTCGATTAAAAATATCAATATCTTTTCCGATTGAAAAGTGAATCTAGTTGGTATATTCAGGTGGTAAAAATTAAAAATTTTCTGTAGTCTCAAAAAACACCGCGGGGAAAAAAATAAGGACTAACAGGCATTTTTACACAAAATCGGTGTTTGACAAAATCGATTTTGGTTTTTGGTTTAATTCTAAAAAAGATTACCGTAGATACATGCATTTTTCACCGAATGATTATATTAGCATTTTCTATACACATAATTTTGACTCATGTTGAGCTATTTTGAGCTATGTATAGCAGGCATCTGAAATGTTTGATTTGAATTATTTTTTTTAGACTTATTTGTAATACATTCGATATTCTTGTTATGTTGTAGTTCAATATTAAATAACCTTAGATACTAGAAATGTTCATTATATGTTTACTTCGTCATTTTCTATGATTGATACAATTTTCAAAATATTTTGACTCATTTTGAGATGTTTACTGGCATTTTCAATTTTCAATTTTTTTAGTTTTTCTTTCTATAAATATCAATACAGTTTTATTCTTTGGATAAAAAATCTTAAAAACTTAATACAAGTATCCTGATATATTGTTACAATAGAAGTTGAAATATATTAAAATGCATAAGTACGATTTTTATAAGAATTTAAAGTTCAAATGTTGACAATATTTATCAAATTGAGACTTTACTAATTATTTTGCAGTTAAAAATTTAAAAAATGTTTAATTTTTATAGTTAAGGATCGGTTAATACTGTAACCAAAAAATCTAAAATATATATAGACAGTTTTTTATAGTTATTTTAAGTTCAAATTTAGACAAAATTAGATATTTAAACAAAAAATAACTATTTTAGTTTTGTGTTGTAATTTAAAAAATATTATTCGTTGGTACTTGAAACTTCTAAAGTATATTATTACATACAAATATGATAATATGCATATAATATTAATTGAATTTACTGGCTACTGTATTTATAATAACAATAGAAATATAATAATATATACTATCCTAGGCTGACAACCCGTCATCGCTCAGAATCATTTATACAATGATATGATATCATTGAATTCAAATTTAACGCCATCCATTGCAGTGACAAACTTTAAACCTATACAGCAGAGCGTCACCCATTTAACCGTATTTTATATTTAATCATCTAAATTATACTTCAATGAAACATACATGAATTATATAATAATCTGAATAATTATGTAAGTATATCCAAGGGCAAATATAAATGCGATAGGTATCTATAGTATTATATAGTATAACTACTTATTAGGTATTTATACTACATAATATTTTGCGAGTTGTAACTTATGAAAACTGATTAAGTAACCAAATTTGTTAAATATTATATATATATTTTTTTTATAATGAAAAGAAATAGTGATCAACCATCATTCTTCAATTTTGGTATAAAAAATTTAAAAATAATGAAGAAACTGAAAGTGAATCGAGTAATATTGAAAATATTGCAACCGAAGTTGATGTACCAAATGTTTTGCAGACCCAACTTGATACAAATATAAACAATTAATCGTTAAAAAATTATTCTTTGGATATTGGATTATTTTTATCAGTTTCTAATAGTATAAATGATGCAAAAAAATACGAGTTATTAAAAATATCCATGGACACCACCCAAAAATTACCAATTTCCCATCGAACAACAAAGGCGGCTGAAATTTCAATTAGATTGGTTAAACCGTTTTCCTTGGCTTGTTTACTTCGAAAAAGTGCAAGGTGCCCTGTGTAAATGCTGTGTACTATTTACCAATAATAGTGTTGGGATCCATCAAAAATTAGGTGCTCTGATTATAAAACCAGTAAGTAAGTGAGTAAGTAGGGAGAAATTGTTTTATTATGTTGCATTATTTCTGTACAATTTGTATTGCTATATTTTGTAAGCCCCCCCCCCCCTGACATTTTATTCTGTGTACGTGCCTGGTCGTATAGATAGATCTATAGTACTATCTATACTCAATAATAATACCTACCTGTAGTCTGTAGACTACCATTTTATACTAAGATCGTATACACTAGCTGACTCAGTGACATACATAATGTTTGTACTGAGGGGGGAGGGGATCAGAAAAAACCTAGGTATCCGCACATTAAAATAATAAATTACAAACATATATATTTAATACATTTTATTTCAAAAGACCACAAACCATTTTATAATACAAAATGTAATTCTCTTTTTTTTAGTCAATTCATCAATTACTTATTCAGCTCATATAATATCATATATAGCATATATATATGTACATAATAACTAATAAGACCAAAATCGCCTCCATTAGGTAGTGGGAATCTAATACTTACCTAATGATACTTGAAAAATAAAATTTTACACCTTTACGATATTTGTTTACTCTTATCACAGCAAACAAATAGCAAAAAATATAATCCTACCTTTTCAATGTATATTAAGATTAACTAACTATGTATGAATTATGTAGGTAAAATTTTAAAAACTGTACAAATAGTGTTAAGTTTTGACGTCATATTGGATATTAAATATCAATTCTATGTATATATAATGTTATTATAACAACGATTTCTCATCAAAACCTTTTTTTTTATTGTTTTAATTCTAAAAATATTATTTGTAGACACTCGAAACATTCACCTATTATTCAAATAATTATTTTCTATACAAAATGAAATTTTAAAATATTTACACTAATTTTAAGCATTTATGGACATTTTAAATTTATGATTTTTTTTGTTTCTTTTTAATGTAAATAAAAATATTTATTTTTGGTCAAAAAGCTTAAGAATTTAATTCGACGTTCCTCATAAGTTTTTCTTACAACAACCTAAAATTTTTAAAAATATAAACACATTATTTTTTGGGTAAAGTACGTTTGCGTACATTTATTATCGGTGATTCCTTTTCACAATTTTACCTGATTTTTAACTACACAACTGCGTACAAAGTATTAAGTGTTGTTGCCAATTTTTATACCACTATACCATACGGCAATACGAGTGAACTAAAAATAATTCATAAATACTTTGCGTTTTTTCATAATCATAAGGCTTTTAAGAAAATTTGTAGTTTATGATGAATTGTTCAGAGCTATTTGCTGATGACACATTTTAATACGTGCCTAAATATTTCTATCAAATTTATACTATCTACTGTTATAAAACTGGATTTTACGGATCTTGTTTACTTTTTTTGAAAAATAAAACCAAAGAAACCTACCAAGACATGTGGCTATTCCTCACGGAGCTGTGTATGAAATTAACTTAAAACAAATTAGCATTCACTCAACTTAGACTAGACTTTGAAATCAGAGCTCATGAAGCAATTATCATAGAGATATATTCCCAGATGCGATATTGATGAGTTGCAGGTTGCAATAATGGGAGAATAAATAAAATGGAAAAAAAACTTAAATAGAATTAAAAATATTATAAAAGCATGATGAGTATAATATCCTTACAAAATTAATCTAATATTTAAGAGTAGTAGGTTAGAGATGTTACGGAATTCAAATTTAGACATATTAAAATAATTTATTGATGATTTTTTTATTTATTAATTATTTTATTACTCACGATTTTATTTATATTTTACTATTATATTTAGTTATTCTCATTATATTTTATTATTTTATATTGATTATTATAGAATTAATGTACATGTACTTGCTATTTATTAGGTTGAAATAAATGGTAAAATGAATAAATTTGACAACGTTGCATACAGTTTCATACGCAATCATGTTTATTTTTTTTTCTCAAAGGTATTTGTTGATCCTTTATTAGTCAATATAAAAATTAAGACATTATATATTATTATCTTCTTAAGAGCTGTCAGCGCATTGTTTGTTTTCTCTCTCTGGCCCACACGAACATAGATAAAAATCATAATCATTATCATTATGAGTAATCTTAGAGTTCAATATTACAAAAACGATAGAGAATAATATTTTCGAGAGTATGACATATTGATTTGTCTAAATATTGTCACAAAACAATTTAAACATAATTTAAATTTACGACATATTTTATTTTATTTTGAAAGTCGAATATAAAGCCAAATAATAATAAAATATAAAACCGATAGGTCAAATCCTCAAAATATTATTCTCTATAATTATTGTAATATGTGATTGTACTCTAAGATAACTCAAAAATCATTAAAAAAAAACGATTTTGGGTGGAGCGTTTTAACTATGTTGTGCGTGGGTCTGAGAGAGAAAACAAATATTTTGCTGATATCCTCTTAATTTATGACAATCGGCATAGGCGCAAATAGCGTATGGGATTTGAGGAGGCTAAAGCCTTACTTTGATAATATTCAATAAGCTTAAAATAAAATGTAGGACATTTTTGGGGGTCTATGGACATTTTTTTGGGGGGGGGGGGGTTAGCCCCTAAAGCCCCCTCTATTTGCGCCTATGTAGCAATGTTAAAGTTCTGATAGCATGATGCCATGATCATAATAATATGTTACCGCTAACAAGTAACAAGTGAATTGAAATTGACCGACTCCCGTTAGTTATATAAATCAATATCACTTTTAGTAACCATGGAAACTGTTAGGGGAATTTTCATCGAGAGTTTATTCAGTATTGACGTCGTATACAGAAACTAAAAGCCAAATGAAGAATATAACTTCTAAGTAATAGAATAATTAGTGAAACTACTTAAGAAAATGTTATTAAGGACATCTAATTGAATTAAAAATAAATTTATTGGTGATGAATGATAATCTTTACCTACTTACTCATTAAGATTAATAAGATATTTTTTGAATTAGACAAATACTGACAACACAAAATCTATTTTCTACAAAACGAGTTCACTACAGTGGTTCTTATATTTACAGGGATATTTTTTTTTATTATTATTATTATTGAAACCTAACCCATAATTGATAAAAAAATAATTACTATGAAATTTCAACAAACAATAATTGTCATAATTGAAAAATGTTTAATCGATCGTATGACCTAAATGAAACGTATGAAAGTATTCATTCAGAACAAAAAAGACAAAATATTTATTTTACATATTATTATATAGGTAGTACTTATTTATTTAGGTCAAGTATTTTATGGGTACCTACCTAGATATTTGGATTGTAACATATTAAGATATTTATTTTATACAATTATACATGCTAGTTTTATTTTTATCCTCAATCGTTTTTAGGAATCGCATATAATTTAAATATATTATAATAAAAATAATAACTATAATTATTTTGATTTAGTTGTTTACTCTTGGTATTTTTTTCATTATTTCTAATTTTATTTTGAAGGATTAAAATGTAGGTGAGTACCTATTTAAGATATTATTCTAACTACTATCATTGAGTATAGATGGTACTATCTATACTGAATGCTACTATATAATGTATAAAAACAAAATCTTCGGTAATTATATTCACTTATTTCTGTAAGAACATATCAATTATAATAATGTGAAAAATGATGTCATTGTAAATTGTAGAAACCCTATAAGAATTGTTTTTCCTATGCAATGTCAGATAATTGTTGTTTTCAAGTTCACATTAATTATAGCAATGCAGTTTAGTCGAAGTTGGTAAAGCCATAGAGTGACCATCAAGGTCCAGCGTTATTGTATAATATGAACATATTATTATTTTTTAACATAATTAATCAATATTATTGTAATTTATTGAACAGTCAAATATTTCTATATTTACTAATGGATAGCACCGAAAGCTAGAAGACCCTGAATTATAATAATTAGATAGATAGAAAGGTCAGCGTACTGCACACCTACTGAAAATGAGTCACATAATTGCAGAGCCGTATTGATTTAACCAACATAGTATTATAAGCAAAATCGTTGAGTTCTGATAGAACTCGAGCAAAAAGACTACCTGAGGTTGGTTTTGACTCAACATGTAGGGCGTAAGTAGATATAGTGGATATTTTATAACACGATAAGCTAATTAGGATTTTTTTATTTAATTAATGAAACTGGCATTATTTCATACAAATATATTTTACTATACCTACTTGTCTAATATGTATACACAAACCATTATAGTGCATTTACTTAAGTCAACTCCACTATTGTATAATTTAAATAATACATTATCGTATGCTCTTGGATGTCTATCTACTATAATCTGTTTACATACGCGTCTTATATTACTTATTGTTTGAGGTCTAGAGCAAGGACTTTAATGCATTATATGCATATTTTTTCTTCGTAATTTTATTGTACAAACTACATGTTTAATAAGTACAATAAAATACAATTCACAGCGTCTGTGATCAAATACTTAAACATGTTAGTGCATAATATATTTTTGAATATTTTGATATTTTACGGGTTTTAAATTTTAAGTTAAGTACTTAATATTTTTAATTCAAATGCATACTTTAAATGTTTATTTTTCGTAAATAAGGAAATATAAATTTTAAAATGTAAGTACCTACAACATTATTTGATGTGATAATTATCTAATATTATGTAATATACTAATATTATTAAAACATATTAATTTAATGAAAACACTTGTGTACCTACGCGCTTCGCAATTAGATGCCAACCTCGCACCTATACCTATATAATATTTTCGTGTATGGTTAATATATCTATAATTTAGTAAATTTGATAACATTTTATTAAATAAGACCTGATTTACTTTATAATAATATCATATATTAGTTAACTGTTTTATGTAATTTTTCAGGGACTCAACATAATGTGATATTAGAGCCTGAACCTTGGGGGTTACCATTGAATGAAACATTATTGCCTGAACATTTAAATAAATTAGGTTATGCATCTCATGCCGTTGGCAAATGGCATTTGGGTTACTTCAAGAAAGCTTACACACCAACATTCCGGGGTTTTAAAAGCTTTTATGGTTTCTGGAATGGATATCAAGATTATTATACACATATGGTCCAAGCAACTGTAAGTATACCTAAATTATACATAATACATATAGAAACTTAATATATTAAATAATATTTTTAATGTTTTTTATCGAAATATAATATACAAATATATTTATTTAAATAACACTAAATATAACATCATTGTCCATTGAAAATAACTATATGAAGTCATCATCATTCGATTGTGTCATTATCATCATTCATCAGTATCCTCTGTGTGTACCCCGAATTAAAAAATGTGTGTAGTGTGTACCAAATTTTATAACGTGTATTTAAATTTTCGCAGTAAAACTTTTTAAATAGGTAACAATATTTTCACTAGTCCAATACGCTTTTAGTATCCATTTAAATTAATATTTTGTTCAAATACCATAAGCATTAATCTCATAACAAGGATTTATTGTACTGTAAATTGTAATATAGCATTATGTTAATGTAAATTACAATTAAATATTAATGTAATCGAATAATTATTTCCACCATATGTTGTATGCAAAAGTAGATACAACATATTAAAGTTAACAACAAAAATTAGTTCTGATGAACGTAAATTTGCTATATTGTATATACTTACCTTACATTAATTATACAAATCTGACATATTTTAAGGCTTTAGACTCAGCCCTTATTAGGTAGCAAAAATCGGGTACACAGTTCAATAAATTGGAAATTTTCAAAAATCGTTCTTGAATCTTGATACCGATAAATTTGAAAAACCTTTTTTGAAACCAAAATTTAAACAAAATAAATTTGAAAAACCGATCTTAAAACCTAAACAAAAACCAGAAAATGTAGAAACCCGTTTTAAAACCGAAACAGTAACCGTTAAAATTTGAAACGATTTCGACCCCTGTTTGTGCGTAGGTACTCTTAATCATTTTTGTTAGTGAAATTTACCAATTTAAATAAAATAATAAAATATTTATCCATCATAAAATTATATTTCTTTTATTACTTTTTTTAAATTTTAAGTACTAATGAATAAGTAAAGGTTTCAAAAGTAAAAAATAGCCAATAGTTTTCAAAAGCGTCGGGAAAAACAAAACCAAATTAAGGAAAATGGAGATTATCACGCAAAGTAAATTTTTGACAAATTCAATTTTAGTTGTTGGTGTTACTCCAAAAAAAAAAAAATAACCGTAGATAGGTACATGACATTTTCACCAAATATTTATTTTATCATTTTCGATATTTGATAAAATGTTTAAAGTGTTTTGACTCATTTTGAGCTAATTATAGATATTTTCAATTTTGAATTTAAAAACTAAAAAATATGTAAAACAGTTTAAAATTAGATACATAAACA
The DNA here is from genome assembly GCA_008086715.1 of Sitobion miscanthi. Lineage (NCBI taxonomy): Eukaryota > Metazoa > Arthropoda > Insecta > Hemiptera > Aphididae > Sitobion > Sitobion miscanthi. The sequence goes on along the minus strand of CM017801.1, from coordinate 4,020,981 downwards.
GAGAACAATTATTTTACTTAATATTGCAGGTTGTAATTTAAAAATATTATTTGTGGGTACCTATTTAAAACTTTAAAACTTTTAAAGTATATGATTAATGATTATGTTGTTAACCTACACACATTTTCAAATACAAATTAATTAAATCTACTAAATACTAGTGTATTACGTAACTAAATTACTACGTAATAGTTCAATAAATTACTTTAATATCAGTAATATCATAAAATATACTTAGTAATATTATAGGCTGACAGATTTTCTTCACTCAGAGTCGTTTTTCGTATGCGATGAATTTATATCATTAAATTTACATCATTAAATTCAAATTTAACCTTTCTGTTACACAGTCACACTGTTACAGTAACTCCTCTAGACACCTACTATACAGCACGGCGTCACCCACTTGCCGCTTATTTTGTTATGTAAAATATTTGAAAAATAATATGACAATGTATAATAATATATTATATAGATTATAGGTAGTACCTAATACAAATATAGAACATGAAAATACATTCTTCGAAAACGGTCCTTTTGCTATTGTTTATGAATTATGATTTTTGTTAAAATATTATTTAACTCGAGTTATGTTTTTATCTTTGTTTATTATTTGTTGTATTTTAGTTTGCATCTTTTGAAGGGTTTGATATGAGGCGCGATTTAAATCCTGACTGGTCAAGTGTAGGGAAATATTCAACACATTTATTCACCAAGGAGGCCACTGATATTATAACAAAACATAATAATTCTGTGCCATTGTTTTTGTACCTCGCCCATTTGGCTCCACACGCAGGCACTTACGAAAATCCATTACAAGCACCCCAAGAAGACATAAATAGTTTTCAATCGATCAAAGACAAGAACCGCCGTAAATATGCTGGTATGATCTAATTAAGTATTCATAAATATATTATATTAGGTAATAGGTAGGTTAAATGTAGGTAGATAGCTACTTACACGGATACCCAATATACAACAACTAGAATACTAGATAGCCGTTTCCTTCTTATCATCGTAGTCGGCCGCCAATTACAAAGCAGGCAATGCTTACAAAATGATATTATATTAGTATATATTATGTATACAAAAGTAGATATGTAGGTATATGAATACATTTAAAATAAATGTAAACATTGCTTGCTTATAAATGGCGGCCGACTTCAACATTGGTCACAACTTTAGTACCTATAAACTATAAAGACGGCTAGCTAGTTGTTGTAAATATGTATGGGTACTTACGACCTGCCTATCAGTTATCATGATGAATTAATTAGATGTACCTATACATTAATCCGTATAGGGACTTATGGAGTTTAAATTGTGTCTAACTGCATACACAATATATATCCTTACAGGGTATATTGGTAGGGGTTAAATAAGATATACTATATGTTAAGTACATTAATAGTTGGGTAATCATTAAACTTTATGCAAATAATTGGTTAGCTATAGTGCTATACAGATTATGATTAATGATAAATAATTTAAGTCAATAATTGGGACTATTTATTTAAGCATTTAAGGAAGTTTTATTAAAAACTTTTATAAACTTATCTAAACTTTTTTTTTAATGTTGAAGTTTTAATAACGGTCAAATTCAATGCCTGTTTGCCATCTTAACCGTTCAAAGTAGGAATAATTTAATACCTAGTTATAAACATGACTAAATAATGTTATTTAGCCATGATTATAAATTACAATAAGGTATAATACCCACATATGTAGCCTGCACTCTGTATTGGTATACATACTTAGTACTCACATAAATATATATAATATAATATATTATCTATATATAATTATTTTTCTTTGTAGACTTTTCAAATTTGTATTGTTTTGTTTAATATAGTTTTTATATGGTCATATTGTATATCTTTATATAATAATATGTCCTCTAGGAATGATGAAAAATCTTGATGATTCGGTAGCTGAAGTGTTTAACGCATTACATACAAATAACATGCTTGATAATACAATATTTGTGTTTGTGTCAGACAATGGAGCTCCAACTAATGGTATCCACAGAAATTATGGTTCCAATTGGCCGTTGAAAGGAGTAAGCTTTGATAAAGTTAAATAATATTATTATGTTTTTACAACACAATATTTTATAATAGTATAACATATCTATATAATATATAAAAGAACTTGTCGACTGACTATCTGACTGACTGATTCATCATCACCTAGTCGGGATAAATATATAAAGCTATGAGTAGTGCCGTATGCTAACTTTTATTGGCATCCCCAGGGGCCAGGGCAATAATATTTGGCACCCCTATTAAACATATATATTTAAACATTTTCAGCCCTTTAAAACGTTACAACCTTTGCAACCCTAGGGCACTTTCCCCATTTTATCCACCCCTTGGTCCGACTTTGGCTATGAGTATGAAATTTGGTCAGTTGATTCGCTTTATGATGTAGACTGTAGAAACTCATTAAGAAAGCATTTTACCAAATTGTAAAAGAGTTTAAAAATGGAAAACGAAATTTCTTGGCCAAATTTTTCGGAAGAGGGTAAAAAGGGCAAATAAATTATGTTTGGTAAATTTGTTGCCACCGCCGCCGCCTATTAGGTGTATATAGGTTAGTACAATGTACATAAATGAGACCACCATTCTAGGTATGAACAATCAGATAACTAAGCTAATTTTTCCTGATAGGTTTATTATTGAGTCTGAGAACTATATTGGATTAAATAATTAGTAAAAATACTAACTGTGATTTGTTTTTATTAAAGGAAAAAGCTACACCTTGGGAAGGTGGCATTCGAACTGCAGCATTCGTATGGAGTAAATTATTATCGAAAAAGAAAACGCTTCCAAATCCACTGATGCATATTTCTGATTGGTTACCTACATTATACCAAGCAGCAGGTAAATTATATTTGGTTACATGTCTTATATCAGCTTATTCTCTAGTTACAACGTGTAAAGAAAAATCGCTGAATGAATCATATTGTATATTAAATAATGTACATTGTGACAAGTTAAGGTGTTTAAATATTTAAAACAAAATAATACATTAATATAAATTATAATAGATACCTAGTAGGTATCAACCAAAAACAAAATAAATAATAAATATGATTAATTGAACAAACGAATATAAATCAGTTAAAATACGAAAATTCCCTGGGTGATTGCCGATTACTGAGCAGTAACTTTCACACTAATCCGTCTTGACACCTAAGTCAAATTAATATAAATAATATCAAATCAAAATATCTTATAGAAATAACTAACATGCAATCGCCCATTGAAGGTCAGGGATTTGAAAAATGCTTAGCGATACAAAATTTAAAACAAACAAGTATAAACGAAAATTAACTGAAACCTAGCTACTTAAGTAATTTATACACTGGATCAAATTTCAAACATGGTGTACCGTGTTGCAACAAACAAAAATAATAAAATACATTTTTAAAAGTTTCAGTAAACGATTGTGTAAATTTTTTTACCGGAAACTATTATTTTAGAAGTTAAAGCCTTCCAAAGTTTGCGATTTTACGTTTGTATGTGCTTGCGCGTAAAGCTACTTGACTACCACGCGCAACGCCTATAACAAATTTTAATTTTTTTTTACGTATTTTAACAAGTTGTGGGACATAGTCATTTTTTAATATAATACAATGTTTTCGAAGTCATCCAGAGTATAGATATAGTTTAGGTCACCCGTTTAGTAAGCTTAGATATAGTACATAGGTTAATAGGTAACCATTAGCCTGTCATCTACCTGTAGATAATTGCTTTTTAACAAAATTATTCAATTTCGAGGCCTACCCAAGATAGTCTTACACAGTAAATCTGAGGATATTTTCGAATTTTTTGTCCGAGCGCAGCGCAGCGAGCAAGTACCAGCGCTAGCAGATTATGTGTTTTTTAGTTTTTAACAACTTTGTTTAATTCCGACGCCTACCTAAGGTGGTTTTACACAACAAATCGAGGCATATTTTCGATTTCTTTGTTAAAAAACGTAAAAAAAAAAATTAAAATTTGTTATAGCGCTGCGTGTGGCAGTCGAGTACTCAAGTAGCATTATGAGCATGCATATAAACGTAAGATCGTAAACTTTAGAAGGTTGTAAGTCTATAACTTCTAAAATAATAGTTTTTGGTAAAAACAATTTACACCATTGTTTTAAGTATAAAAAACAAGTTGTTTGAAAAAAAAAACATTTGAAAATCGTGAGGGGGTTGGTAAAATGTATTTGTTCCAAAGTATTTTTATTGTTTTGACAATGGTTATACTTTTTAATCATAATTAAAAAATATTCCTACCATGGTGAATTTTGTAACAAAAAAAAAATGAATATTTCTTCATGTATAAAAAAAAATAGGTTTCACAATTTAAAAACACGCCTATGAATGGGACCTATTTACGTGGAACCTTGTTTTAAATTTTCAATCCTTAGCTGTAAAAGTTGTACATTTTATAAATTTTTAACTACAAAATAATTATTAAATTTTAAATTTGATAAATTTTGACAACATTTGAACTTTAAATGCTTTTAAAAAAATTTGTGACTATTTTTTAATAATGCCTTTAAAAATGGACACACATTCTGAAATTCATATATATATATATATAATCTTAAATAACTAGATAAAAAGTTTTAGTTAAGGTATTTAAAAAGTAAAATAAACTTACATATTTCTGTCCTTTCGGCTCATTACATAAATATGTACCTATACAATATGTTTTAGTGTTGTATACGTTTATACCTAAATAAAATATTTGCAGGTGGAAATACTCAAGATCTAGGCGCTATTGATGGTATAAGTATGTGGGAATCATTTTCAAATAATATAAAATCTCCAAGAAAACAAATATTACATAATATCGACGACTTAACTGGTTACGCGGCAATTAGAGATACTAACTTCAAATATATAAAAGGTAAGTTAATAATTTAACTTTCATGTATTATTTTTGAAAGAAAAAATACTCACTTAGGTATTTCAAAATTCCATAAAAAAAAAATATAATACACCTATTATATTACGGCATGCACATTAATAGCCAATTAATATAATACGTGTGTAATATATTATTGTATTATTATATTAACTAAAATAATACATAAACTAATGTAATAATTGATATTTATGTTTCAACCAAAACTATGAAAATGCAAAATAAAAACTTAAAAAAATAAATTATGGTCAAAGGACACAATTCAGATATTGGACTCAAATATACTCAACTAAAAATAGGCACCTTCTATTAAAAGTTTATTATTTCCAATTAATACGAACACATATCAAAGTAATTCATTGTTTTAGTATTGATTATTATTTATACTAATATAATATATCTATATAGCTAAATAGGCTAGATAATCTATATATGCTGGAATCTGTAAATGCTATACAAATATAGAATAGGTAATATTTAAGTAGGTAATTATAATTTTTAAAAATTTAATTTTGAGATTTTCAATAATAATATGCTGTACCTACCTATTATTTTCATGTAATATTTCTAAACTCAATTTACATTATGGTAATACATCAATTTGTATAATAATATACCTATCTTCAATAGACTACAGTGCTTAATTATTTATTTTTTTCTAGGAAGTACATTCTTAGGCTATCTTGATTATTGGTCAGGATCGTTGTCCCCGAGTGCACTCCGTTATAATGTTGATGATGTATTGAACAGTACTACGGCCGGCATACTGTCACAAATAAATGGAGATAGTTTAACGCCGTCTTTGATCGAGTCACTGCGCAACAGTTCGACAGTACGGTGCGACTTCGAGAAAGACACGAGACCATGTAAGCCATTCATAAAACCATGTTTATTTCACATTGTCAAAGATCCCTGTGAACTGGTAAATTTGAATTACAAACCAAACAGCAAAATGAGAAAGTTTGTAGAGGCGAAAATTGACTATTTCGAGACATCTTTGGGAAAATTCAGAGAATCTGCGTCCAAGCCCATGAACGTGAGAGGCACCAAAGATGCAAATCCTGCTTTGTACAACAACACGTGGATCAGTTGGGATGATCATCAACATAGTATTTGAATAATTGATTCAACATGTTCACGTTTAAATTATATTTGAATTTAAAATTGAAAAATTGTCAGACTTTAATTTAATTATATTATATCTTATAAGTTATAAGTTATAAGTATCACATATCAAAAACATATCTATAATAAATATCAAAACATTAATTTTATATATTTGTTTATGGCTTTAGGCAGTGGTGTATTGACGGAGGGGGGGAAGGAGTATGAAGGGAATCAATCCTCCCCATAGCCCATAGGCTGTATATAATATGCAACATTTTTTAGAGTCTTAACTTAAGGCCTCTAACTTTAAAACGGGGCTACTGGATAAAATCATACCCCCCCCCCCTCCAAGACAAAAACCTAAATACGCCACTGGTTTTAGGTATTAGTATAGATAGATCATAAACGTCGATACTTTAAAACATTATCTAAAATAAATTATATATTTACACAATAAGCATAATAATTAAAAGTTTTATATTTTTTTATTACTACCTAGTACCTACATAGAATTATTTATAATTTATAATTTATTATTTTCTTTATATTGTTACATATTACTTATATTATAGATTGTATAATATTTAAATTGTAATTTGGTGTGTTAAGGTGAAGCTTGTCATTGTAAATTTGATTTATTAAAATAAACTAAATTACAAAACTACAAGTTTTAAAAGCAGCTATTACGTTACGTTACGCTACGGTACACACGATATACTAATATCCCCCACATCATTTCGACAATCTTTCTATTTTTTTTTAATCCGAGTTTTTTGATTTTTTACATATATTATTTGACAAACATGATATCTAACAGAGATGCTCAAACATTTTTCTTCGGCAGGCTACAATACCATAATCTTACTTTCGTGCTGACTACTATTAAAAGAAATAAAAATGTTGGAATTTAAATATCTTAGAAATAATTTTTTTTTATATATTTTTTTTCAACATAATAACTAACCACGAGCCGTGTTTTAAACCTTAGCAAACCACGGTTTGAGAGTCACTGATTTACAACATGATATTATTTCTATATATATATAATAATTGGTAGCCGCGGTAGGGTATTATAAATAATTCTAACTTTTGATAGTTTCAACTTAGGAGAAAACGCTATTATAACAAAATGTTCATGTCCATCGTGTGTGTTGTAATTTGTACTGTTCAATTAAATTCAATTACGAGAAAAATATCGTTTCCCAAATCTATAGTGGTCATGTATTCAGCATATATAGCATGTATGTATACGGAAGGGCCGGGTCCGCGAATCATTATTATTTATTATCGTTAGGAATACTCGAATACAATCATTTTTATTATTATACTCTTAGGGATAGGAGTTCGGTGGAAGAAAAGTTCGGGTAACGCTAGTAAGTGTATGGAATATAGACCGAACTTTATGAGGCAAACAGTGGTGGCACGAACATTCTATATCCAAAAGGGCAAATATTGAAGCTACCCTTCAGTATCCATCTACACATAAAATTAAAACCTGCCAATGTATAATTTTTTTATTATAAAATAAATACTGGTACTATCTTACGACTTACAATATCAATTGATATTAAAGACTAATCTAGGTTACTTATAAATTCTAATAATAAATAATATACAAATATACCCAATACAGCTATAGTGCCAGTGTGCACAATGCACATGCAATATTATAATATTATCTTCCTAGTTATCCTATTACATACTGCAACAGACAATAATACAGCATGCGCTTTATTGGGTACCTACCTCTATAATGACAGAGTGACAGCTGACCCCTAAAGTACTTAAATCAGTAAAATATACATATACATATAGTATAATACTAATTAATTTATCACACTTAATTAAAACAACACAATATATTCAATAATGATAAAGTTAAATAAATTGTTAAATTTAACTACCTACCAATAATTTATGAAGTGGTGTATTGGGGTAATGCACGAAACAAATAGGTACGTGACGACATTAGGCATTAAATATTAATAACATGATAAAACAATGTCTAAAGCAAAAAAAAACTCAAATTGATGCAATATACATAAGTACCTAATTAATGTGTGTTTTTTTATATTTATTGTATAAAAATGTTTCAGCAAATAAAAGTTAAAAGTTGAATAAGAGATGTTTGTCTGTAGCACCGTAAAAAATTGGTTGCAAATTGGTTGCAGAAAAATGACACGGACATGGAGTCGATTGGAAGGTTTCGGGGTGCCACGTGAATTAGACACCCCAATACTATGTTTGTCTGTAACACAGTAAAAAATGTGTTGCAAATTGTTGCAAATTGGTTGCAAAAAAATGATGTTGATTGGATTCTGATCGGAGGATGTCGGGGTGCCAACTCCACGTACGCGCACTTATCAGTTAAAATATCTTCGTCGCATTTAACGCACCTAGGCCGTTAACTGCAGTAGTTACGCGTATATATATGCTTGACATAAATAGTATCGGGGTGGACTTTTTCGATCACCACGGCAGGGTGAAGCCTTGTGTTCATCTTGAAAATGTCTTGGTTATTTTCGTTAAGAACCAGTTCAACGTGGAACAGTCCGTATAGGGCAATAATTCTTTTTGGTATTAACCATGCGCGTAGCCATTAGTGTCCTAGTTCGGCCTGGGCGTCTGAAATATCGCCATATCGGGTAGGATTGTAGAGTGATAGAGATTTTTAATTACTAATTTGTATTGGTGTTAGCAGTGCGGTCGTGGCTTAAAGGAGTGAAACTCTGCATTGGTGCATTAGTGCAAATTCTGCACCTAATCAATTATTGGTAATATTGTAGGTTATGCGGTTTTTGGGCCGGACTATTAGAAATTATGATGTGGACTTAATGAAATATTGTTAGTACCTGTGAGGGATAGAGTGATCTTAACTTTTTACATCATATTGAATATTGAGAAGTTTTAGAAATGTAGACGCTCTTTACATACCTATAGATTGGCGGGATTCGAGTGAGCTTGGGTGCGACTTCAGTTTGGGGTAGTTGCTTATAATCAACCTGTATGTTATTATTAGGTAGAAATACCTCGGTTTCAGTCTCACTGTCTACATTGGTCAGTGACACGTAGTGATTTTGCGAAATACATGACTCCTTTTTTTCCTCATCTTGTTGAGATGTGATGGAGGTCGATGACAAATGCCGTTTTGATTTATTTGTATAAGGTGATCAAGGTGGCTGTTTGGTAGTGTAAGTAATTTACCTTATAATTCGAACGTTTCGTGTACAATATTATGCATCGACATTTGCGATGACGGAGCGCGATTAAGATAGCACTTATGTCCGTGATAGCAATTGGCACTACTTATTTGGCCTACTTAGTGTATATAACTAAAAACTATCATAATGAAAATTGTGTAAAAGTGGTTTTTTTAGATAATTTAAAAAAAAAATATCGAAGAATGTATAATATACCTATTAATGTATACATTATAGTTATAGCTTATGTATATATTATAGTATTATACAAATTGGTATAGTAGAATAGTATTTACCCAATGAAAATCTGATATTAAATGTTACAATTTTAATGACTGAAAATTAAAATTACTTTTTCCTTGCTAAAATTGCATGTCCTTACACCCGAATTAACTAGAACACGTAACAGTTTAAAAGCCTAAAAACCCCTTAAAAAATCAAAACCCATATAATTACTGAATGTTTCTATTCTCAAAATACCCAAATTATCCAAAACCCGAATAAAACAACATTTTGTTTAATCCAAAACCCAAATTTTTTTTTGTTTTACAATCATCATGACATTGTAATGTACATTTTTGTATGTATTTTAATAAGTGGTTATTCGATTTTATAGTTAGTTAATTATTTGTTTAACAACAACAATATTAGGGCATTTTACAATTGATTGCACGTAAATACTAAAAATATTTTTATTAATATTAATTAGAAAATAAAATCCAATTCTATCATTCGGTTCTAATTAAACCGAAATTCAGATATTGAATTTTTTTAATTATAATTAATTACATAATTATCATGGAATAAATTAGAATTCCAATTATTGCCTGCAATAGCAATATAAAATATTGACGAGTTGACTACTTGAAGTATATCCGATAGCCGGGTCTGGTGTCAACAACTAAACTATGTAGGTATAGTCAGCGACCAAACACTGTTAATATAGTTTATTAAAGGGTTATTATTTTTTAAGTTGGTTTGTTTTGTTATGGGGGGGGGGAGGAGGAGGATAAGCATTTAAATTTAAAAAAAAGATCTAACAAAAATAACTATAAAAAATTTTGTTTTTTCTGAACTATTTAACACCAGTATTACCAATAATATTAACACGAATAATAATGATTATTAACACCCAAAAGTTTGTTTAAATTTTTTATTCTGCTGTTAGAACACCCGAATGCATGCAGCACCCTAAATCCGAATAAATGATTCGGATGCAAAACCCTGTAAAAATGCAAGGCTGGGCATTTACGAGTTAAAAAGTTAAAGTTAAGTTAAAAAGTTAATTAATTTAAACTTTTTAACTTAACTAGTTACTTTTGGCTTTTCATAAACTTAATTGTTAACTTACTAAATTTCTTTCTTAATTGACGTGAAATTAACGAGTTAATTTATTTTGTTTTTAATTTTATAATATTTCACTATTTCAGTCTATTTCGTTTTCATGTCAAAAAATATGTATCGTAAATTGTTTAAAGTTCAAAATTTATATCATTCGAATCTAACTTATATGGAAATACTGTATGAAGTATTAACACTATATCCTGTAATTAAGTTTTGGGTTGGAAAAAAATTAAGTACGCTAGCGTTGTATAAACAAATTAATTTTTTTTTAACTTAATAAAAAGTTAAAAAAAATTGTGTGTAAATGAGTTAACCAATATCTAAATTAACTTTTAACTATTAACATTTTGTTATTGGTGCATATTAACTTAACTGAGTTAAAACAAATCATTAATTTGCCCAGCCTTGTAAAAATGTCTACCAAATGTCAAGGTAAGGTTATCATTTGCAATTTGTTAAAATATTTGTCAACATTTATTTAGTTCATTCATCATTCTTAACAATGGCATTTTTAATCATTTACTATTAAGGGGATTCCATACCGTGATTTTCTGTTTTTGTCTAACATACGCGTGACATAGGATTTTAACCTGTTCTTTGCCAAACATACCAATTGATCTAATGAAGCGATAAGAATTCTTAAAACAGATTTGAATTTGTCGTCAAATCTACTTGAAATCGACTTTTCCACATTTTTGATTTTTTGATTTTAACTACCCCGAAAATTGAAATATAACAACATTAAATACTCTTTTTAAATATGACATTTTTAGAAATTTGAGAGATAGTATCAAAAATGTAGGAAAGTCAATTTCAAGTAGACTTGATGAAAAATTCAAATCTGTTTTCAGAATTCTTATCGCTTCATTAAATCAATTGGTATGTCTGGCAAAAAACACGTCTAAAATACTATGTCACGTGTGAATTCGACAAATACAGAAAATCTTGATATCGAATCCTCTTAATTAAAATAATTTGGGTAGTTCGGTAATAAATTTACGTATCGGTTAGTATAATATATAGAATATATCTTGGAAGATATAAATTTGTAACATACATACAGGTCACAGGTATAAATAGTTATAATATTTATTTTTAAATATGTACAACAATTTGAATTTTAGAATAACTAATAAAATTACCCAAATGTTAGGTGGCCAACCATGGAGGGGGGGGGGGGTCTAAGTCCGTTAGCTGGGTGTGCTCTTCTACCTAATTACATTTTTTTACATTTGTATTTTGTATATTATGTTTATTACGGGATTGGTAAATTGGGTCCCACATGACTATATCTCGATAAATTAGGACCCGGCATGGGTGGATTTACCCATAGGCCACCAAGGCGCGTGCCTAGGGCGCAATTTTTTAGTTAATTTTTACTTTTTAGTTTTTCATAATTTCATAATTATATTTACCTATTTATATTTTATATTAATTTTTTTTTGTATACAACTTGCATGAAACTGGAGAATGTCTCACGTAGTCACGTCACAGTAACGTTTTAATTTATAAGCTACAATAACCTTGCCGTTTGAATTTACTCCTGTAACCGGCGCGCGCCATACCACTAGAGGTTTGACATCGACACTCCACAAGGCAGTTGCCTATGTTAATGTATGGGAGGTGGTATACGGGTGTGCGGCGTAAACACATACAATATTGTGAATGGCACATGCGCAAAACTCCAGCCAAGGCAGTCAAATATACTGCCTCGGATCGCCGGGTACATGTTATATAACCGCTCTACTAACTAGGTGGGGGACAGCTCGTACAGTACTTAGCAAGTAAATTATTTGATATCAACTGGAATGACTCGCCTCACCCCGCACTCGGCACCATAATAAGTAAGCGCAGACGCGCGGCCACCAAACTAGTCTATTCTTAGAATACTGGAATTAATTCTGGAAATCAGATGTCTTGATAAAGTAATTAATAATAATAAACATTGCGACAACGCGTGACTCCTGCATAATGCATACTGCTCAGAAATCTGCTAATCGATTATGATTATAGAGACTAGAGTGCTCACCACTTAAATCAGTACCTACCTGGCTACCTATAAGAAAACATCAATTACAATATTAAAGATTAAACATGGGAGCACGCCAATGTACGGGGCGCTAGTGCTGTAATGCCTAGGGGCGGAAAAATGGTAAGTCCACCCCTGGGTCCCGGCAAAAAAAGGTTATAGGAAGTTGAGTCCTGGAAATAAAATGTTAGAATGTTCATTCCATTTTTTTAATATATTAGAAGTCAAATTTAATAATAATTATATTAGGTATAAATTATAGTAAATAGGAATTCATTATTGTAATATTATGTTCTCGGTATAAATTATATAAATAATAAAATCTTATGGTATAAATTAAAATATATGTGTTTATTACCTATAATATGATTTTATTGGTAAAAACTGTAATGACCGGGCCGAACCGGTAAGTAGGTTTATAGCCGGGACCCAACTTAACTACTACTTTTTTTTAACCAGGACTCAACTTACCGCTTTCAAAATGTACCCAAATTATCGCAGACCAATTTACCTAGCCCCGTTTATTAACTCAACGATTCCTAAGTGTACCTATAACACATTTTTAGGTAGATATAGATTAAGTAGATATTGTTAATAATAATTACCAATTATGAATTTTGGTTCGGAATTTAACTACTGCTGTTATCTGTAAGTAAAAGCGGGATTCTGTGGCGTATCCAAGTGAGGAGTTTGTGGGTTATGACCCCCCCCCCCGCCCTTATGGTACGCTATACCTGCATGCGTTGTCCCCGACCTCCGTCTTACACATGAAAACAGAATAAACTGTTTTGTGCGGAAAGGACCGAGGAGGCTACGTCGCCGTGCAAAATATATAATATTATAGACTTAAGTATATTAATATATTATACATAAACACATTTATACGGGTTGAGAATAATCTTTTCTTTCGGTCGAACAATTGCCTGGCTCTAAGTGATCAGTATTTAGTCCATGTGAAGTAACATTTTGATCTTGAAATTTTTATTTCACACATCTACAGCTATACCTAGTTGAAGTTTCACAAAACAATTCAACTTAATCAACTATAAAATATTAATTTTATAATTTCACATCATTACTAAATTAATACCAATACTATTTAAGAAGACGCTACCCATACATTTGTTGTCTCTCCGTCTTACACACGCACGACATAGACAATTGTCGTACACTAGTTTCAATTGTGTGTCGTTTGTTTTTATACTAGAGAGAATTGACATATTATAAAACTTTTAGGTAAGTAAGAACATTATCTGCGCCTTCAGCGTTGCCGATTTTTCGAAATTTTCATTTTCAAGCAAGATATGGGTATGTGAAATATCAAAAATTAAAAATGTTCATAAAATTAAAGCCAACGCTTAAGCACATATAATGTTATCATTTAAAAAATGTATAATAGGTCAAATCACTCTAATATCAAAACCTTAGATCATATACAATGGATGGGGCTACTTTAATCATTTGCTGTGTCCAACATAACCCCCCTCTTATTAGTTATTTTATAGTGATTGTTGGCGAAACGTATGCGTAATAACTCGTACCTTGAAATCAAATGGGTGGTAGGGATAGAATTTAAAGCGGCATAGACGCAACACACGCGCAATAACTTGTTGTACCTTGAAATTAAATGGGTAGTGGGGGGTTATGTTGGACACAGCTCGGTATACGAAAAATACACACATAGCTCCATCCATTGTATATGATCTAAGATCAAAACTAACAGCACACTATTGCAAGCATGGCTAAATATATAGGTATGATCGCAACTTTGTGATACGCGGGTGTCATGGCCGCCACTGGCAGTGAATATTATTATCACTTCGATTTATTTGCTAACAAAACCATACAAATTATTAATTTCTTGGCTAAATAAATTCAAAAATCACTGCCAGCTGAGATTCCTTTCCATGCTTAAACATGCAATAATTGTACGTGCGCAGCTCATAACGAAAATGCGTCTCAATTCGATCATACCTATATATTTAGCCATGATTGCAACTAGTGAACGAAAATTTGCCAAGTCGTATGTGTGTAAGACGAAGACAACTAATGCATGGGTAGCATTCTCTTAATAATAAATTGGGGTACGGAGTGGCCGAGGCGTCAGTTCAATCCCGACTACGGGCGGCATTTTTCTTTGGCAGTCACGGTGTCTCACCCGGGCATGGTAGATACCTTCGAGTGCTCACTTAAAAATTCTGCCAAACACAAACATTCACATGTAAAAACTCACAGTTCCAAACCTTACCACCACCACAATACAACCCTACAAACAGCTAACGGCCATAGATGCCGTGCTAAAGAATCAATAAAAAAAAATAATAATAAATTATATTGTACATAATGAAAACTAAATAATACTTAAATGCATAGAACAAAGAACTAAACATATAATTATTATCTTATTCAATTTTAAGACGTATTAAAATATGCTTCATCATGTTGCTATTTATACTTGAAGTATGTAGTAGGTATATCAAATTTAAAAAGTTGTAATACTTTGGTAGCTAATTTGTAAATAACTGTTCAATATTGAACAGTGAATAAGTACACAAATAAGATAATCACATTGAATAAATTAATTAATTTACTTGAAAGTATAGGAATATTAATTACACGGCTCTAAGTGATCAGTATTCAGTCCAGACAAAGCAACATTTTGATTGCAATTTTCATTATAAACATCTACAACTATAGTTGAATTTTCCCATGAACAAAATTAACACAATAAATTTCAATATTAAATGCAGTTTTCCAAGCAAAAAAAATTATACTAGTTAATAATATTAATATACTAAATTATATTAATAACTAGCTACATAGACTTATAGTAACAAGTAAACTGTTTTTAATCAGTAAATACATGTCTAATACTGTATATTTTAATCTATACAACAAATATATTTTAATAATGCATTATGATATAATCAGCTATAACTTAGAGCTTATAAGTTATAATCATGGGTTATATTATATTAATTATTACTTATTACTATTAAGTTATTAGCCTATAATATTATCATAGTCTACAGACTTAATGTTGATATGGGTATTAAATATTGTCCTATAACAATATACCATACAAAAGTACACCCACCCCATATTTCTTGGGAGTGCAGGGCACCTCTTGAAGTACGTCAAAACCACCACTGGTTTAATTTATACCAACTTTATATGACTCAAAATTTGTTCAATTTGTTATTTAATATACGGTGTATGGTGTTCAAAATTAATCTTAACTTTTCCGTTGCCCGGAATAAAAATTCAGATTTGCAGAAGTATATTATCAGGTAGACAATCTAGATCGCGTCAGATCGCGGACCCCGTGCTGTTTGTACGTAAGTGTATGATTTAACTCTAAAGTATCAAAGTTATACCAAGTTTAATATAATCAATTAATACAAAATCCTAACCTAACCTGTTGCGTCACTGTTGTATTTTTGACATCCAGATTTTCTACTTTTCCGATGGATTTTCCTAAAATTTTCTCTCATATAAACCTTCTCCATGAAATACTTTTTCGTTTAAAAAAAAAGAATCAAGAAGATCTGATAAGTAGTTCCAGAGTTTAGCCTGTACAAAGATTTTCATTTCACATTTATATAGTTAGATTTGTATATTCAGGTTATTTAGGTATACATTTTATTTTAATAATCAGTTTGTTTTATATTATAACAGTGGATACATATTGTAATTACATAGTTTGCAAGTTGTTCATGTTTAAATTTTAAAGATCATTACACAAACTTCCTTCCAACAGAAGTGCTACAGTTTCTTGTAAGCAAGTTTGATGCTCTACAACTTTTGAATCCCTCAACTTTTTGGTTGTTAATTTATGATGGTAAAAATGGATTACTTATAATTTTCATAAGATTTAAAAAAAAATCCCTTTAAGAAAATATCTATACTTTTTTTTATATTAGATTCTGAGAGGAGCGAGGAAGCTAGTGGTTTTACAATGGTGTTTTATTTATTTTTTTTTTATATGCTGTGTATAAAATATCTACCAGAAGGAGTGTTCAAATTCAACATATAGTACCATATCTTTTAGCTAATTGGATCAAGATGGTACTTTAGAAAGGTTTCGATTTTCTCAATAGTTATTTAATGCTACAGGAAAAACCGTTAAAAATGGGATTTTAATTTTTAACACTTTATTTATTCCCATAGAAACGAATAAAAAATAATGACACTACCTATTATAATATAAATTCAACTTACAGGCTATAATAATTAATAATTATTAATGACAATATGCAGAGTCCAGAATGAAAAACCGTCTCCGCTCAGAATCGTTTTTCTTATATAATGATTTTATATCATTGAATTCAAGTTTAATACATTCCATTATACATAGACCCACTTGTAACCTACTGCACAGCAGAGAAACATCTACTAATCTACTTTTTAATCTTATTATTATTATAAAACTTTCACTTTGGGAACAAAAAATAATAAATATAATATGCTTATATCAATTAAAAATATATTTGTTTTTGGTTCAATTCTATTGAGTTTATTATAGAATATTCACTGATGGAAGTATAATGTAAGTTGTTCACAACTACCAAGTAACAAGCACATTTTAACAATAATTAATTGTGCGTTTATAAGAAATAATCCAATTTGTATTAACCAGTAGTGTTATTCGGTCATGGGGGGAGGGGAGATTGAAACATATTTTTCTAAAACATTTGGTTTATATCATTAGCACCTCTCAGTAAAACTATAGTTATCTGTAAAATGTAAAACGCGTATAAATGCATGCTCACATTAAAATAAATAGTTACATAATATTTAAATATTCACATTTACAAATTATAGGTATTATACTTTATTGGTACCTACTATAGTATTATCTAGATATAGTTTAACAACAGTTTCATAACGTTGCTGTTATTAAATTATTTGATAATTGATAAAGTTATATAAAATATGTTTTATACAGTGTTGGAGCATCACTCCACGATAAAATAATATTCAAACGCTCTGTGGTTTATTTTCCTACCACAGTATAATATATTTGTGCAATAGACATTAGTGTTTATTACAAAGTAAAGCTAGCATAAGGGATTCGTTATTTTTTGTATTACTTCTAAAAAAAATAATATTTGTATAATTAAAAAAGTACATAAATGTAGTTTACCAGTTTTGAAAAAAGCCATGGGGGATATAATACCTAAATTCCCACCTTTAATTATAGTATGGTACCAACATCAAAAAAAACTTTATGATTTATTTATTTAGTATATATTGCAAGGGTAGCATCAAAGGTAAGATATAATTCCAATATGTGGTCTTTGGTTGTAAACCTTACAAATATAATTATTTATTTAACTTTTCTATATTATAAATTTAGGATTATTGTTTTCATTTGATACAACGTTTATTAATTAAAATTTTCAACCAAGAAATTTAATATATTTTAGCTATATATTGTTAACTATTTAGGTGTAGGTTTTTTCAAAAAATTTAATTTTTATATTTGTATTAAATTACATTATCAAATTTGTTCAACAATAAATATTTTAGCCTAGTAAAAAAAATTGATTCTACAATAAAACTTTACAAATCACCATTCACCATTAATGAACTCACGTTAATATCAGAAGAGTATGATAGTATCTTTCAAACACTTTTAATTATTTCTATATACTTATATAACTTAATATTAATAACAATTACAAGAATAATTAAAAAATACGCTATTAGCTTAAATAATAATAAACGTTTAAATTAAAAGTCAATTATATAAGCTGAGTAATTATTACAGTATAACAGTATACATATTTAACAAAAAAAATTTAAATTGTATAAAAATCATTTATAATATATGTACAGTCGAGTCCTGATAACTCAAATCTCAAAAGGAATAAAAAATAAATTGGACTCATTCACATATTTTAAAACTTTGAGTTATTTTAGTTTGAGTTACCACGACTCGGCTGTAGTAGCAATAAGATATTTGTTGTAAATATTAATATTATGAAGAACAATAATATGCAAGTCTTTTTGTACATATAATTTACATAATGCTCCTATCAACAATTTGATTTTTTTTTTTACATATTACAGAAATACGATACTCTGCAAATAATTGACAATTTTCTTACCAAATAGGAACATAGGTATGTTAATTGTAATGATACACTTAATTTTAAATATTATTTATTTGTAAATTAATTACTATAAATTTAAATAAATAAACAATATATAAATTACATTAAAATGATTATGTATTAATTTTAATTGTAGGGGAGAGAGTTGTACCTTGAGCCTTGTGTACTTTGGTCTTATGTTTATTTCTTCCTTAATAATTGGTTTAGAATTAATTTGTGGAAGAAGGTATAGTCACTAGTTCTACAAAATTAAAATGTATCTATCCATAGTTAAAACAATAAAATCACTCATGAATTTATAGTAAAAAAACTTAATTTTGTCTATCAAAATAAAGATTTTTAGTTTTTTTTCAATATTAAAATTTGTGATAAAAGTACTTAAGGGTAGTGCCATTTTATATTAAATATTTTATAGAATTTAATAGTATAGTTAATTCATACAAAAAAATAGTATTAATATCTAAAAAGATACATTCTTTCCAAATTTGTATGCATGTATCTTGGACCAAATCATTAATTCTTAAATTTTAGAGGATTGAACTATATTTTTTATCATCTACCTAAGATTAAGTGGTTATATAATATTATCTATATTATACTACATTTTTTAGGTAGTTTATTATTTTTATGTAAATATATTTTTAATTTTTTTCTGTGTCTATGTTCCTATATTTCAATGTAAATTCCAAAGTAAATTCCAAGGACCATTGTTTAAAAAATTAAAATTATTTCAGAAGGCAGTTGAATCAGGATTTCAAAAAAAAAAACTCATGTGGGTATAGATTTATTATAATATCTACAATATTTTTAATATGCATTAATGTGAAATATTAACAATTAGAGCGGTTAGGGGATATTTAATAAAAATAGTCCCAAGGTACAACACTCTCCTCAAACATAATTATTTGCATTGATTTTTATGGATAGTTAACATAACAGTTGAATGATAAAACATAAATATAATAGGAGCTTAATTACAATAAGAACTTATACAAACTTCAAAGAAAAATAACAAGCAATATTTTAATATATCATTTTCAAAAAAATTATCTATTAATCAGTGCTCAAATTAGGAATTATTAAGTAGTAGAACTCAATCCGACAATTTAAAAACTGCGACCCAAGTGCAAAATTATTTACTATAATATGCTCTTGGAGAGTTTTGTGAATATGTTAATACATTTTACAGATTTTTATATTTATTTCATTATGTAGTTGATTACAAAACTTATATTTATAATAATAATAGTACACAATGGTAAATGGTATTGAGTCTTACAATAGTAAATGGTGATTAAGATATTAATACTTATTTAACCAGTGCATTAAATAATTAAAAAATTGTTTATTCTGAACTTAAGTTTATCTTCACTTTCTATTTGGAAATATGAGTGAAAGCTTAATTTAAAAAAAAAACAAAGTTTAAATTAATATTTATATTGGTTTTGGCATAATGCATAGTTAACTTATACTCACATGATTTGAGCAAAATTGTACGTACTTCATGGCACGCTCAACATTGATGGGGAACAAGTAAAACATATAGGCAAACATATTGTTAATGCGATCAAACAACATCAAGAGCATTAATTTTGTATGTTTATCGTTCTGGTTTTCTTTCTATAATTTTCAATAATTACAATTAATAAATTATAACTCCATGAGCCAATATGAAAATGGCAGCCTTACCTTTATTATTGCAAGACATTTATGAAATATGTCTATTTCGACTTCAATTTGTTTGTATAGCTGATCTTCGGTCGAATCGCCAATCAAGAGTGAATAGTCTAAGAACTCACGGTCGTCGTTTAACTTTCTTAAATTTTAAGAAACAAGATTATTAAAATTTACAAAGGGTCTCATGAAAAAATTGAACTTACTTGGTTTCCTCCA
The DNA here is from genome assembly GCA_008086715.1 of Sitobion miscanthi. Taxonomy (NCBI): domain Eukaryota; kingdom Metazoa; phylum Arthropoda; class Insecta; order Hemiptera; family Aphididae; genus Sitobion; species Sitobion miscanthi. The sequence continues at coordinate 4,000,367 of CM017801.1, read as the reverse complement.
ATGTCATGATGCGCTTGGCAAGATAAAATCTAGTTTCGGCGTTTATGCTCATGATCTTGGTAGTAACTAAATGTTTGTAAATTGTCTAAACCAATATAATACGACTAGCACGGCTCGATCGACTAACTCCAAATCACGTTACAGTGAATGGTTTGAACACAAACTATTTTGTTACTATTATTGCAAGTTGCAGACGACCACAAGACAGGGCATAGACGGGATCAAAATTTCAAATGTCACATCTCAGTTCACGAGTCGATAAGACAAATTACAATATTGTATTATTTAATAAATAATAATATTTATTACCTCGTGATATCGGTGTGGCCACGACTTTTAAGTTACCTGTTGATGACGAGCACGGCTATAGCTGATACTAGAGTGCCTTTATATAATATTATCTGGGCTCTCTAGCTGATACTGCAGTAGTAGTAGTGTTTACTGTTTACATGTATAGCCGTGGTTACGGTGGCGGCAGCGTCGGCGGCGTCGGCAGCAGCAGTGTACAGTGTTGCACATACCGGAGTGCAAACAATGAACTGGCAACAGCGCAACCAAAAATTGACGGGGCTGACCGCCAGACGCCACTACCCTACCACTACCATTAACCTACTATGAACTAATGGGCAGCGTATTCCACTCCGTCCCGCCCTCAATGCACGGGATCATATAAGAGAAAGAAAGAAGAAAGAACGAAGGGAGAAAAGAGAGAAGGAATATAAAATAGTAATCATAGACTTATAAACTAACACTGTATTTCTCCCACGTTTTCTTTTCTCTTTTACTCTATATCGTACCCCTAACCTCTCTCTTTAAGCGCTACCCATTAGTAAGTTTATAGGTATAAGGCCACTACCCACTCGTCTGTCCGTAATATAAACAACAAGGCATGTTATTTTGAGGTAAAGAACTATATTTATATGGCATTCGGGGTTATTTTTATTGACTATATTATTATATTTTTTTCTCCAACCATATAAACTAGTTGGTTTATAATAAACTAGCTAGTTTATATGGTCGAAGTTTATTTTAACTTGTATAATACTATAATGACATAACCTCAAAAAAAGTCTGCAGTGCAGCGCTCAATTTTATAGCGGCCAAATTTTGAAATGGATTTGCCTCACTAAGCGGAATGCTGATAGTAAATAGTTGTTCGACCTTATCTTCTAAGACCATGTCTTAAATCGTGGTTAGCAGTAATTTTGATTTCATTTAAAAATATGAAGGTTTTAGATAACAGATAAGTGATAAGACGATAAACCCAATAGTCCTATACTATAATTTATTTATAAAATATTGTCACTTAGTAGTTTATAATTTGATCAGCCGCCAAATGTTATTGTTCGATTAATACACACGGTCGGCATATTTTGTTTATCAAAAATCATATTATATTATATACGCTATACGCATTTGTATGATTTTAATAAAATATTTCGTTCCCTTATGTGAATGTGAAGTGTGAAGTGTGTTAACTATTATAAATTTCAATATTCATTTTTAATTTGAATAAAAAAAAATATAAAAATATAATCACTCTATAGAAAATGAAAATATTGATGATCCTGGAACCCTTTGTCAAAGTTCATCTTGTGAATTAAATATTACAGCAGCACTTCCAAAAAGTAAAAGTAAAATAATTGAGGCACTCTGCACAATAATGGCCTATTTCACCAAAAAATTAGAGGGAGTGAATTTTTATTTTTATTGAAAACAATTTATATCATATATATTGTATCATACCAATTAAGCATTTATGATTTATAATTACTAAAAATGTATCGTTACTTAAATTTTTTAGGTTTAATGGAATAGGCTACTTTACTTGTAAGAATTTTATAATTAACAAGTTTTTTCCAAAAGTTTTATTTTAAAGAACATGATGAATTACCACAGTTAAATTTAAACAATGGGTCGTCTTTTGATTTAGCTGACTTAGGGGTAGGCCGTAATTGTCCGGAAAATAAACGTCCGGAAAAATAAAATTACGGAAAATAAAAATTATGGAACGTAATAATTAGGAATGTAAAATCCCTGATCGTAATATTACGGAATGTAAGAGGCCGGAATGGTTGAAGTCCGGAAAATAAATAATCCGGAACGTAATAATCTGGAACGTAAAATCTCGGATTGTAATATTCCGGAATATAAGACCACGGAACGTAAAAATCCGGAACGTAAAATTCCGGAATTCAAAATCCCGGAACGTAATATGCCGGAAAATAATCATTGACTCCTAAACTTCCACGCCCAATACCACCACGATGATTTTCATGTGATAATATTGTACATGATAATTAAAATATATTGATAACAGATTGATTTGTAATTATCGCTTTTTCAAATTTTTTAGATAGGTTTATTATCAAAAATATTAAAGGCGTTCACATTTAAATATTAATTTTCTATTAAATCACCTTAATCTTCTTCTAATATATAAAAACATCATGTCACGATGTTAGTGTACGAACTCCTCTGTAACTGATCTACCAAGTCAGATTTTTTTGTATATTTTATAGGTCGTAAAGTATTTTCCACCCTCCTACCATCACCCGTGGAGGTGCGTAAACGGGGATTTTGTGATTTTCGTTGGATATTTTTGTTTATAAATGGTTGCTATTGATTATAAGAAATAATAAATTGAAATAAGTCTTTATTTATTTATAATTTTTTTAACAATTGCCATTTTTTACGGGCTTGTTGCCAAGTGCACGGGATCAGCTAGTATATTCTATAGAATATTAAATTTAAAACTTACAATATTATATACTACTATAGCTGATATCGCAAACTTCGTATTCCGTAAAAATTACAACTTTTAAGAAATTTGGGATTGTTTAACTCCTTTTGGGTATCTTTTTAGCCTCCCTGGTAGGAAAATGTGCAACAGTATATTAAGTGGGCAATGTGCAAAAATTTGATTTAATACATGCTTACGCTTGATCTGCTCGATCAACCAATGTCAAACAAATAATAAATTCTAATTTCTACTAATTTTTTCTCCTATAACCAATAGCAACCAGTTATAAACAAAAATGTCCACCAAAAATCTAAAAAAACTCAATTTAAGCACTTCCCCTGGTGGTGGTTGAAAAGTACTTTAGGATCTGTTCTCATACCTATGAAATATACAAAAATGTGATTTAGAAGTGTAGTTGGCGATTTATCAAATGTTATAAATATTTCTCCACGGTTATCTGCAGGATGCTTTTTAGTATGCGATGTACTGCTTCCGAACTCTTACCTCAAAATCTTATTGAAGCATATTGAATATTTGAATGTCAATGAATAATATTAAATATAATAATTTTATTATAATATATATATTATATTATATGTCAATTTTTTTTTAAAGATACGCAAACAGTTAATTGAATGGTATTTGACGATTTCTTTTATTTTTATTATTATTTATTTAACTCCCAATAACTAATTAATAATATATTTTATCAGTACCTAAAAAGGACGCTATTCATGTATTTGTTGTCTCCGTCTTACACATGCATGACATAGCAAATTGTCGTTCACTAGTTTCAATACTGTGCTGTTAGTTTTGATATTATAGTGAATTGACGTGTTATTAACATTTTAGGTAAGAACATTATAACAGGTATACCTGTGCTTAGGCGTTAGCGATTTTTTGATATTTTCATTTTCAAACAAGATAAAATAAAAATGCTCATGTCTTGGAAATTAAAATATCGAATAAAAGTCAATAATAAATAATATTCTTACCTAAAATGTTAAAAACATGGCAGTTCACTATAATATCAAAACTAACAGCTCATTATTGAAACTAGTGAACGAAAATTTGGTATGTCGTACGTGTGTAAGACAACACATGCATGGGTAGCATCCTCTTATAATAACAAAATTAAGGTTTATATTCGAATTTAGTTTTATATCTCTTTTATTAAATTGGTAGATCACCATATTGTAGTAGATCACTTGCTTCAAGAATGGTGCAATTTAGGCAGGAGCGTAGCATTTTTTAAGGAGAAATATTTAGGCAATTCATATGACATGTACATTTAGGCTGTGAGTAGTGTGAAATCTGTTATCTAGTATCCCGTTATCTACGTTTTCGTGTTTAACTCTCATGCCTACACCACTTAAAATTAAATATATTTTTTTTGCAAATGTTTATTATAAAATCGGTAGTAAATTAAACATACTCCCTGGAGATTTCGAAAAAAAATATTGAATTTACTTCTATTTTAAACCTTATGTGCCCAAAAATAAATAAAAACGTAATGCAATTATTTCACAGAATTATAAAAGCTCTTAATTTTATAAGGTTCTTTATAATTGAAAATTGAAAACTGATTTCCTAAAAAGCTTAGATATTTTTCAGTCAAATAATTCATATATTTAGGTAAATTAAAAATTAAAATCGGACATTTTGAAGTATGTTTAATTTACCACCGCTTATTGGTTATTTGGTTGTATAATAAATACGTGTGCTTCGATACCCCTTACAGTGATGTTCTAGAACAATATTTTTCACTCGGGAGCCGGGACTAACAAAATTTTATGACCACCACCTTTTGATGAAAAAATAATTTACCAACTTTCTTACTGTCATAGTAAATTACATATATATAGATAAAAATGTAGGTTACATTGTACACACAAAATAGGCATAAATTCACTTTAGTTACTCAGAATTTTTTTTTTTTATCCATTAGAGTACCTAATTTGGCAAAATCAAATGCTAAATACTTTTGTTTAAAATATATACTTTGTTGACTACTAAATATTGATTTAATATTTTGTTTGATTCAATTTATTCTTATATAACACAGTTTATAACCTACCTATAAGTTAATATTGACTGAAAAACATACAATAATAGCACATGGCTTATGTAGGTATAAGAATATGACTATATACTATCTATATAATATTACTGACTTATCCAATTCAGTCAAAACAACCCAAATAATCATGTAAAAAATCTAATATAACAATAAATTGTCCATACATGACAATCTCAAAAAGTTGAAAATGTATAAAATGTTCAATTTTTATAGTTAGGATTGAAAATTTAAAACTCATCGGTTTTTCATTAGCGGTTCTACTGTAACCAAAAAATCTTAAATATTTATATACACTTTTTTATAAGTTCAAAATTGGATAAAATTGGGTATTTAAGCGAAGAATAAAATTTTTATTATGTTGTTGTGATTTAAAAATATTAGTAGGTAGTTGAAACTTTTATAGTATATTAATATATTTTATACACAGTGACATTTTAGTATACAATTTTTTTGAGAAAAATTAATTTAACCTACTGTATTGCTTATGTAAAATAAATTACTTTAATAGCAATAATGTCATAAAATATGGTTTGTAATTTATTACAGGCTGCATATTGACTGTCTTCGTACAGAACCGTTTCTCATATTCAATCATTATACATGCACTAGCCATGGTATGGAGTGTGTGTTTATGTAGGGGGAGGGGGTGATCCGGATGCGTATTTACATATGCCACTTGAATCGATCACCTTAGTGTAATTCAGGTAGGTACGGTTTGGAAACCAATAAATCATATACATTCCCTACTGGTATTCATCCATATTAATATTATATTACACTATATTCTGTCTAACTATTTAAAGATATTTATAATATAATAAGACCATTAATATATAAGACTATCATATTTGGTAAAATATTATATTGTACCTACTATATACTGTCCAACTATCAATTATCATATTTTATATAAAAATTACAAGTATTAAATACTCAAATAAAGGTAAGTAATCCTTACATTCACTTTATTATAATATAATCTTAAAATTATTTGGGATATTATAATCATAATATTTACATACATTTTATATTTTAAATATATCATATTTGGTAAATTATGAAATATTAACTCGAGTTAAGTTAATAAGTTGATAAGGATTAAATACTGACATATTAAATATATTTAATGAGTTTTTGCGTTTGGAGTATTTTCATTTATATTTACTGCCAAGCATCTTTTCTTTTTCCTTCAGAGGATGAGTAGATGGGTAACTTTTTAACTGTATTTGCTCTCAAAATACTTCTGTACGCCACTGATCTTGGAATGTATTTCCAACCTTATTTCATATTAAGGTTTAGTCTTAAACTTTAAAGTAGGTACCTACATGGTAGGTACAACATATTCTTAATTATTGTATACGTCCAATATCTAAAAATGTTAGGCACCATTAAATCATACTATATTCCGGATATTTACGTTCCGGAATAATACATTCCGTGGTTTTACATCGCGGAATATTACGATCCGTGATTTTATATTCCGGATTATTATGTGCCGTAGTTTTACGTTCCGGATTATTTAGTTTCAGGACTTTTACCGTTACGGGTTTTTAAATTCCGTAATATTACTCTCCGGGGTTTTAAAATCCGTAATATTACGTTCTGGAATTCTACGTTCCGAAATATAACGTTCCGGAATTCTACGTTCCGAAATATAACGTTCCGGGATATTAAATTCCGGGATTGTACGTTCCGTATTATTGCTTTCCGGACTTTAATAGCCCCCCGACTTCGGTACATTGGATACTGGATCATGCTAAATATTTACTTTAACTTTAAAATACATTAAAAATTAAAATATATTATATTTATTCCTTCTTATGGTCCTGATAAGTTTATTTTAATCTTAGACTTACACAAAAACCAAATTTGGAAAGCAGTATAGATCATTCCAAAGTGAATGGTTTAAATTAAAAACTTCCCCGACCAGGACCGCTGATTTACCTTTTTTCTCGACCTATCTTCTTTCCCAAAGTCTAAATTTCATCGCAATCGGATGAATGGTTTATGAATGCATAAGGACATAGACATTAAGTACAAATATCATATATTTAGTTATAGATTATTGATTAACCGGTGTCACGTAAATACATCGCGGTAAATTGGTCACAGTAATTTGGGCGCGGGTGTAATATTTAATTCTGGGAGGACTAACAAAATTATTTATTTAATAAATAATAACCCATAGAGGCTTATATCTAAATCAATAAGGGATATTTTGTGAGGGGCTAAATCTTAGTAACGGGGCAAAGCCCCCCCCCCTAGTTGCGCCAATGATGCCTATGTACAATATTTTATACTTAATCAAATTCTGTGTATAATTATATAAATATAATATGTCACAGACAGCCAAAACAAAACTATATAAAAATAAAATTTTAATTATAATTACAACTGAAAATTAACAGCTATCCGACGTAAATAATTTTGAATATTAGTGGGTTAAATGTTAAAGTTAATTTTTTAATACTAATTGCAGAATCTTTTTTCTTTTTTGTTAATTATATTCTAGAAAGTAAAATTAAATTATAATAATGTTTTTACTGTTGATACAACTGATCCAATAACAGTATAGGTACTCAGTTGGGATGTTTTCATTACTTTCTTTAAATCTTTCATAATATATTCCCTTCGTTTTAATTTAGGTATGTCAGGTACATGGTTGTCATGCTCAACATATTTAATTACAGTTTCATCTCGAGTGTGAACATGACCACCACAGCTGAATTGTAAGTAATTGTTTGTAATCATTACATTTCCAAATGATTTTTTCGTTCACGTCTTTTTCTTTTTGGTGCATATAATTATTGTGAACCAATAACTTTTGATTCCGTTGACTCAAAATATAATATAAAGGCATTTTATTTCAAAAATTATTATAGGGATAAATAATTAAATACACGGCACTGTATAATTGTATACACGGGGTACGAATCGTCAATCGTAACAAGCGTTGATGATAAACTGACAGTAAAATACAAAGTTCAAATGTAAACATAACACATCATAGGATTTTTCTTGACAAAGCATCTAATCGCGAAATCGATATATCGTAATAGAGACGACGATAATATAAAACGATATCGAACTATATGACGCACGACGATATTACACCACGACCAATTTACAACACCCAAATTACATGGAACCAAATTAACAATTTGTATTATTTTATTTTAATTGTCTTCCACATATTCTTTTGAAAAATTCGAATATTGATCATAGATTTTAGCTTTAAATACACCATTAAAAAGTGCTTCTAAAACTATTATTTGATCAGTTTAAAATTAAAAATGTTTCATTTTTAAGTTAAAATCGTTTTAATTATTTGTGGTAAATAATTTATTAGTCCACTATATTGTGAAATGCTTTCTAAATGGCCAGTCATCACAATACTGTGTGAGTGTGCTTGATTTTTCGTAAAAAAATACTAATTCTGGTCATCTCCCTGAAATGGGCGTATTATTTTCATTTTCCCCGGGGTGTTAAAAAGCTAAGATCGGGCCCTAAATAATATACTCCGTTCCACGTTTCATGCATCCGACTGTCGCGATGGCTGCCAAAACGAAGGCCAAATTACTCCCAATGTTTACTGCCCGGTGACGGGAAAGTCGTTGCCGACAACCGAACGTTTGACTATCGTATCGGAACGTGCAAAAGCGCATCGAGTATCGACCGGCGAAAAAACATGTAGCTACCTTCTCTCTTGGAATGGAGTATATAAATCCTACGATCTCTTTTTCCAGTATGGTGTTTTCCGGGTCATAGGTTGGCGACCTATACTCTAAACCAAGGCGTCAGCAACCATAATATTTCAAAATATTCTGTAAATGTGATTTTAAGGTACACATTTTCTGATAAATGCAGTTCATATTAATTCTGTATAGAATTTTGGCTATAATTTATAATTCTTTATTATAGGTAGTAAATAATTAAATTAACGATACATAATAGAATAAAGCAGTATTTTGTATTCAATGATAAATAATAGAATAAAACAATATTTTGTAGGCATTTAAAATTTTTAGAGGGTTATTTTGCTTAAGTGGGAAAATATTTTGTCACTTATAAGTTGTTTAAATTAAAAATGTCAAGTATGTACAAAGTAATTTTTTAAGCATGCTCACCCCCATATTTTGTTCTCTTTAATAGTAAATTGATTCAAATTCTTATTTACCTAAAGAATTTTAAGTATACCTAAGACCATATTTTCAAATTTCTAATATATTTTGAACTACTTAGTATCCTGTGTCGCATACAAACTTCTATTTTTCAAATGTAAACCCCCATATTTTACTGCAAAATATTTAGCGGATGATTTTCTTGGAAATGTTGATATGTCTAAATCAAAATTCTAATGAGTAATGAGTAGTTTTTAAGTTATTAAAATGTTTATATTAGTAATAATAATTCTTAAAAATGGTTTTATAAAAATAAAAACTATATTATGACGTAATATTATAGATATAATATTTATTAAACTCGTTTCATTTTTACAAATTATTTATATTGATAAAATACAAACTTTTTCAAATCGTCTAAGCCTCCATATCTACTTAGCCCATTATTACAGCTATACTAATTGAGTTTGAGATTATTTAAGGTACTACACTATAGTCGGGTCCCTAATAGTTTTTGGTAATTACCATACTATACCAACATTTTTCTTCATATTTAAGCATACTGCCTATGATCTATTTAAAGTGTAGACCAAAGTAACGGATAAAAATATTTTTTGGTTTCTTTGACTTTAACAATATAAATATTATAAGATGATAAAAATGTAGGTACAATACCAAAAAAAAATATTAAAAGTTTAAAAAATCTATCACGGGACACCCTATATATGTTGAAATGCATTATGATTTATAGCAATAACTTGATATACATATTATAATATCTACCTATATAATAAAATATAATAAATATATGTTAAAGTATGATTTCAAATACATTTTAATGTACATCATAATGAAAATGGCATATGCAATATGTCCTTACTTTAAGAATATTTTTGATTTATTTCTTTTTATAAACCATGAATATTTCTTTTTTTAGTATTTATAGTATATTTATGTAAGTAGTTACATTTACATTTTTGTCCAAACATTTACAATTTTTTCATTTATTTATTTTGTATACTGCATCGATAATTTTCATACTATAATAAGGAAATAGTAAGAATGTAATTTTCAATGCTTCGTCGTACACTCTTGAAATTGGCCTATAGCTGCGCTTGCTTTTCTTACGTTGCTCAAACAGTTAACAGCAGCCATGGCCGTATTAGGATTATCCGAATGTATACATTTTTTTAAAAACTAAACGATTTCAAGAACATTTTTAAATAAGTAAGTACCAACATTATTTCTTTAAAAAAATGCTAACATACCGGAAGGAATCCTAACGCCTCAATCCTTACACAATTTAAGGGGTCTTCAGATAATCCGCTAAGCGCAAGAGGAACGTTGTCTCGGACGACTTTGTGCTCAGAATGCGTGTACTTAATTAATTTATCTATAATTTGTTTGCAGCTGAATCTACGTGCAGTCACACCAACAGTGCAGCATTTACCCAAAGCTTTGCAGAGATTGGCTCTCAAGTTCGTGTGCTCCTGTAACAGATAATAATATAAATGGGTAGGCACCTATAGATTTTTCTGTAAGAACACATATGGTTATTATTTTATTACTTACCTACTTATTTAATATATTATCTTATTATGTGTAGGTGGATATAATATTTTTATAAGTATTATATCGTACTGCACCACTATTAAAATGTAAATTTACCGTAGATACGAGTTTTGCCAAATTTTCGACAATTCCTGCGTCGACCATTATTTTTGAATTCTCATCGAACGTAGCAATAACGACGATCAGATGACAAACTGCCGCTAAAAAGTCCAAATTCTTGTGCGTCAATAAATCTACCAGGTCACAAATCGCCTCGTACATTCCCTTTAGAGGGTTCAAGCTGAACTAAAAAACGCACAAAATAAAATATTTTAAAAAAAACGAATAAGAAACAACTATGAAGTATCACGTTTAAGGTGGGTTTACAATATACACGTTTGCCGTGTACATGAAAAATATTCAGCTATGTCCATCAACACGGTATAGTGGTTAATCATGTGGTAACTTAACCTAACCAACCAATCACAGCACGTACGTGTATAAGAAAACTCGCCTTTACAATATAATATAATATTGATATAATAGGTATATTTTACTTGTGTGTTTTCGACTATCATGGCCAGGCATTCGGCAGCGGCTATAATCGTTTGCGGTTCGTAAAAATCTTCGTACTTGTCGAACTCGTCCACGTCCAGGGACGGCAACAGTACGAAAATCAACCTAAACCCCTTGGCCTCGTCGATCATTTCCATGCTCTGCGGGTCGCTAGATGCTCGACCTATAGCGGTGCACACGTGTGCCAACACAAGGCTGTGCAGGCTAGTATTGAGCAGTTCCAGATACTTTGGCACGGCAAATTGCCTGAGCTTGCCACGCAACGATTCGGATTTCCACAATTCAGACAGCGTGGCGACTGCGTAGCCGATTACCCGGTCATCGAATTTGTATGCCAACAGTTCTAGAAGGACATCTACGATGCGGTCTTTCTCGATCACTTGTCTGCATTTTGTGTGCAATGAGCTCTTCCACAGCACGGTGATGATCAACACCATAACGTGGTCGTCGTTTCTGCAGGACGCAACGGTATAATTAATAATTGTAGTCGTTTTATTAAGATTGTTGAATTTCAAGCTTGTAGCAGTGTATATTATATATAGCAGGTAATACGAGTTTAAGGTTAGTCGTAATATTAATATGAAATAGATAGGTACTCAAACATAAAATTGTGTTATTATAAATACGTGTTTATTATTGAAACAATCTTCATTGACTGCTGTGTCTTGTACAAGACCCACACATCGCGTATGGTAGCCGGTAGGACGTTCCCCCGCCATATATATATGTATAAACGTTATTTAATACGTAACACCTCTTTTCTTATAATAATTATGATTTAATTTAATACAATTGTAAACATTTCAATTTATTATCTGTTTATGATAACAATATTGAAACGCGGATAGCACGGATATTTCGGCACCAGAATCGACGAGAAACTGTTGGCCGGTACGCGTATCGCTGACGAACACGCGGCGTGTCGCGCGGGCGGCGGAAGTCAGCGGAGCTTCCGCCGCTTCCACTAGTTTTCCGAGCGGAAGCTACACGGGTTGTGGCAATTTTTTGCCTCTTTCCCGAAACGGTTGTGGTAGTAACAAAAGTCCCTGTTTCGCTGGCGCGATTGTGAGCGATTGCGAGACCGTGAACGCGTAGAATTTCTTTGCCGTGATTGTTGGTCTTGCTTCGACTGCGACGTGACGAGAGCGGCTATTTGTGTGGTTAACGCGGTAATTGCACATTCCATCGTTTGGAATCGATGTTCGAGTGTATTGGACGAGGAAATGGCAGAGATTTTGCGTCCATCACGTGATCGGCCCGATCAGCGCGCTCGGCAGCTCGGCTAAGGTGTCCAAAGGTCCGACGAGACCGGAGATGACAGTGAGAATGGTGGGAGGTAGTTTTTGCATCCAGAACTCTTTAAGCGCGGCGTCGCAGATGCCTTCGGGAAGGACACTTCGCATGTCTCGGAGCATTTGCGACGGGCGGTGGTCGCCCATGCCCCCGTGTTGAACGATGGTGCGGAAGCGAGTCGCTTGTGGAACGGCGTAGGCCGAAATGAGACGATCCCGTACTGCTGAATACTGCGCGTTCGGACCTAGCATGTCCGATACCGTTCGGATTCCGTCCTCGTCTAATGCCGTGAGCACGTGGTTCAGCTTGGTCAGATCTGCTCTTATCCGGTTGTTATGAAAGACAGCTTCGGCATGTGTGAACCATTGCTGTGGTGAGTGACGCCAAAATCCGGGAAGACGAACGTGTTCGATCGCGGAAATATTTTGCGGAGGCGGTATCAGACCGGGAGCGTTTAACGGCTGTTGTTGCGCGGACGCAGCGTTCAGGTCGACGCGATTTTCGTTCAGGAGTTCGCCGTCGGCAGCAAAAACGTCAAACAGATTCATTGCGTGAGTTGAAAAAAGAAAAAAGCGTGCTGTGTGTTCGAATTGTCGAGGTCACCAATTTGGTTTTAACCTTTTTGTTGAATAAACGTTGACAGATTGTCAATTTGATAAGGTTACCAATATTAAAATAAATAATTACTAATTAAAAATATGAGTCGTTTATTATTGACGAAAAAAAGTATTCATTATAAATTAATTATAAAATCTCGATTGAACAATGGCGCACGAACGCGAGTATAATATATACGTGGTTTTATTGTAGCCGGGCGTAACGTTTGGCAACGAAAGAGAGCGGTGCGTTGCGGCGATGTACGTGCGAAAAGGAGGGGGCGCGCGGCTTGCGGCGGTTGGCGCGCTGATACTGCGGTTACGAAACGTCGTTGTTGTGGATCACCACAATATGTTATAAACGATAGATAGGTAATTTAAATTGTTATTTTTTTGAAAACAACATTCATATTTTAGGAAAATGTGTTTGTGTTGAGAAGACTGAGTAGTTCTTGAGGATCTAGGAATTGATTATGTCGATACGGTTGATGCTCATAAGCGTCCGAACAGGGTAGGTATGCCAGGTGTGTCGTGGTCTGTGGCTATTGCCTATTTGTACGACTTTCATTCATTTTGGGCTTTGTTTAATGTTCAAGTTACAAAATAAATAGTAAGAATAATAACCAAGAAGTATGACTATACCAACATTTAGACAACCAGTTAAATAAAATAAACATAAATGGTGATATAAACTCATCTCTACCATTCAATCATCGTTAGATCGTGTTAATATACATTTTTATTCCAAGACATGTGTTCCTTCTTTTACTTATAAAAAACTAAAAAAACCTATAACTTTCTATTATTAAAAATCTGATTTTAAGTTGGGTGATGTAATTGATGTAAATAAGGAATGATTTTATTTAATATTCTAATGTAGATGTATAATAATTTATTATTTTTATTTATATTTATAAAAATTTTACAAAATATACCTACTTATTTTTTAGATAATAATCTATTTGTTGAAACATATAAACATTAGTAGTTAGGTAGGTAATAACCAATATAAGTATTTATGAATTTATTATATTTTGCATTATATTTTGTCTATTTTTTTTAACTGGGAGGAGGGGAGTTATGTTAGGTTTTCTTAAATGCATTTAAGGGAAAATACTCCGTTTTCTTCATGACACACCTTACAACAAATAATTGCTGTGACGCCTATGTTGATGCTATACTATGAGTTGGTTGAGATTGAGTCCACTGTCTTCGAGACCTTATAAATGGAGTTAATTTGACTTTGGAGTCAGTCAAAGGGTTTTTTAGGAACCAGGTTTACCAACATAAACTGGGTTATTGGTGGTACGATTCATAGTACTTTTAATTGAAGTTTCGTAATAATTATCAATTCTTATTTTATGAAAGTTAGAAGTAACCTAGTCGTAGTTTTCATAAATATTATTATATTAGGGTCACTAACACGAGTTATCTCGGTGAGAGGTTTGTATTAATATACAATATAGGTACATACTAATATATTATCATTATAATTATTATGTAATTATGAAATAAAAAATGAATAAATATTATTTATAGTCAATAATTATTGTTATCATATTATAGTTGCCCTTTATAGAAGTTCTAATATTTTTATGTTTTTTTTATGTATATGGACATAATATATTTTTAGAAAATAAATTATAGCTAAAATTAATGATTACAAAATCGGGCTCATCTGTTTTGTCTCGTTTTTATAAGGAATAGATTGCTAAAACCGAAAGTGGTTGGCTAAATACCTCATAGGTAAAAACCACATCTGGTAAATATTTTGAAATAACTGGAACCAAATTACGTAACAAAATACCATCCTCTTTAATAAACCTACCAATTAATTTATTAAAAAAAAAAAAAACATTTTGCAATGGTTAATGGAATCTTCTGATGAATTAATAATATTGTATTCAATTTTAATCATTATTATTTCTGCAGACACAGATTGCAACTATGTATTACTTTTATAGAATTAACTATTCTGTGTTAGTATCTATACTGTCGAATAGTTTATACATATTATTTTTAACTTCTTAATTAATGAAATCAATGAAATACCTTATTAAATATTTTGAAATCCTATTTAAAAAAAATTGTTATAATGAAAATATTAATTGAGCACTATGTTATTACATTAAAAAAATCAACGGTACCTGGTTTATTGAAATCTAAATTTCTACACGGGAAAACTATTTTGATAATTTGCCATTTGTAATAATGCACTAAAATTTGATCGGCCAAAGATTCCATTCTGACTTGATTAATTATGTGCATATACTTATACAATTATACCTACTATAATAGGCGCGGATTCAAGGGTACTCTGGGTGCTCGGACGTTGTCCCACTGTTATCTAAGCCACCAGTAAAATAAATCTGTACCATAAATTATGTAATTTAAAATAGAAAGGTATAAACAATTTCTTTTGAGCACCTTCTTTTAAATTATTCTGAATCCGCACCTGCACTATACTATAATTATATATATTTAATCTATAGGTTTATTTTTACTGGAATTTTGTAACAGCTTTGAATAGGGTTTCCATACCCTTGTGTTTCAGTAGAACATTGTATATAGCAGGATTACCGTCAAACATGCACAGTATCGTTTCGGCCGCTTTTTCCGCGAGCTGGGTAGAATCACTGACCAAAAATTGTATGACCTGCTGTAAAATGTTCTGCTCCTTAAGAGCTACTCTAATATGTACGTCTGTTTTTTGTCCAGCGACTTCTGGCCGTGTACGGCAACATTCCGCCACTAAACTCATTATGGAAACTTGGGTTTCGCCATGTTTTGAGTTCAACAATTGCGATAACAGCTGTACGAACCCGGTTTCCCTATAATAACGTATATTTTGTTTATGAATGACTTGCCATGGAAATAAATGTACATTAACTTCACCACAACTGTTCTTGGCATTTTAAAGACCGGCATAACTGTCTTAGAGTGCCGGAACAGCAGTTCATCAAACCCACTGCGGCCCGATTTATCTCGTTCATACTATTCAAGTGCATGGGTAATACGTGTTTCGATACGTTCATCATTTGCACCTTAAACATCGATAGTCGTTTTTATTATAATATGAGACCGGACACCGGTAGTTGTGTGGTTAGGTACAATGTGTAAACGACAGGGGTCGAAAATACTTTCCATACGTACCATGGTCTTAATTCCACCACTCAAGCGTATAAGCTTCCTGCCTCTCCTCAGTTTCGCGATATTCTGTAACGTTTCCGAAGCCAAGTATTTAACTTTATAGTTGTTTTTGAACAATAAAATGGCAATCAAAGGTTTCACCGCGTCCAATGTACACAACGAGCATTGGATTCCGTAATGTTGGGACATTTCATGTACAATGATCAAAGCATTTTCCTAAAATATTGTCGTTGCATTGAGATAAAAAGAATATATAGTGAAACATATACCTAGGTATACTATAGCTACAATAATTCAATGGTTTTCTGTATACCATACATTCGTCGTTGTTACATTCAAGTATGTTAATCAACACTTTGAAACCATTTAAAGCAATAAACATGTTTTGATAAGGTCCCTCCAAAATTTTTTCAGCTTTAAGTTTGGTCAACGCGGCCAATGTTTTTGTCGGGTCAGTATTCTAAAGTTTCAAAGAATTTCAAAAATATAAGTAAATAAAAAATAAACAAATATTTCGATGTTACCAGTTAAAAGTTAAAACCAGAAATCGGTCCAAACAAGTTTTAACTAGACAATACTAGTTATCGCAAACCCATTTCGTTAAACCTGATTTTTACTATCTACTCGTCCCGTCACCAGATCAATTCTTCAGGTTACCAAATTTTTTTTTTTTTTGGGGGGGGGGAGCAACGATTAGGTCCAGGGCAATGTCTCCCCCTTGTTCCCCATGGTTACAAGTCTACTACCTAGTTAACCTCAATTTTAAATGTGGGTAACATTGATCGTGTTGTTCAACCCTTTTGAGCATTTGCGTAGACAACACTAGCTTAAGAATCTTAAGAAAAAGAATCATTATATTATTATAATGACATTGCAAAAGACTAAAGATGCGTATGATTCTGTAGAGCCGAGGACTAAAAATAGTATGAATATAATAAATGTTCTTCACTGCTTGTACATCTACTACCTACTGGTTACTCATATATAGTTATGTCCAGGTCAATGATATAAAAAAACTTCTGAAAACCGATTTTCTCTACTCTCTAAAGAATTCTAGGTTTCACTTTTCACCAATATGATATTTTAGACACAAGTAGTTCTAATTAAAAAAAGAAAGTTAAAACTAGTTATACAGTTAAGGATTCTGTTTAATTCTATAGATTTAACTAGGTACCTACCAGGGCCGGATCTAGGGGGGGGGAAGTCGGGGATTTATCCCTGGGCGTATAATTTTCGTGGGTGTATTTTTAAGGCTTTAAATTTTAAAATTGAAAATGGACTTTAAAACAAAAGTCGAAACTACAAAATAATATTTTACAGGAAATGTGTAATATTGGGTATAGGAATAAAATAAAAAAAATTTATTTTTAATCGAGATAAGTAGTAACTAATAAGTAATAACATTGATTAACAAATTAAAAAGGACAAAATATGAAATAGGTACGCAATGCCGTGGAAATACCCGTCTGAAACTATCAACGGCCAACTGTACACACTGTACGCGCCTATAGTCTATCATAGATTAATGTACGTACTCTCCGATTAGTGATATAATAAAATATAGTAAATTACATCGTTGTCTTTCATATAATATATATAATATATTATATATATATTATTATCTATGTAGATAAAAATAAGTGTACATTTTGAATAAATTTTATAACTCAAAATCCACCAAACCGATTTCGATATATTAATATATTTTATACATTTTTTTTATATATTACGTAGATAGTTTTTTTAAAACTTTATCTTAAAAATGGCTCTATAAATTGTAATTTATTGTTATGTAAAACAATTGAATATTTTTTCAAATAGGTACTACATAAAATGTTACTTACTACTAATTTAATTGTTTTAAAATTATTTATTAAATTACATGTTCGTAGCTTTATAAATACAAGTATACAACTATTAATTTTCTAGATAAACTTGATAGTACAAAAGTACAACATAATTAAATAATTAAAACAAAAATACTATCCTATTGATATGTAGCCCAAGTCAGATTGAATATTATGTTTTACACATTATATTAAAATAATTTAAAAGGAAATTTATATTCTACTAGTTGATCTTGTGCACTTCGTTGCCCGTTAAATGTACCAAATCTATATGACTCAAACTTTGTTCAATTCGTTATTTAATATTCGATGTATGGTATTCAAAATTTATCTTAACTTTTCTGTTGCCTGGAATAAAAATTCTGATTCGCAGCAGTATATTACCAGGTAGGCAATCTATCTATGGCAGATCGCGGACCCGGTGCTGTTTGTACGTAAGTGTATGATTTAACTCTAAAGTATCAAAGTTATACCAAGTATAATAATACGATGGATTAATATAATCAATTAATACATAATCCTAACCTAATCTAACCGTACTAAAATCCAATGAATAAAAAAACCAAATTTAACCCTTTTTAAATTAGCTAATCTTCTTCCCAGAGATCTGCACACAAACATTAATTTATATAAAATATAGCTGATCTTGCGCACTTCGTAGCCCATAAAAAACTACAAAAAAATTGTGATTGTTCAACTCCTTTTTGGTATAACTCACTGCAGTAAGTGCAACTCAGCCACCCTGGTAGACAATGTGCGAAAATTCGATTTGATGCATATTTGTACCTGATCTGCCTAATTAACCAATAGCAACCATTTATAAACAAATATTTCCATCGTAAATCTCAAAATCCCTGTTTGAGCACTTCTATTAATTGGTGGTAGAGTGATGTTATATAGCGTATAGCCTTCCTCGATGAATGGACTATCCAACAAAAAAATAATTTTTCAATTCGAACCAGTAGTTCCTGAGATTAACGCGTTCAAACACAAACTCTACAGCTTTATATATTAGTATAGATTTGGTTAGTTTTTTCATCTAATTTATTTTTATAGCTAAATAAATCAAATAGACAACCGGGTTCTTATTATTTTGGAAATTTATAAAATGTAGAATATAGAATGTAGATATCTTAGTATATACATTTAATCCATAAGTTATAATCAATGATAAAGTAAATTTTTTTATCATGTTATAATCATTAAATTACAATTTTCAGTACATAATTACATTTTTGTTTCATTGTATTTTTTCCGTACCTAGGTACATATTATTAAGTTTTGATTGTAACAAATATTAAAAATGTATAATATTGTTATGTTGTAAATTAAATATTGTTCTTTTACATAAAGACTTTTATATTTAAAGTAAGCACAATGGATACCTAATTTATATTTGTAAATAACTAATAATTCATGCATGTTATTATTATCAGTATTATTTATTCTAAACCTGGAACTTAGAAATATCGACCACAGATTTTATATTTAAATATACAATTAAGAAGTGCTTCTAAACTATTACTTGATTAGTTTAAAATTGAAAATGTTTCATTTTTAAGTTAAAATTGCTTAAATTATTCGTGGTAAATAATTTATTGGTCAAGTATATTGCGAAAGGTTCTGTAAATGGTTGGTCCTCACAATACTCTGTGAGTGTGCTTTATTTTTCGTGTAAAAAAATACTAATTTTGGTCATCTCCTGAAATGGGCGTATTTTTTTCATTTTCCCCGGGTGTTAAAAAGCTTAGATCCAGCTCTGGTACCTGGTAATAATCAGCATTGACGAAAGAAGTTTGTGAATGCTAAAACTAATATTGATAGATTTTTGTATTTATTAACAACGTATTGTACAGCATGGATTATTGGATTACACTATACACTATCAACTACCGATTACCTATATAATATAATTTAATATTATCTACGTTATATACCTAATAATAAGATAAGTACGTGTGAAATTGTTTCACCTATAGTAAAATGTAGCCTGTCGGTACATTGCAACGCACTCTCGGAATCTTAGAACCTAAAAGAAATAATATGTTTATTTCACAATAAATCCCTAGTACGTAAGCAACCAAAGATTTTACGAAAAACAACACCATGTTATTGTACATTATAATCTAATCACCATTATATTAATTATTAAAGATTTTATTAACAAGTTGTTTAAGTATCATAGAAATATCATAATGGATTTTACAATTCCGGGATGACCCGCCCAAAGCGCCTCTCATATTGTGATGAATGGCATATTATCTATTCACGAATACGTAAAAAACATTAATTTAGGAAAAACAACTAGAAGGGCATTGGCTATATTGTAGGACTTCTGCTCCAGGAAAGGAGTAACAGGAACCTTATTTATAAGAAGTTCGTTGCGCATAATTGTAAAATGTAGTTAGTATAGCCCTTGAGTCCTGAGGACCTTACACCACATGACTTGTACTTAAACAATTTTAACTTTTGTTATATTTATACACATCTATTTTATTTTAAACTGCTTGAAATTGCTTAATCAATTAAATCACTTTACAATTTACTTCATTCCTGGCAGAGCCGTATATAACACAATATTTACAAGTCACAATTATATAAATATTATATTTATAACACAATTTTCTCCAAAATATGTTGGCTTTCTTACTACTTAGTTCTTACAATATATTTGTACATAGATAATCAATAATCATTAAACGATGAAATAAGATAACAGCAAATGGTGGTAAGATCACAACGAATTTAATAAGAGAGTGGGACCTTCCCCGTTTTTGATCGGCTTTTATATCAATATATATTATGTACTTAAAAGAATACAATATATAATAATATTGATATTAAAATATATTTTCCCACTATTATTATTATTATTATCATACCATTATATTAACCACGAATGAAAATCATAGAATTTTCACACCAGTTTTGACGATTTTGTTTATTACGAAGTTATGAAGTTATGAGCATACCTATCTATCTATTCATGAATAATTATTACAGGCACAAGTGTACAACATCTACAT
Organism: Sitobion miscanthi; assembly: GCA_008086715.1. NCBI lineage: Eukaryota > Metazoa > Arthropoda > Insecta > Hemiptera > Aphididae > Sitobion > Sitobion miscanthi. Next base: position 3,979,384 of record CM017801.1, on the reverse strand, counting down.
GTAATATTCAATCATTTTGGTTGTATACCATTTAGTAATAATAGTTAATAGTTCCACACAGTGTTTATATAGGTAGATAATGCTAGTAATAACTAGTTACCCATAGAACATGTGTACAATTTATAAATTAGATATTTGCAGAGCTTAACACAATACACAAATGCATGTAAAACAAATAAAAATAATATGCAACCATTTAGGCAATATATATTAAATAGGCATTATATTATATAGTAGGTTTATGATATTATGTTGTATTAGTTTATATTTTATAATACAACATTTCACAATTAGTGCCTATATAAAATATATAATAAAATAAGATATAGGCAATATTTATTATTTATCTACTAACGGTTTTTGAACGTGGCTGTATGCTATCTTAAAAATATTACTTATCTAATACTTAGCTGTTACAATCCGGTCCCACAAACTTGATACAAAATGTAATAAATTAGTATTAATGCTGTAAAATATATTTGTAGATACACCTACCGAATATTCCATTACCTAGATTACTTACCTTCTAATTTAAATTTGTTCACCTTAATTTCTGCTAACAGTCTTCTTAAACCTTCGAAATCAGATTTTTCTAGTCCTGTGTTCAATGCTGGATTATACCATCGTTGTTCTTCGATTTCAGTTTGAGTTAAACTATCAGTAGAACTGTTGTCCAAATCTTCTGGTGGTGTTACATCGATAACAAGTGGTGCAACAACAGTCTTGAAATCAAGTTATTATTTTTTTTACCTTACAACTATTTTTAATCGAATGCATAATATTTTAATATATTTTAGTCGCTCTCATACATTTATAACAATATATTATTATATTCAATAGGTATTCACAATAATTAATAATACATCATAGTCTATTTTTCTATAGTCTATAATTTATATTACTTGTGGATCTTTCACTCAATTATTACTCCCAAAAAATAATCCTATCCTTGTTTTTACCAGCCTGCCGGCTGCCACCAAAATAACAGTAAGTACCTAACATATTACTCTCATTACCATAAATTTAGTTTTATCTTCTTCATCAAGTGTAAACACTGATTCGTTTTCATCGCCTTTTATATCACCTTGTTCTTGCCGTTTAGTTCCAATTTCTAGATTTTCAGGAGCAGAGACTCCCAATAAAACAAAAACATCTTTTGACGCTAACTCAACTTGCTCATCTGCCATAATGATTTATTTTTCTCAATATTATTGCACCAATCTTAGATACATAATAAGTATTAAAAAAAAATACTAAAGTTATATGAAATAAACAACATACGCGTTACCTACCTAACTGAAATAATAAATAATTTGCAACGAATTTTCAGACATTTGAAATGTTATGTATAATAATAATATATATAAATACAAGGTCTCCTAAATTTCGTATGACAAAAATGGTTGAGAGAACTACCCAACATAAACGTTAATATAAATGTTTACACAATTGTAAAACACAACATATCTTTATTTATAAATAAATTATTAATTATATTTATTTGGTACCAATTTCTTAGTATTGGCTAGTCTTAATATCAACAATCGTCACTATGTATTTAGTATCTACCACTGGTAGCCAGTAGGTATATATCACGGGATATTTTTTTATCCGGTTATTTTTTACCGGATCATTTATCGCTGGATATGATTTACCGGCATAATGACGTATCACGAGTTTAGAACACCTAGTATCCCTGAGATTTTTTTTTACATGAATATGTTAATGGGCTGGGTAACATTTTGAGTATCACCATAGAAATGAATAAAATATAAAAATTACCTAATTCGCACTAGGTATATATACAATTAATAGAAGATTCCCTAAAAGTATTTCTACCCTGAAGGAGCTTCAGTCGATGAAAAAAAGTGAATTTTAGACCAATAAGCTAGACAAAACTGGAGGAATTTGGTTTGACGGATTTTATTTTTGAAAACGGACTATGATTTACAAATATTTACATTAGTTACATCAAGTCAGGTTTAGATTTTAGATTAGAAAAAAAAAATAATACAAATAATTGAATTCCATTCTAAAAATAATACTTTATAATCAAATAGTCAATAGCTATAACAAAAATATTACAGTTCAGACAACTTTACCTATAAGCTATAATACTTATAAGTTATATGGTATATTTTATTATTTACAAACAATATTATCAATACGTTCTAAAAATTTAATAAACCAAAATACGTAACGAGTAATTTGGTAATAATTACTACACAAAAGTAACTTAAATTACATATAAATAACTTACAATAAAATGTAATTAAATTACCATCAAATTACTTAAAAAGTAATTTCGTTACAGTAACTTGTAACTTAACTTAAATAACTCCCCAACACTGGAACTACTGCAGTAGAGATATTTTGTACTATTGCCTTTGTAGCCAATAATTATTATATTTGATTTTCACGAATAACGAGTAATTGGTTTTTTATATTATATAGTAGGTGGGCGCCTACATCCCTAAACGTGTGTATGATGATAATTATTATTTATTTTATTCACTTATGTTGTGTGGTGTGATATTTTTTTAATACAGTCCATTCCACATTATTTATCAATCAAATTGTGTTGATTTATTTTAGTATTAGTAACCTATTAGCACATTTAATTATTTGAAAAAATACACGACACAATTATGCCATTTACTGTTCTAACGCTAGCCTTAAGTCTGTCAAGGTAGTCGACGAAAAGAGTGAATTCAGTATTTGGGGACCAATAACATGCGTATATTGTAACACCTCCGATTTTTACCCAGCGAAAGCCATCTTTGTTGTTTGGACCGATTTACTCTATTGCAATCTTGCTGTCAAGTACAGCTATTGTGGCTCTGCTTTTCACGTCATCGAACCATCCCTCTTCTTCTCTTCAAGAATGTTTTGGTTCACTTATGATCAAGACGTCAATTCCTAGTTGGAAGCCAATAATAAACGGTTTTCCTAATATTCCCTCACTTGGTACGGTGAAATTAGATTCGACAACTTGGAATTTGGTTCTCTTTCTTTCACCGCCAATTTGAAGTTTGATAGTCACAACTCCTAGAATTGTCACAAAATGCTCTATTATGCCTTTGAGCTCGTACGTTTTGTGGTCGTTAACTATTACGTCTTTACGTAATGATGCTAGTTTAATTAAGTTTAGATCGCTGCCTGAGTCGGTTAAGAATATTGTGTCTATCGGAATGATTTTCGGACTTTGACACTGTAAGTGATCCTTCTCTATTTTTGGGGGGCTGTGGTATTTAAAATATTCCATCGTATAAGACACAGCTCTTTTGAGACATTCTGCTGGGCATCTACCGTTGGCTCCCGACTGTGAAGAGCTTTTCAAATCTTAAGTTGATGCATTGTTAGAGTCACCCGATCGTTTTGAATTTACGCCTCTTAATCTTTTGCATGGCCTGGGTTTTAACAGTATCTGCAATTTATTGTGCTCATAGATACCCCAGACACATTGCTTAATGATATTCTGGATGATAACTTGGTTGTATTGAATTGAGACCAACAGTCTCGGGCCCAATGTCCCATTTTACTACAGTGAAAACATGACGTGCTAGATTTTTTCCATTTCCTTCATACAATCGTTTTGACTCTCTGCGGGTGAACTTTATACTCTCTGTTCTTCATGCGCAGCTTGAATTGCCTTTTCCAACGTTGAAGGGTTGCGAGCTTTTATAAAATCCTACAATTTTAAATGACCTTAATGAAAAACTGTATAGTCTGTGCGTTCAAGCTGTTTTCTTATAATATCGCCACCTCAGCTGATTTTCCACTAGTTTCTTGCTCCAAGATAAGGGTTTGCAAGAACTTAATACGTGTAGAATACGCCATGATGTCCTACTGGATACTGTTTGCTTGAATATAGTTCCAAATAGAAGTGGGTGGTTGTACGCTGAGATTTCAATGAAGTTTTTTGAGTTTCTCATTCACTTCATGACTGAATCGAACAAAATTGTACTGCGGCCCGGGCTGTCCTCATAAGCGGAATAATAATGCCTTGGATTAGCCGCTGCTTGGCTTTGTCGTTGGTGCACATAATTGCAAATTCGCACTGTTCTTTAAACAATTCAAGGCCCTCTTGATTTGCCCCATTGAATGTCACGGGTAATCACTTTAAGGCTGCTTCTAGCCAGATTGTGTCTTCTATTTTCCCGGATTATGATAAAAATTCATGTGTATAGTTCTACGACGGGGTGTTTGTCAATGGACTTTCAGATAGTTGAGTTTCCCATTTTAAGTGGTTCGACTCGGTTTTTCCCGCTTGAGTCGTTTGGGGAAAACCCCACGGACGATGTTTGGGTTTTGCCTGGCCCGTATGTCTGTGGCTCGGTCAAGTCTATTTATTATAAACTAAATCATCTGGTGTGGTTGGTTTTTCCTTCCTCGTCTCTGGGTGTTTGTTTTCCCGTTTCACTGGTATAGTCCATGTTGTTTCACGAGATGTTGGTTTTCCCTCACTACTTGTTCTGCTGAAACTCAGTTCACCGTTGTACGTAGCTCGAGTGGATCGTGGTAGTGTTGTAATCCCGTGTCACTTTTATCTTAACAGGGAGTGACGTCCATTTTTTATTGGTGTGAGACCCTTGGGATTTATACTTTGTGTGCCACCACCGGCGCGTGCGAACCCTGGGTTTTTTCCGGCGTTACCGTACTTTACCACTTATGGGTCTGTCTACTACTTTTACTCGTGCCTCAGTATTTTTACTTGTCCTTGGTGTTGACTTCCCTCGCTCCATGACTTGATTTGGATTCCGTACCCCGACTGGGTATGTGATGGTGTGACGTAATTGTCATTTTTATCAGTTTCAACAACACCAACGTCGGCAACACTTGGTGTTTGTCTACTCCCCTATTTACCAAAGCATTGGAGTGACATTGACACCTGTTGAGATACCTTTATGGATCTTCGTTCACTAGCGTGGTGAAGTTACCTCTAGATTCTTTCGAGCGTTGTATTAGACAATCGTCTCGTTACTTTGGCTTCGCGACGCATCCTTTTGGTGTTGACTGTGAATTGTAGTATTTTGGTCCTGTCCGTTGTCAGCATTTGAGATTGTAGTTTGTCAATGGGCTTAACCCGCATTGTTTCACCGTTGATTTCTGTCATCCACTATTCAGGAGGAGTTTTCTCGCTGTAGGTGGTGTGCCGATTGTTGTTAATTTGTTCCCCGGTTATTGTATTTGCCTGTGTTTTTCCTCGACTGTGTTTTCCCGACATCGTTATCAGGAATTCGGTTCAGTCGTCGGCCGACCTGTTTCCACCGATGCGAAACCTGTTTGTCACGATGAGCAACACGGGTGTTCCCAAAGTTCATAGAAAGTGACCGACGTGTTTCCTGAACATCCCGTGGGTCTATCCCAGTTCCGTTTCTTACATGGTTTTGGGACTACCCGAGATTACCGAAATGTGTTGTACCTTGTTTTGTCAGGGACACCCATTGGTGGTTGTTGCCTCTTAGTGTCCTTATGTTGGTGGTCAAACTATCCTGCCAACCCCTGGAATACCATGCCCTGCCACGTGGTCCATAGACAATGCTTGCTACGTGGGGTATTCATGGGATCAGCCAGTGGTACGTATTATGGTTAATGTAATATTGACTTTCCTTGCGGTCCACGAGATTCAAAATCCTCTCGACTGCGCTAATGTCATGATGGACTAGGTGTTGAGGGACGAAGAGGTAATACTTTAAATAACTACATAAGGTTTTATACGCATACTACGCTTTTTATTCGTAAAAGTTATTAACAGTTACACTGATAGAACAAGACAACGGCGACGCGGTCCTTTTCGACGGCTCTAGTTGAATCGAAGTTAGGCTGTAAATATTATGTAAAAGTTTTCGGAATCCTAACTTAATGCCTCTAACTTTAAAGGCGGTACTAATAGATAAAATCATATCCCCCTTCACAAAAAAAACCTAAATAAGTCACTGGTAAGTGGTAGTGTAGTGTTACAAGTTACTTATGTCTTGAAAGCAGATCCGACGGCGCCTGTTACATTTATGTCCAGTATAATTTTGAATTGATATATGTTAATTTATTTATTTATTTAATAAAGTGTACTTGATTTTATCATTAGTGAGTGTTATTAGTTATTAGTTATTTAACATTAGTTTTGATTTATAGTTATGTGTCTGAATATAAATAAAATATATTATGTTTTAACTCAAATATAAATATATATTTAATTTGTGCCAATTTAATATCATATATATTATATCATTTCTAAATACAGTGAAGCATAGTCCACCGTCGTATGGCATTCAAATATAGGATTTGGTGTTGAATGAAATACACAAGGATTTAATAGAAATAGAATTATTGATTTATTAGATTAAAACACTATTAAAAAGAATATATTGAATACTGATTTTACACTAATATACGAGGTTCTGATTAAAAACTAAATGATGCTCTGTTGTAATATAAAAAGATGCTCTGATGTAATATAAAAAGATGCTCTGATATAAACTTAAGAATTACTCGATAGAGTCACGATCGTGTCGTTCCCTCTTTACGGACTTAACTCGACTGTCTGCCACCGACCGGGCCCGTCGCAACGGTCCGTCCGGGGGCCTTCGGTATGTGCTGACCCAGCCATTTCGGTCACGTAGACCATCGTGAGAACCGAAACGGTCACACACTCCTTTTGCCCTGAGTCAACACATTTGAGTGTATATGCGAGCCTCCAGTATATACTATATATACATACACATATGTATACTTATATACATACATGTATACACACATAGTACATACTATATACAGCATACCCACATACACACATATACAACATACCCCCAGCGTTAAACTGGAGCAGTCCCTGTGACTTCAATTATTACAACTTCTATAACTTAAACTACGATTACAATTCCTTAAACTACGGGTACATCTAGTTACAATACCGCCACATGGTGTCTGCAGTGCTTAAACTTACTTAATTTTACTTAAAGCTTAAAGGCGTTACAATATAATTTTTTTTTATTTATATAAACTTAAAGGCCATCATGATCGTTATTAGAACTATTGTCTGCTACTTCTGGGCTATACATTTTTATAATTCTACTGTTGAGTCTTTTAGCTAATGCACTTATCACTAATATAGAGAAAGTTAAGGATATGTACAAGATTGTTATGTGGAATTCCATTTTAAATATAAATAAGGGTTTTATGGATTTAGATTCAAGTTTGCTTAATTCAAGTGCTCTATGAGCTAAGGAATTTAAATTCTTAAATATTTTTACATTCGAGAGGTTCTGGGGTAATACGGAACTAAGAGTTTCTGTTAACATTGATTTGATATTGAATTTCCGATTCTCTGGTATTAAATCTAGCTTTATATCTCTATTAGTCTTGGAGAATGGTACAAGTATAGAATTTTCCGTATGGATTCCGCAAGACGGAGGGACGGTCAACCTACCCACACCCGAGATCTCAACTCTAGAGGTTTGTGGAGGATCTGGGCAAGTAATTGTACATAACTCTGTTTGAGTATAGTACAACCAGGAGTTTGCTTTTGATAATCGATGCCAAATAGGTGTCTCTAAAGTTACCAGTTTGACTCCACAGTCTTTCAAAGGACTATCAAAACTAGTTAACTGTGATAACTCACATAAGTTGGATCCCGCTCGGTAATGAATAGGTTGGTCGCCCTTACAAAGAGTATATGTTCCTAACTTGATACATTCTTCCCATTGACTAACCCCTAATGCGATAAAATTTTCGCTATCGTTACTTAATGCTAGGTAGTCGACTTCAGGGGGAATTAGGGCTATGGTATTCTCATTATATAGGATGGGTAATGAAATAGGATGATACATGGTATATTCCTCGACAGATGTTAAGGGTATACCTATGGAGGAATTGGCATTCCGTGGTCCATTCGAAGGGTTGACCTTTTTTCAACAACGTTATCATCGGCTTTGCTATTTGACTATATTTTTCGATGAATCTCCTATAATAACCCGAGAGTCCGAGGAACTGCTTAATTTCGGTTGGGTTTCGGGGCACCGGATGATCTTTAATACAACTGATTTTTGTCGGATCTGGTTTCACGCCAGCATCCGTTATTAGATGTCCTAGGTAGACAACTTCGCGTCTAAGAAATTGGCATTTGCTCGGTTGAAGCTGTAGGTTGAATTTCCGCAAACCTTGGAATACTTCTTCCAGCCTTGCCTTGTGTTGCACTAGATCGACTGCATATATAATTATGTCGTCCAAATATACGAATGCCTTAGTACCGTTGAGTCCCGTCAACACGTTGTTCATCAACCGCTGAAACGTGCTTGGGGCCCCACATAGTCCGAAAGGCATTCGGACAAATTCAAAGTGCCCTTTGTCTGTGGAAAATCCAGTCTTTTCACAATCTTGGGGTCGAATTGGCACTTGATGGTAACCACTCGCGAGGTCTAGCGTAGTGTAATATCTGGAGCGTCCTAGTTGGTCCAGGATCTCATCGATCCTTGGAATTGGAAAAGCATCCCCGATGGTCAGTTGATTGAGACGATGGAAGTCTACGCAAACCCTAAATTGTGGTTTCCCGTTCGCCTCAGGTTTCTTCGGCACCACTACTAGTGGAGCGTTCCATGGTGATTCGGATGGTTGAATGATATTATCTTCTTCTAATTTTTCCATTTGTTCGACTATCACCTGTCGATGAGCGTACGGAAGTCTATATGGTCTGATGTTTACTGGGGCTGTTTCTTCTGGAATTTTTATGTCGTGCTGAATGGCTGAGGTGAATGATAGAGGTCCTCCCTAGAAATGGAATATATCCATGCTCTTCCGAATTAAGATGCTCTGTCTGGATAATACTGGTTAATCTGGTTATTCGGTTATCTTTCTCCTGCTGTTCTCCGGTTTGTTTGCAGAGATAGATATTTTCTTACAGGATGTCGTGCTGCACCTCTCCCAGCTGAGGTGGAAAGAATTCAATTGGATCCTCTGATAGGTTTACTACCGAAACTAATATTTGTCCACCTCTTACGTGATTGACGGTGTTTCCCATTAAAATCCCCTTTTTTCCGATGCTCTGTGAATGGATTATCAAGGTTGTCCTGTCTTCTACATCAGTTAAAACAGGTACGAGAGTCTCTGATCGTGGTTGGATAATTATGGATACTACTGATTCCTGAGGTTCTGGAGGCTTTGGTGAGTCGATTGACAGTGTGGAGGTTCTGAAGTTGAGGTTGATTTCATTGTCGCGAAGGAATGGAGCACCCAAGATTCCTGCTTCCGCTATCGGGAAATTGTCATGCGTGACTTGGAAGACGGCAGTTGTGTCCTTCGTTCCGAGTTGGATTCTCAAAACGACTGAACCAATGGTGTACACAGGTTGTGAGTTGATGCCCGTTAGTTTGTAAACAGTAGTTTCATCCACGAGTATATTTTTCTTCAACTCTGAAAGCTTGATCATGTTGACGTCACTACCGGTATCTACTAGCAATCTCACTTCCTCCCGTACACACTGTGCAATCCTAAACAAAGTCGAATTGTTTATTAATGTTGCTTCGAAGTGGAGGGCTTTTGCAGGCTTAATACAGCGCTCTGAATCTGTTGAACCGAACGTGCGCTGGTTGTGTTCGGTTCTTCCTCGTTTCCCGTGTTATGAGTGTCTGTTCCGGCTTCTTTTTCTTGTTCCCTTTTGCTGTTTACATACTTTCTTTTTCGGCAGTCCTCCAACTCATGCCCTTCCTTCTTGCAATACCTACATACCAATACCGTTTTGCTGGCGTTTCTTGAATTTGGTTGTTTACTTTGCTGGCTGGCCTTAAACTTTTCCTGGTCCCATTGTGATGCTCTGCAGTCCCTGGCGAAATGATTCGTTCTGCCACACTTGAAACAGCCCTTATTTGTGTTGCTGGTTTTGTTGTTGTTTCCTTGTTGGAACGTCCCAGAGCTAGATTTTGATGCTTGATGTGGCTGATTTTTGATATTCGTTTGCAGACTGAATAATTTCGTTTCCTTCGCCAGGTTTTCTTCCGTTTCCTCTTCTAAAGCAAATACTAACGCGTCACTTAATTTCTTGGGGCCTCGAGCCTTTAATAGTATCCGATAAATTCTGGTAGACCACTTATAAAGGCGTTGAGTACCTGATTGTGTAACAGTCTATTAATATCGGTTCCATTCGCATAATCTCCTCCTTCCATTGTTGCTCCGATTAGGTTATGTAGTAATTGCTCCATTTTATTATAATACTCCTGCACCCCTTCATCAGGAGTCTTCCTGCACGTGAGTAATTTCATTTGCAGCTGAGGTAACAGCTTTTTTGTTCCTGATAGTTCCACAATATTTTTTCGGAACTCCTTGTATGTCGTTATTTCCTTATACCTTATTGACCGCAATGCTCTTCCGGATAATTTTATTATTAACCCTTGTACTAAAATACCTATTTTCTCTGGATCGATAATCCTGACCGCAAAATCACATGCCCTTAGGAAAAGGTCTGCCTGGTCAGAGCTTGTTCCATCAAAGTTCGGTACTACTCGCATAGCCGCTTCGATGCTTACACCACCCTTGTGTGCTTCCGCTTTTGAATCTGAGGCTACCGAATTTTGCTGTTCTGCCATTTTTCCTATTGGTAGCTTGGTGCTTTTTCGATGTTCTGTATTTCCTGAATACTGTGAATTTCTTGGCTTTAATTGAGGTTCTGGATGCTCTGGATTTTCTGAATACTGTTGATTTCTTGGCTTTGGTTGAGGTTCTGGATGCTCTGGATTTTCTGAATACTGTTGATTTCTTGGCTTTGGTCGAGGTTCTGGATGCTCTGGATTTTCTGAATACTGTTGATTTCTTGACTTTAGTTGAGGTTCTGGATGCTCTGGATTTTCTAAATACTGTTGATTTCGTGGCTATGGTTGAGGTTCTGGATGCTCTGGATGTAGATTTGTCGCTCGATTTCTTAGAAAGTATCTGGTTGACCCTAAAAGTTCGTTTGTCTGTTCTATAGTAACCCTGGCCCTACGTAATACACTACTACTGGGTTCATAAAATTCTCCACTAGACGGCTCACTACTAGAGCTATCTAAATCTATTAAATTTAAATCAATACCATAATTTGACCCTGAGTTCGACATGTACTAGCAAAAAGGCCCGATTATTAAATAAATTAAATAGACTGACGCTAATTATTGTTATTATTTTTTTTTTAAAAAATTATCGAAACAATACTAACGGAAAAAAAGAAAACAAAAAAAAATAATAATAATAATAATAATAATAATAATACTAAAGAAATAAGTACCAGGTGAATTAATGACCCCGAATAATTATTAATAAAACTATTATGATTGTGTTGATGCTTGATTGTTATTGTTTACCGCGTGATAAGATTGTTATTGACGATGGTGTGATATGTATATTTGAATTGTTTCACTGACCCACGACTGCTCGGCGACATTGACCTTGTCCTACGCGTTCAGCGACGGCGCGTACTGGAACGAAGACTCCTCCCCAACGCGACACTGTGTACCGCGGCGGCGGCGGCGGCGACGACGACGACGAAGACGACCGAACCCTCTTCGTCCGCGCGTACGGAGCTCTGTTTCACAGCTACTACGTATCACCGGCGGCGCGTATGATAATTACGCGACACGCAACAACGAATAAATGGCGGCGCGTATTATAATAATTAAACGACACACAACAACGAATAAATGGCGGCGCGTATTATAATAATTAAACGACACACAACAACGAATAAGTGGCGGCGCGTATTGAATGAATTAACACTATTTTAATATTTTATAAATCGTATGGGTACTGTGGACGGGTTGCCCTGACGGCGGCGCGGAACGATTAAGTCGGCGCACTCGTCTGGTGATATAAAGTAAATATACGTGCATAAACTATATACGTATATATATTTATATATTATGCCCGCTCGATCGGATGTATAATATGACACGCCGTTACGACCAGAGCCGTGCTAAATGGGTGGCAAAAGGGACAAGTGCCCTAGGGCGGCCAAACTTGTAACATTTTAAAGGATGGCAGATGTTTAAATATGTATGTTTATTAGGGGGGCCAAATATAATTGCCCTGGGGCACCAATGAAAGTTAGCACGGCACTGGTTACGACAACGTTGGCGGCGGTGTGTTTAATACCGATATATTATTCTATATTATATATAATATGTCGTATGCTATATATACCTCTGGACACCCGCGCTTCCAATTACTGAACGAATTACCGTATTGATTTTCCGTAGTGTTTTTTTTTTTTTTTTTTTTTTCTTCTCTCTTTTTTTTCGTGATTTTTCTGACACCAAAACCGGTTGCACCCAGACGGCGGTAGCCCACGTGAGTTCTGTAGCGATCTCCAAAATTGCACTGTCGCAAAATTAATTACGACAATTTTTCCCTTTCAGAGATCCCACCGCTGCCACCAATGAAGCGTGGTCCACCGTCGTATGGCGTTCAAATATAGGATTTGGTGTTGAATGAAATACACAAGGATTTAATAGAAATAGAATTATTGATTTATTAGATTAAAACAATATTAAAAAGAATATATTGAATACTGATTTTACACTAATATACGAGGTTCTGATTAAAAACTAAATGATGCTCTGTTGTAATATAAAAAGATGCTCTGATGTAATATAAAAAGATGCTCTGATATAAACTTAAGAATTACTCGATAGAGTCACGATCGTGTCGTTCCCTCTTTACGGACTTAACTCGACTGTCTGCCACCGACCGGGCCCGTCGCAATGGTCCGTCCGGGGGCCTTCGGTATGTGCTGACCCAGCCATTTCGGTCACGTAGACCATCGTGAGAACCGAAACGGTCACACACCCCTTTTGCCCTGAGTCAACACATTTGAGTGTATATGCGAGCCTCCAGTATATACTATATATACATACACATATATATACTTATATACATACATGTATACACACATAGTACATACTATATACAGCATACCCACATACACACATATACAACAACAGTAGAAACTAATATTATTTTATTAACCAATATTAGTTTGAAAACTTATATGATTTATCTCCACATTAAACATAATGTTAAATTATGCAAATACTATGCTAATTTCATTGAATTGGTGTCTGAAAGTCCGATTTGTTCTAAACTCTAACTTGAGTTCAAGCCGCTGGAAACCTAATTACAAGACATCTAGCTTACATGGTACGAGTATGTCATGAATAATGTTGACGTTTGATTTAATGCTTCTACATTTCAACTAAATTATTTTCTAGAATGATGCACAATTATTTTTTTGTAAGTATTTCTAGCTACTAGAATCTAGATTGATACGTCAACTTCTATGAGCACTCACTGAAATGAAATGAATTCTAGGTGGTTCTGAGATAATTTATATTTATATTTAAGATTTTGAATTATTATAATGTTAATTAATTGTTAAACACCCATGTATTATATAATGATGCCTAAGAATCCTGTTTTTTAAGATGTTCAATTATCAGTCCAGCTGGTGTCTCCGGTTGGTGTATAAATATTATGTTTGATTGCAAAATGTTCAAACAAAATACTTGTAGAAATAAAAATGACAAATTTATTAATAAGATTAGTTCATATTTATTGATAACTGTATTTTAAATAATTGTATCCAAAATTGATTTTGTATTAGGTATTGCTTAGTTTATTAGCAAAAAAAAATGTTTAAATTATAAGCTACAATGTTAAACTCATTACTAATATTACTTATCCATACTTCATTTGAAAATTGTTTTTAAAACCTATAAAATAACTATTTTATGTCATAATGGAATTCTTTTGTCTGGTTATATTATCTAAAAAAAAAAAGTTGAATTAAAGTAAATAATATTTAGTATTATAATTTCAAACAATAATACTTTTGGTTTTTGGCATAATTGGTATTGGATAATTTGTAGCTTGTACCGGATCAATATTCAATACTTGTTCATCTAATTTTTCTAATTCAAGATTTTCTAATTCCTGTTGTAATTCTTCCTATATAAATAATAGTTCAATTTATTTATTAAATAGTCATCTATAACCACATTTTCAAATATTTTTAATGCAGTTTATATTGTACTAATAATAACCAAATAGAGATAAAGTTGGATGTATTATATTACAATGGATAATAATTACAATATTACATAGGTAAAATACAATTTCATATTAACATGGTATTCAGATAAATTATATTTAGTGCAAATTTATTTATTTATATGAAACTGAACGAGCCCAATATAAATTTAGATATGAATCTTAAAGTTAAGTAAGTAATACAGTATAAATTATAGTGAAAAACATTACAAAAATAGGATTTAGTCCCCCAATAGAAACGACGGATCTTCGTTTGCTAATCCCACAATTTGTGATATAGGACTGTTTTGAAAATAATTCACAGAACAAAAGGGGACAAGAAAGGAGAAGACACTTCAAGAATTAAAAGCTAGAATTCTAATATTAAGCATGTTTAGTAGAACAGATAAGTTGATTCCACCAACAATGAGTTTTGACAAAAATGATATGTTTGTTTGAACTTGCCTGTCAGTCAGTGTGGTCAGGCCCAGGTGGCAACGTACTGGATCATAGTCATGAGGTGGAAATCTCAATGAAAAATGTTATTGTGTTCAGATGAAACAGCTTTATATTTATTTTGATTTTTTTATATTACTATATTGCATTATTATATGTTTTACAAGGCAACTATTATATGTTTGTCTGTTATATTCTTTTTATTGATAACAGGCTATGAATTAAAATATGTAAGGCCCAGGTGGTAGTCCATGAATTTTTGACCAAAAAATTTTGTTAAATATATCACGTTAACAGTGTATGCTAAATGTTTCTGTTTTGTTTTTTAATTATTTATAGTTCTCCAATTATCTATATTTTTACTTACCCATAAAATGGCAGTTTTTTTAAATAGTAAATCTACAAATAATACATTAAATTATTTTAAGTTTTAACTTATTGAACCTTCAAGAGTAGGGTTCTGTAGACCTATTCGAAAAATTTGTCTTTGTTGAATTAATAAAGGTTTTAGAGCATTAGCAGAAAGGCCTCCCCTAATAAGTAAACCATATTGTAATAATGTTTGATATGTTAAGTTAAAAATTTATATCAATAGAATCTAACTTACATGAAAATACTGTATTAAGTATAAACCCTATAGTCTATAATTTAATTTTGGGTGGGAAAAAAATTAAGTACACTAGCGTTGTATAAACAAGTTAACTTTTTTTAACTTAATTAAAGTTAACAAAAAGTGTATATTAACTTTTAACTTAACTGAGCTAACCTATAGTTAAATTAACTTTTAACTTTAAACTTTTTGTTATTGGTGCATATCAACTTAACTTAACTAAGTAAAAAAAAAAATCATTATCTTGCCCACTGTAAAGCCTTGATGTTTTTATTATAATAGCATTCCTTAATTTTTTTTTTGTTTTTACCGACACTATATTAGTACCTTTTGTAGAATTTTCAATTTTGACCTCTCAATAGTATCAACTAGATTCACTTTCCCATCAGAAAATATACTGAAGTTGAAAACCTAATCATAATTTTGGCTAGTTATGGTGTATACAGAATACATGACAATAAAAAAATACACGTCGTTGTAAAATCAATACAATTAACGCCTAGCTCAGATTATAAAATGTACAATATCATTAGCTCGTAATTCCTGTAAAATAATTTACTATAAGATTTTTCTTTTTTAATGTAAATGTTCTTAAATATACTATAAATATTATAAAAAGTACTATTAATATTTTTATTATTATTATTATTTATTTAGCAAAAAATATTCAAGTGTCTATTCAAAATTATTATTATATGACCTTTAAGCAAAAATAACTTTTCTTACCA
Source organism: Sitobion miscanthi (assembly GCA_008086715.1). Taxonomy (NCBI): domain Eukaryota; kingdom Metazoa; phylum Arthropoda; class Insecta; order Hemiptera; family Aphididae; genus Sitobion; species Sitobion miscanthi. The sequence goes on along the minus strand of CM017801.1, from coordinate 3,963,544 downwards.
TATCTTCATCAGTTTCCAATCTAGTTGGATTACAAATGGCTTCTGTAATATCTTGAGTTAAATCGTTTGACGTTGCTATATCATCAATCATATTATGAATATCATCTATGTTGCTGTAAGAAGAAATAATATTTATTTTTCTTTAAAGTGAATTAGATATTTTTAATATAATGTAGAACAACCATTTATTTAATAACTATGCACTAAGGACTTATACATTTATAAAATATACAGTTGTATTAAATTAATGTCATTAGTCAATATTATTGAAGTAATATAAGTCCTTACTTTAAAGTATGTAAACACATACTACCAAGGCTTGATATTAACTCGTTAAAAAGGTTTTTACTAAACTAAGTTATCTTTTTAATAAGTAATTTGCTACTTAATGAGTTTAATTTTTGTCCATGCAGTTACTAGATAGTAAGCTGAATTATTTTATAGTCAAGTTAAGTTTATTTATTTTTACAAATGAACTTCTTAAATTTAAAATAAATTTTGTTTTGTAAAAAATATTTATGAATAATCAGAAATATTATTTATAAATTATTGTAATTTTATATGCATTGTAAATACAAAATTGTTGGCCGTTGAAGTGTTTGATGCTTGTATCAATTTCCATAGAAAATTACAATTACACACACAAACATTAATATTAAATCTCTCAACAAAACACTATTAGATCACTCAGTTAGATATTGAAGAGGCGTTGATGCCATGGTCTCTCAAATAATTAACTTATTAACAACTTCTGTTAATAGGATTCTATATTTGGTTAGTATCTTTTTCTGTTATTGTTTCTATTAATTAGGTACCTATTAAGTGTAATTTTTTTTCTATACATTTATGTTTCCATATTATTATATTTATAAAATGTGCTCTTTTTACTTAGGCATAGATTGTAAATATTCAGTAAAACAATTTGTGACTTTATATTAACTTACTAGTTGAACGTTACTTTTTTTATTGAACATTTAACTACTGAAAATAAAAAAAATAAAGCGAATTTAAATAACTTAAATTTATCCATATTAATTAACTTTGCAATTTAAAAATATTAATTAACTTTCCTAGTTTTCCATGTTAATTATTATATAACATATAACTATTCTGAAATTAAATTGGTTATAATGGTAAATAGTAATTTTTGACATATCTATGAGCAAATATGTAGCATCAATTAAGTCAGACCTTGTGTTATTCATGTTTTATTCAAATTTAAATATTAAATACCTAATCAAATTTTTATTTGGTTTTTAATTTTTATACTAGCTTATCTTAATTTTGAATTCACCACTCATCTATCTCAGCATAAACTTTAAATTTGTTTTATTGTGTTTTTTTCTAGTTACAGAGTTTTCATTAATGAGTAATATTTTAAACTTTTTTCTAAGAATTATTATACTTGTACAGATTGAAAAATTATTACTTAAATACAAGTAGATATACATAAGTGTATTAAATATATTATAAACTGTTTATTTTTATGGAAAAAAAAAAGTTGTAAGTCATTTAAATGAGCTGAAAATTATGGTGAGCATGGGCTAGGTGGCCGGAAAAATGATTTTTCCTCTAGGCAATAAAATTATAAATGTGGTATTGCCAGTGATTTGAATAACAGTATACACTGTTTGAACTTAGGATTACAAATCTATACTAAACAACCACGTTCTATAACTGATTAGTGATTATTAATGCATTTATACCTAGATCATATTTTTTTTTTACTTTTTCAATAATATTATGATCCAATAATACGAAGGTCATAGTATTTAATGCATATTTGAAATTGAAATAAGAAAGTCTTTGTTATTATAGTTTACATACAGTCAATCAGAAAAAAAATCTAAAATTAACAACACTTACACATTTTGATTAGCCATTTTAACAGCGTATGAAGTCGAACTCATTAAATCAAGCGCAATGTTGTTTGCGTTTGCATTTTCTAAAACCGACTGTTGTTTAATGACACTTAATAACATACTGTCATACCGGGATAACTGTTGCTCGTAACGCTTCTTACGATTTAACGCATTCAACGCAACTGGAATAAAAAAAATTAAAAACGTTAAATTTATTTATGAAATAATTATTATCTATGTATTTTAAATAAGCTATAATATCTACCTTGTTTATTTTTTAGAACATTCTCTTTTACTGTAGTTTTCTCTATTTCAATATTTATTTTCAAGGCTTCACTTTTATCCCTCAACAACTGTTCAGTTGATCGTAATTTTTCCATCGCATCGACTTCGGTCGACTGTGACGGTTCTTTTATTCCTTTTTTCTTGCGTCCGAATAGCTTGCGGAAGAAACTCATTTTCAGTGTTAATCGTTGTTGAGTACAAGACAACAGGATATACCACCGTAGACCATATACTAGTGAATGGACTTAAGGATGCAGTATTGTAGTTCCAGCAGTCAGTCGTAAGCCTATCATGAGACCACATTGCCCAACCATCGGAGACTGGAAGTTACGTTAGTAGTTTAAGGTTAGAATCATGACATAATCACGAGGTATTTCAACAACAATAAACGGTGTAGGTAACCTAACCCATAGATAACAGGTGAAGTAAGCAGTGTGGGTCATGACTTCATGTTTCCTCCTAGTCAAGATAGATGGCGCTTTTCAGTTACCGAGTTGCTCTGATATGGTATAAAATATATCTATTTATTCATTATTTATTATTCATACTATATTTCATAAATTATTTAAATGGTTTTGCTACTCTTTAAGGATAAATCTCACTGAATGAAACTGAAGTAAAAAAAAACATTATTTTATTAGGGTTAGATTGGGTTAAGATTTTGTAGAAGTTGATTGTATTAATCCATTGTAGGTTTAATTGAGTAAAAATGACAAATTTGGTGTAACTTTGATACTTTAGCGTTAAATCATACACTTACGTACAAACAGCACGGGGTCCGTGATCTACCATAGGTAGATTGCCTCCTGATAATGTACTGCTGTGAATCAGAATTTTTATTCCGGGCAACAGAAAAGTTAAGATAAATTTTGAACACCATACACCAAACATTAAATAACCAACTAAACAAAGTTTAAGTCATATATAGAGTTGGTACATAACAGGCAACGAAGTGACCGGAATCTGCTCGTATTATTATAATTTTATTAATTAACAACTGCCGGTCAATAAATTAAACTATAAAATCCTATTCATAGATAATTGAGTGATGGGTAACCCCAGCTTGTAATATAATATAATAACTTAGTGACATACATAAAGTGTTGGTGTTGTCCTTTTTACCACTTCAACCGAAACCAACACTACGACCGGATCACGGATCAACCAGTATTCAACTCTCATTTTCACATAAAATGGGCAATGGCTCTCCACAGAAGAATTCGTCCAGTCAGTCAAAAAGTAAGAGCTTATCACGCTGACACATACGACGGATTATTTGATTATATTATTTAGTATTGAGATATTTAACCAGGAGTATGTTTTTCCGATTAGCTAGGATTTCCAAGTTAGGATTACGCAATAGGTATCCTATAAACTAGAATTAGGCATAATCAGTGGCGTACTTTTTTTAAAAATTTTATTTGGGGTGGGGTGGTCAGAAAAGATGTAAACCTAGGTACCTACACAGAATAAATAATTAGGTACAATCACGTGTCTATATATAATTTTTATTTTACAATTTATTTTTGTAATAATTTTCATTTTGGTCTGCCGAACTTTTTATTGGCCTACCTACATAGTACATATTGTAAACCTTTCAAAAAGTTTATGTTTCTTTGTAACGCGCTAACACTATGAACACTATTTTATACAATTTAAAAAAATTCCTATGGGGATCTGATCCCATACCTCCCCTTGTATACGCCACTGGCTATAATTCTGGTACGTTACGGAAATCAGCGTGATTGAAAACAATCGTGATATGGCAGTGGGAAGCAATAACATAACGTACTGCCAACTCGCCGGACGCCACCTTTCGTCCCCTGACTTTACTGCCGATCACAGTGCAGCGCGCAGACTGTGGCTTTGAAACTAGTCATCGCCGCCGCCACGGCGGATTCCGTGATCCAGTTTTGCTATAGTTGAAACGCATAGGCTAGGCCGTCATCAGCTACCCATTTTTTACGTCGTCGTAAATTTGGTTGTAATTGTCGTTTATTACTCGCGTATTCTCTCGTATTTTTCTCTATTAACCGTACACCAGGCGCATGCACGCTCACCGCTTAACAGTATAACCACCACATTTTGTAGTATAACTGTTCATTTATTACACTATGGCCGATAAAACGTAACAACAATTGTCACAGGCTGAGTTACGTTGCGAGTGTGTGGCATGGAAAAGTAGCATATCTTGATCAAAGTTTGATAACTAGGCTGGAGGAATATTTACGAGAGACCGGTCTAGAACCCGCTAACGTGCGTTTCTAAAGTGTAGCAACATTTTGATTTTGACTATGGGACGAGCTGGGGTGACATCTCACCAGCCCGCCTATTCTATTTTTGTTATAACTCGATTTCAAGTGGTATACAAATGACGGGGATGGTCATACAAATACTAAAATGTCAAACTAAGGACCTGTTGTACCGTCTACGATTAAACTTCGATTAAGCTTAATCAGCTGATAACAAATATTTAACCAAGCAAATTCGGCCGATTAAACTCCGGTTAACTTTAAACAGAGTTAGTACTCCTGGCCCTAAAGGTTACATACCACAAAATACCATATTTCGATATGGGGTGGGCTAGTGTGACGTACGTCGTTTCTTACCCACGCATCGCCAATTTCTAAATACACGATTGGTATACGACACTATCCGGGGATAACATTGCTAGCTTCTTTAGTATGCAAACGTCCACGGTCTACGGACTGCCGTCGGTACACAGCAGTCCAAGCTCCACAAATCAGGACGAAACCACGCGTGCAGAGAACGATAAGCTTTTCAAAGCCGCCATGGATCAAACAAATATTTTGACCAATCGACCGAAACGAAAACTTTGAGTCACGACTCACATTTTCTAGCGCTGGAAGCTAGCATGGCACAGTTCTTCACGGAACAGCTGTACAGCTACTACTCAGCACCCACAAAATTATGAGATATCGCGGTTTATCAACCACCCGTCACCTGTACACGTAACCACTCGCACACACGATGGTTACTAGTTGGGTAGGTCGTCCGAGTAAAATCTAGACAGCGCCCGCCGGGCGCCAGTCTGTTTTCCACCGTAAATGAACGGGTGAACCATTTTTCACGCACAATATATTCACAACCACATCAACCACATTTAGAAATTTTGCTCCGTGGGGCAAAAAAAAATGGCGCCCTCTTAAGGAGCCTAACCACCGGAAATATGGGAGTTATGGGAACTTTTTAAATTATGAGTAAAGAAAAGAATATTTATTTTACAATAATGTGTACTTTTTTTAAATATTGGCGTTGAATATTGTTTAATAATTTCATGAAACCTCCTCATCCTCCCCTTCACTAAAGATAAAATTGAGTGTATGCCACATCATAATATAAACTTTTTTTTAGATATTTATAGGTACCTACTTCATGGATCATATTAATATATTATTAATATGCACAAAATAAAAATAAATTTAATAAAACTAAATAGGTTAACAGTGCAAATTAATATTATATTTTTTTAAACATGTTTTGAATTTATCTGCAATTGTTAATAACTAATAAGTAATAAGTAATAACATATTACGATATTTTAGAATTCTATTAGCTGGGTATTGATCATTCAATAGTATAGTTTCATGTCCCGCCACAGAATTAAAAAATATGATTAAAGTTAGAATACACACATATGATTTAGTACAGAATATATAAATATTATAACTAATTAATTCTGCATATCATTCGAAAGTATTTGAAAGACTTTTATAAGAATATAAAATATATTAACATTATAATTTTCTCCAACAACATTTTTTGGTTTATAATATTATGTATAACTGAAAAAAATCTGAAAATAAAATGACCACGAACGAATTGTTAGTCAAATTGTCAATTTTTCATGAATATGATTTTCTGGACGATAGTAATTATTATAGAATAAACTAAATGTATTTATGTACTAAGAAATGAGTTTTCGGTAATTGTTTATGTTTTTGAATCAAAGCTCAATGTTAGCTCTTCTTAGGTTAGTGGACTGTATTGGTGGATTAATTAATGGTAACAACTGTATATTTTAATGTTGCCGGGAACGGCAGACTACTATTTTTAAAAATTCAAAAAAAAAAAACAAAATATAATTAACCGTAAAAGGATACACTTGGACTGGTCAATCTGGGGGATTCGTCGGGGGTGATAAATAAAATAACACAAAAGAACTTATAAATTATAATATATAAAGACGTACGTAAACAACGCCAGTGGTGGTGCGTTGACCTCGGTGACAGTGGTTTCAACGGTTAATAAGAGGATGAATAAGACGGTGATGGAATTGACAGTGACACAACGCATAATAAAAGGCACGGAAAGAAAAGAATGCAAACAACAATAGTCACGTCACATGACACCGGTAACGGCTAAGTGTTGTGACGAACTGGTACGGTTATCGAGAGTAGTGGGGAAAGGCGGTATTTTCTTATCGCAGTTTTGGTGTTGCTTACGTAACAACCAAACTACTAAATATAACACCCACATTGAAGGTACTAGACTTCAATCTTTGAGGGGTATTGGGTATAGTTTTACCACAGGGTGGGTAAGAACTTTACCGGTTGAAGTTTTCACTTTGTTTACTACTTATTTACTACTTCGATTACTCTTGCGGTAATCCATTTGAGCGGAGGAGTTGGTTCTTTGATGATGACTAGATGACCGAGCTGCAGGTTCTTGTCGGAATGATTCCACTTGGATCTCTCCTGTAAAGTATGCAAATACTCATTTTTCCACCTGTTCCAGAAATGATATTGAATTTATTGGGCAGTGACCATCGTTTTTGGAAGCTCATCGTAACAAGACCTGTGACATCCTTGGGACTCGGAATCGTTACAAGTGGTTTCAGGGTCAAGAAGTGACCCACCGTAAAGGTCCTGTAGTCGTTTGGATCCGATGACATAGCACTTAAGAGTCTTAAATTTAGCGTTGCTTCTACTTGGTGGAGTACTGTGTTAAGTTATTTGTATGTGAGAACGGTGTTCTGGATTACACGATGTAAAAGTGACTTTATTGGTTTTACGGTGGACTCCCATATCCCTCCAATATGTGGCGCTGATAGTGAGTTAAAATACCATCAAATTTGATGCTCAAGAACGTTGTTGGAAAAATCAGCACCCTGGATTATAGTCTCTATCTCCGTTAATTACCAATGTGTTCCCACGAAATTTGTGCCACAGTCACTATAGATAGGCTTTAGTTATTTTAATCTTACATATCATCGCTGCTTTCACGTCAAAAGGGCCCGCAAAGTCCACGCCGACCTTGCTAAATGGCTCTACTTGATTTAGACGGAACTGAGGTAGATTACCCATAAATGGCTGTGCCGGACGAGGCTTCGCATGAAAACATGGTACGCATCTGTGTACTCTCTTTTTAATAACACTACGAGACGAAAGTATCCAGTAGTTCTGGCGTAACAGATTTTGCATCGTTTGTGGTCTGGGGTGACCTTTTTTACGGTGGACGTAGTCGATTAATAACTCGGTCAGTCGAGCAGTTTTGGCAAGAGAAGAGGATGTTTTTCAGTGTATGGTGTAAGTGCATGCTCTAAGCGACAGCCCACCCTGAGAAGATCCTCGTTGTCCGAGAATAAGGTGAGTCTTCGCAAATAAACAGGGCCACTTTTACTGGCACTGAGTGCTTTCTTGCCGTCTGCAAAGAAAGCCTGTTGTCTCCAACGTATCAGGGACCGTAGCGCTCTGTCGGTCTCCTCTGTCGTCAGTGACGACGTCTAATGTGGAATGGTTTTTTTTCTTAGTCGGTCAACTATCCTCAGCAGTGAGTCTTAGCACTTTGGACAAGTTATCTGATTGCCGCAGTATCCGTCGTCGATAACTCGGGAGAGTAGTATGATCCGCTTCTGCTCAACTTCTTCCTCTAGACAACTAGCGGGACACCTTGTGCCCTCCACAGGTCACGTGTTCTCAGGAATGTTAGACCCTTCCACCATAACTCATATGTAGCTAGATCGTTAGACCCAAGTCCTCGGGATGCACAGTCGGCGGGGTTGTCACGGTTTGGAATATGGCGCCAGATTTTCGTGTCAGTTAGCTGTTGTATTTTTGCTACACGATTTACTACAAACGTCTTTAGTCTTACCGTTGGTGTCCAAATCAAAGCTAATGCTACCGCAGAATCCGTCCAAGCAGTAACGTTCGATATCTTTAACACTTCGAGGTGCTGCTGAACGTAATTGATGAAGCCACACGCTGTACAACTCCAACCGTGGGACAGAAATCTTTGAAGCTGAGGCTATCTTCGACTTTCCCATCAGAAGATGACAATTGGTTTGGCTTTCTGAAGTTATATGTATGTAAGTTGCTTCTGAGCTATTGCTAAATCCATGCAACTCATACGACGCACGAGTATGTGTGACAAGACGAGGAATTTTTAACGTGGCCAATACGGGCAATTCCTGATGATATTGGTTCCACGCGGTCGCCGCTTCTTCAGGAATGGGTTCATCCCAAGTGACTGCTCGAACCAGAGATATTTCATAAGTCTTTTGAGGTCTATGGTAACTGGTGATAACAGCCCAAGAGGATCCTAATACGGGCTATTTCGTAAAGTATAGCGCGTTTACTATACTTCACAGGATTGGATTGGTATTTATAACTAAGTACATAAGATTTTGCGTCCCAGTTTAAACCATGTACCTTGGTTTGCTCAGACTCTTGCTCGATAAGGGTGACTGGTTGTGTGTATCTATAGTCAATGGAAATGGAAGCCAATAATTTTTCTGAGTTACTTGACCATTTTCTAAATTTGAATTCGCCTTTTGCGAAAACTTCCACTACTTTGACTGGCGCTGTCTAATAGTAATCGTATGGTAACGTTATTTCCCTCTTCATTCTGAATCACCACACTGGCGGTTGCTAACAAAACTGATGCATGAAAGTCTCTGGTAGACGACGCTACCACTGTGACATGTGCTGAAATGAGAACTTGCTCGTGGTCGCCAAAATAAAGTAAAGTATGGTGTCTTCCACTACATTCTGAACATTTTTTTTGGGTTCGTACATTCACTTGCCATATGCACGCTGAAGCAGTTAAGACAGCGTTTCAGATCTTTAATTAGTTGATAACGTTCGGTTGGTGTCTTGTCTCTAAATAATAGACAATGTATTAACAAATGGCCTGGTTGACTATTGCATACTTGGCACGTGTACGTCATCTTCTCTGGTTGGTTGGTGCTATTTTTCTTCGGTGCAAAGAGGTGTCATTGTACTGTTCGATCACTGAGTAAAGCGGTGGTTTTTGACAACTCGTGTCCTCTGCTCGTTGTAGGTGTTTGTCGTTGGCTTGGCATACAGTGGCTGATTTAAAATACTTGGTGAAGAACGTCACAAACTCTAATACCATTGGATCTTCTGTAGTGTCTACTAACAATTCCCACCGTGTCCTGAGATTTTGGTCCAATTTCTTTTTAAACAAATATAACAGAGTTAGATCCCACTGATTTACGGCGTATGATAAATTTCTTAATGATCCGGTGGACTCAACGATGGTGTTCAATAGTGATTTTATTGAACCTCCCTCACCGTACAATGCATTAGGTGCTTTAAACAACTCGTCAAAATGGCTTTCGGCGATGATACGACGGTTTGAATGCCGTGCATTTAGCTGCTATAAGGCTAGCTCATAATTACTGGCCGTCAGCATCAGATTTCCGATTAGTTTCAAGGGTTCTCCTTTCAACCTGGATTTCAGATATCCAAATTTAAGCACCTGTGACATATTAGTTTCGTGTACTAGCGTATCGAACATGTTTCGAAAACTCTTGTAATCTATTGGACTTCCCCTAGATATTTGAACAGACAATTTTCCTACTGGAAAATAGATATTGCAGAATTAGGTGGTTTTTGTTCGAAAAAAGTTCTATTTAACGCTGACTCAGCCGCAGCCTCAGGCAGATACTCATCTACAAGAATTTTACAGCCAACATATAACTCTTCAAATTTAGCTTGCCATTTTCAGTTTCCCCTTTGTCTTTTTGCTCCACTGCTCCTTTATACGAATAATTGTAGACAACTACATTTCAAAATCTTCAGATAACTTTCCTAGAGTTGCGTACATTATCTAAAATTTAATTTTTGCCTTTTTATTGTTCGAATTTTCTTTAATTGCCTCACCTTCTTCATACACACGTCAAGTTCTGTTTTCAACTTTGATATGTAAGCTTTTGCCTCTTCATAAATGCTCATTATTGAATATTGTATATGTATAAGAAATCGCAACAATAAATTGTACGTGTATAAATACGTGACCTAGTTTTTTTTTTAATTATAACTTACTAAACGTATTGTGCAATGTTTATAACTACATTGCTCTTAAGTTACGGGGTGTGCTGATATTCTGATATTCGCGCAAACCACTTGGCGCCTAGCGATAGCGGTAGTATGCGAATTAGAGCGTAATGAGTACAAAGTCCAAGTCGATCCTTCTAATTGTCATATTATAATTATTATGTAATGGCCTAATTCAATAATCATACAACTAACGATTAAATGTCTAAAATCCAACAATGGTTCAAATCATTTAGAATATTAATTTGTAAATTTTTTACATCCGGCCCGAAGGACCAAATGTTAGCTCTGCTTAGGTTAGTGGAATGTATTGGTGGATTAATTAATGGTAACAACTATATTTTTTAATGTTGCCAGGAACGGCAGACTACTATTTTTAAAAATTCGAAAAAAAAAACAAAATATAATTAACCGTAAAAGGATACACTGGGACTGGCCAATCTGGGGGATTCGTCGGGGGTGACACATAAAATAACACAAAAGAACTTATAAATTATAATATATAAAGATGTACGTAGATAACGAAAGTGGTGGTGCGTTGACCTCGGTGACGGTGGTTTCAACGGTAAATAAGAGGATGAATAAGACGGTGACTCTGACGGTGATGGAATTGATAGTGACACAACGCACAATAAAAGACACGGAAAAAAAGGAATGCAAACAACAACAGTCGCGTCACATGACACCGGCAACGGCTAAGTGTTGTGACGAACTGGTACGGTTATCGAGAATAGTGGGGAAAGACGGAATTTGCTTATCGCAGTTTTGGTGTTGCTTACGTAACAAACAAACACTCAATGTTTTCTCAATTACTACCTGAACATTTCAAAAATAAGTGATGACTTTTTTATAATATCAACTCAATAGCAAAACAAAATGTAACAAATATCCCAACCCTGGTTAAATTGTATTTAATTTTTATTTAAAATAATTTAATTTGACATGTTATAAAATTGCTTACCATTGGTTTCTGTTTTTGGAAATAAATTTAAAGGTTTCAATATGAAACGAACATTTTTAATTTTTCTAATTTTCAGGACAAATATATTTTTGTTTCTCTAATTTATGATTTAGATAACATGTGAAATATCACTGAAAAATAGGTGTACCACCAGGCTACTACAGAATGGGCGGTTGGCTTAGAATGGTTAAATAATTCTTAAACCAAAAAACGTATCAAAAAACGAATGATCCAATAACAACACTCGGCACAAAATACCGAAATTTAAAATTCAGTACATAATTTAAATACTAGAGTCTAAAATATATTATGATGGGCGCTCAATTAAACATAAAACACAAAAATTAATAATAACATAAACAATTGTGATACAATATTGAATATAATGACAATAATTGGATACAATTATTAATATCACGATTTCCGCGAATCAAGACGGATGGAATAAATATATAATGTAAAGCTGGATTCACAGCTACGTTACGTGTCGTGTTGAACGACGGCTGGGTTATTATGTTTACGACTGGTAACCAATTGGGTTTAAAAGTTGAGCTGTAGTCAATTATTGGTAAACTCGGTTGCAACTTGGTTATTACATGATTCCAAAAAATTAATATCCAATCACAATACGATTTGATCGACATGACACGACACATGACGCAGCTATGAATCCGGCTTTACCTTGGCCGAGCTCACTGCGGAAACGATGCTCCAGGGCAGATGACGGTCGCAAGATTACTGACCTCTGGGTTGACGTACGCGGCTTTGAACAATTTAAACCACCGGTACGAGCAGGGCCGTCTTAAGCTTTGCAGGGGCCCATGGGCACCTGGAGCTAAAGGGGCCCTTTTAGTAGGCCTACAAAAGTTGAATAAAAATATCAAAAGTTTATTTAATATTATTTATTTAATATTAATTAAAAACTATGTACATTTCACTGAATAAAAAAAAACAATGAAACTTATATTTTATTTTTATGTGTTTATTATTATTATTTATGTTTATATGTTTATTGTTTATGTGTATCGTTAAGTAAGCAACGGCTTTTTTCGAGATTTCTGATGTGCAAAATCTTCAATTATATCTTCGAAGTCTAGTTTTTGAAGGAGATCACTTTCTATGCACATTATTGACAAATTGGTTAACCGTTCTTGCAACATAATTGTTCGTAATTCGTTTTTTATTCTTTTTAGTTGTGAAAATGAGCGCTCCCCACTGCAATTGGTGATCATGAGGCAAAGGAAAATCCTTGTGGCAACTTCCACGTTTGGGAATGTTTCTGCTAATTTGTCTGCTTTTATTAAAGAATGTATGTCTAAGATACTTAAGTCCATGGATTCATTTTTGAAGTACCAGGGTCGTGAGATATATTTTCTATAATATGTGTATTTGTAGTAAAATTTGGAGTTGATGAACTCAAAACACTAGTTGTATCATTAAAAGTGGGTCCAATTTCTGGACTTTCAAATTTAGAGGTACCTTGATATAACGAGGTCGAAAACTCATTCTGCCTGTTAGTTTCCTCGAGTGTAAAAAATGAAGTAAGCTTAGGCAATTTTTTAATTTTTTCTTTTTGGATCGCAAGTCTTTTTCTTTTGTCTGAACCACTCAAATATGTCCTTTTTGACATAATTAAATGAGACTACAACTCTATTACAGACGCTAATAAAATGTTATATTTTATATTTTTATTATAGTTAAATAAACTAAACGAAACGGAAAAACGGCGCACTTATACTGACAGTCAGTTTTATTGTGTAATGTGTATTTACTGAAAACCTTCAAAATAAAATTCCTATTCAATTCACTGCTTTGACATAATTAAGATAAGATAAATAATCTAGTACATAAACATAATGCGGGCAGGTGGAAACTGATATAGATTATTGGCACTGCAGTAATTGATTTATATATTATATAAAACTTGTTGTAGTTTCTTGCATTTGTGTGGGTAACCCCTCCCGCTCCCGATCGAAACATACTCCGCGAGTCGTTGCCGATAACCGTCGTAATCGTATAGGATCGGTAACGGCGAAAACATTACAATTTAAAATTGTAATTTCGATTTGGCCGGGGGCCCCATTTGGATGGGGGCCCTGGGCACGTGCCCCACGTGCCCATAGGGTAAAGACGGAACTGGGTACGAGTGTGCGACACTGACGAAATCCAGACCCAATGACGGCGACGAAAATTATGTCGAGCTTAAACGATACACCCTAGTCGAGACGGGCAGACACGCCGCGCTGTACTCCGTACGTTAATTTGGAAGATGAATTGGAAGTGAACTTCTTGGACAATAACGTCATTACAGACTGCGCCAAACGGGCTGACACAATCTCTTGTCAAAAAGTAACACGCGCCAACAGCAAAATTTGACGACCGCAACAAATATAGAAAAAAGAAAAACACGTGCAAACACCAACGACAAGCAGCTACAGCGACGACGTGACGTCCCGTACGACGGTCGTGACAACGGACAATAACGATACTATCGTGTTGTTTTTTTGTCAGTGGACGAGATCCGATTGTCATACACCGGCAAGAGAGGAGGGGAGGCCGTTGAATCTCGTGGGCAAATTTTCTCGTGGGATATATCGTAGGCAAATGTTGCCGAGTTCCGATTGCGAGATATCGGAGGGACATTAAATATTATATCTTGAACAATAGGTGAAAAAAATGGTAAATCAATTTCTAATCACAAACACGCGCATACACACACACAGGCCCGTCGCTAGTTCATCAAACGGGTTTGGCCATTGCCTAAGGGTGGAAACATATTCAATAAACTTCGGTAGTATTTTTTATGATGGGAATTCGGTGTATTAAGAGGGCGCATTAGAAAACGAAATATGACATAAAAGCATGTTTTCGTTATTCTAATACGGCTTATTGGAGCAGTAAACATTAAAAACACCTTTTTTAAAAGGAAAATTGTAGAGGAGAATTTTTTTAACAATCGTAAGAAGCCTAATTTTCGATATTTTTATTAATTAGATAAATAATTAATCGATAAAAAGTATATTAATCATGCGATATTGAATATTGCACGATATCAAAAATCGGCTTTCTAACGATTGTTAAAAAAATTCTCCTCTTCAATTTTTATAATAGGTGTTTACAGTAAAACGCATCAATAAACCATATAACTTGAATACGAAACCATGTTTTTCGGTAAAAAAAAGCTTAATTACCTACGACCGTCATATGCTGCGCCCGTAAATAGCGGCAGCCGTCGATACTCAGTGTTTATGACCCCCCCCCCCCCCAAAAAAAAAAAAAAACATCAAGATAATGTATTTTGTGTTAGTTGAAAAAATAATATGCATATATTTCAGTTTTGATTTATTTCAGGGAGATTTTTTTTTTACAATAAAAATGTATTATATAAAATTATTATAATATATATCCATTAAAACTACATTACCACTTGTTCATAAAATAATTATAAAGTGAGTAAATATAAAATAATAATAAATAATAATTCATTGGAAATGTTAGGTTGTTTGACGAAAAAATAAGATTATTCTGTTATTCTATTTTTCACGTATAATATAAATTATAATATTTATATATGTCTATAATCTATATTATACATTTCGCACGACGCACGGCAACGTATATTAACCGTAATCGGCTAATCGCTATTCGCTAATTTTGGATTTAATCACTAGTTACAAAATACCATGCACAATGACAACGTTAGTTAATATTTAATTACGTATATCATATTATTATATTTCATTTCATTTTGCAGTGAACGTCTGGACATGTGCGTCGGTCGTCGAGGACTTAAGAGGATGTCAGCGCACTATTTGTTTTCTCTCTCTGGCCCACGCGCAACATGTACAAAATGCATTAACATCATTTTTTCTATGTTTTTAAGTAATCTTCGAGTAAAATCAGCTATTACAAAAAAGATAGAAAATAATATTTTTGAGAGAATGACATATTGATTTTATATTTTATTGTTATTTGACTTTGTATTCAGCTTTTAAAATAAACAAAGAATGTTGTAAATTTAAATTATGTTTAAATTGTTTTGGTACAATATTTCGACAAATTGATATGTCATTCCTTAAAAATATTATTTTCTATCTTTTTTGTAATATGTAATTTTACTCTAAGATTGCTTTAAAACATAAAAAAAATGATTCTTCGTAAATGCGTTTTGTCTATGCTGCGTGTGGGTCAGAGAGAGAAAACAAACACTGCGCTGACATCCTCTTAAGTAGGTAACGATAGTGAGTATCTATATTATTATAATTTTAAAATTTTACCTTTTTGTGCAGCGGGCAACCTATTATTTTCTAAAAATCTCGAAGCATTTGTAGTAAAAACATATATTTTATATAAAAACTAAGTTTTTATTTTTATAACATTTTTACAACCTATTACTTATTTATTATTATTAAAACATATATAAATTAACTTCTTACATTTTTTAATATTGATGTCTTATACTTTTATAACCATTTATACAGTATGATTGAAATAGTAAAAATAAATCCCTCTCTTTTATTTAGGGTGATTCATTTAAAAGCGGGTCGGCAAGAAAAATTTACACATTCTTTAATAAGATAATTATAAATATAATTTTAGTTAATAATTTACTTTGATTATTTTTAATTCTTTACCTATTAGATATTTTTAACTAACGAAACTTATTTGGCACCTACACGCTTATCACTGATCGTTCACACCGACATAAAAGTATTGAACATCATTCTAATTAAACTGGTGATTGACGACAATAACCGGGGAATGTCTGCGTTTACAACGTTAACCAATTTTTAGGTAAATTACGTCTTTTACCGGGGAATGACGTCTTTTACCACGTTTACATCATTTACCGTAACATAGGTCCCATTTAAAACGGGATTGTCCCTTGTTTGATTATTGTGTCCCATTGTCCCGAAAAACTTCAACAGGACATTTTTTATCCCGTTTTTAGAAGATTGTCCCGTTTTAATCCCGTTATTTCCATATGATTAAACTATAATTTATGATTTTTTGTAAAAGAATAAAATAAATTTATGAACCAAATATAAAACAGTTTATTTTTAAGACTTGAAACAAAGTTATAAATAACTGACTAAAATTTCCATGGAACGAACGTCGAGTGCCGATGCCGACGAGCAATACAAATAGTAATAATAAAATAAGATAAGCATGATACACGTCGTATAGCATATGCATTACGAACTAAAATACATAATACTATTTATAATCGATGATATATTTACATATTATTATATTGATTTGTTTAATCAAAAAGTAGAACAACAAAACATGTCGAATAGTAACGTACGAACAGTAAAGCGATTGGGTTTATTATAGCCACTACACGTATCGTCTTTGTGAGTTGGTGCATTATTTTTTTTTTTTAAATGCCAAAGAGGAGATGCACGTTCACTGTATCTTAACAGTCTGAATTTACTTTCCTATAAAATTTGAAGAAATTGGAAAAGAGTTTTGTACGGTATGCAAAGCAGTATTTTCAATCGAACATGAAGGATGCTCAGATATCAAACAGCATATGGATATTATGGAAAAGAAAAAACGTACGTTGACAAGTGGCGTCATTTCAGTTTTGATTAGACTAGGGCAACTTTTCACGGCTTTTCCGAATCAAAATTTTTTTCACTCAGATTCTCGTAGCATAGTGCCATAATGGTTAAGGGGGGGGGGGTAAATGTGCTTAAGGTTGATATAAATACTAAACTGGAGCACATGCCCAAGTTGCCCCACCCCAAATGACGCCACTGACGTCGGCCCTATCTAATGCTTCAAAAAGTGACAAAGTAACCTCACATTTTATTAAACAAGGACCAGCTGGCTTAAATAGTGAAGGATTAAAAATTGCAGCAGAAGAGGGAATGTTTGTATTTCACACTATAGTACATAACCATTCTTTTAGGTCAATGGATTGTACTACTACTTTAATAAAAAAGTTACATGAAAAAAAGTTTTCTTGTGCGCGTACCAAGTGTGAATCAATTATTCTGAATGTATTGGCTCCTTTTGCAATGGATCAAATAATAGACGAACTAAAAGCTGTTAATTTTGCAACAGTTATAAAAACTGCCTCCATGGCTCTTTAAATACATAATGTCTATTATTATTTTATAATTATTACATCGTAATCTGTAAGCTTAAATTCTTGTCATCCACCCCCTACAAAAAGTACTAGATACGCCACTGGTGTGTATATTCAGTAGGTCTGAGAGAGTGAAGTAAACTATTTTTCATACCCCTAGGTCCAACCCGGGGAGATACTCAAACGGAGATTTTAAAATTTACGGTGAAAATTTTTGTTTATAAATAGTTGCTATGGGTTTTAAAGCTATAATAATAATAATTGTTGGTTGCCATTGGTTAATCGTGAGTTAAATTATTATTATATAATGACGTATTAGTATTAGTATTTTATTTGTATATTGGTTGATCAAGCATGCATAAAAAATCTACTTAAATAAGTGAAAAAATTAAATTTAAAAATAATAATTCTCATCAGAGATGTGGGTGTGATAATGGAAGAGAGAGTATAATTTAAAATATGAATTCTAAAATGTATATAGACAATAGTAAACATTTAAATAGTGTATGTTTAATTTACAGTAGTTAATAAAAATATATTAAATTATTAAAAATAAATTAAAATGTTAAGTAGAAATAAAAAAAAAGTAGAATAGTGGATACTGCTCTGATGTACAGTATTTTTCGAGTATATTATTGTAATAGATGTTTTGTATACATACATTAATTTAATTCAATGATATACCATTCCATACGAAAAACGATTATTTTGTCATCCTAAAAGCTGTGTGGGCCACGGGACCCCCTGCAGAAGCTATACTTCCGAGAAAGAAAATTTTTTTTTGACTATACATAATGTATTAGTGTGTAAATATTTCTAATAAAATATTAAATCATTTTCATGTAGGGGAGAAGGGCAGATTTAAATGAAAATAACATATTTTTTTTAAACATTTTTTTTTTTAGTTAATTTGAATTAATGGTCTTGTTAGATTTTTCATATTATTTTAATATTATACTGTAATTGTTTAAATGCTATATTATCAAATAATAATTTTATTAAAAAGTTTTATAAATAACTATTCATTCGTATGTAGGTACCCCAAAGTAGGAGTGCTTTTGAATCCATGTAAGGAACATTTTAATGAGTCTTTATATTAAAACAAATTAACACATATAAAAGTATAGGTACCTTAGGTACTTAGGTATTATTTTAATAAATTCACTCAGTATATAATAAACTTTGAATATAATAATATATAAATCATGTTCTAATAAAAAATAAAATTATAACATCTTAGTCTAGTAAAAATTAAATATAAAACATCATTGTATTTCTAGTAAAATTAGGTAATTACTTGCCCACCTAAATGTAAATAATAGAAATAACAAATTCAATTAATAAGGTTTTAACTTTTAAATTAGTATTCACATTAAATAATCAGTCTTTTTAATGTAACTATGTAACCCCACTATGGAATATTCAATTGTACCCACAGTACAGGTTTAACATATTTATTAATAACTGTAGGTACAGTGAAGTACAATATAACATTCAATAGTATCTCATTTGAACGAATATAATAGTTTAATTTAGTATGTGCTGGTGTGCTGCTTAATACTTACTGAATGTTATTATTTTTTACAAATCTCTTAATCATAAGCGGTGTTTGGGGAGTTCAGCCTAGTATTCCTTAGTTAGCTCTGTCTCAGTCTAATTTTTTTTCGTTAACCACCAGCGGCCCAGCGCCCGGTCATAAAAAGTATAGCTTCATAAATTAAGAAAAATCAGAGATTTTTATGCAAAACCAGTTTTCGAAAAAATAGATTTTGTTTTTTACTGTAACTCTAAAAAAAATAACCTTTGATACATAACATTTTCACCAAATGTTTTAATTATTAGCGATTTCTATGCTCCATAAAATTTTCAAAATATTGCGATTCTTTTTGAGCTATTTATAATATAAAAATGTTCACTCGATCAAAAAACTTTAAAATATAATACAATAGTCCTCATAAGTTTTTGTTAGTGGAAATTCAAAAAAAAAAAGTTAAGGGTACCTAAATCTAAAATAATTTTTATGAGCCCTCATTTTTGACAAAATTCATCAAAATCACAAGAATTGGCAAATTATTTCGTGTTCGAAATTCATAAAAAATATTTCATGTATATTTAAAATTTAAAATTTTCTTACAAATTTCCCTTTAAGTTTTCCTAAATTTAACAAAGAGAAAAGTTAAACTAAAAGTCAAATTAATTTGTTTCGAGTGTTTGAAGTTAGATATTGAATATTAACCAATAATTAACAAATTCTCATACACCTATTTTCTTATTTTTTGTTATTCAAAAACTATTAATCGAAGGTACCTACTTGAGATTTTCATCAAAATAAATGTTTATTTTATCATTTTCTACACATGATAAAATGTTTGAAATATATTGAATCGTTTTGAGATATTTATTGACATTTGAAATTTTCAATTATTTTACTTTTCTATTCTATAAATGTCAATAAAATTGTATTCGTTAGGTCAAAAAGCTTGAAAATTTAATAAAAGTTTCTTCATAAACAGTTATATTAACAGCTGACGAGTAACAAAGAACCATAGGTATGATCACGACGATCATAAGTACTAAGTAGGTATTTAAAGATCAAATTTTGATAAAATGTAGGTATAAATTATTTTATAGTTAAACATTTATACTTTTATAAGTAAGGATTGAAAATTTAAAATAACGATTCTCATAAATAGTTCATACTGTATAAGTGTAACCAACAAATCTAACAAAATATGTATAAACAATTGTTTTTTTCAGACATTATAAGATCAAATTTGGACGAAATTACATATTAGAACCAAGAATAACGATTTTAATTATTTTATCGTAATTTAAAAATATTATTTGTAGGTACCTATATGTACCTATATGTACCTATATGTAGGTATATTATTATATTTTATACATACAATGACATTTTCAAATGAATCTTTTTTTTTGGAAAAAATGAATTTAACCTACTGTTGCAGTAATAATGCGACTAATAGTAAAATTAATTACTTTAATCATAATAATAATATCATTAAATATACTTAATAATATTATAGGCAGACAGATCATCTTTGCTCGGAATCGTTTTTCGTATACAATGAATTTATATCATCGAATTTAAATTTAACAACATCCATTAGAGTAACCACTTGTAACCTAGATACTGTACAGCAGATCAACATCCACTTACCCAGTTTTTTTTAAAACTATTGTTGATAAAATATTTTATGTTAAGAGGACGCTACACACCGGTTTTCGCCACTTAAAAACATGTTTTAGTAGAATTGCTCTCATTTGAGCTATATTTATCGCACAAAAATCAAATTTCGACCATTTAAGGATAACAATTTTATCTGGGTTCCTATGTTGGATAATAAGTATACGTTTACTCAGCCGTTTGTTTTGGACAGTAGAAAATTATAAAATAACCAAATATTCAACGTTTATTAAAAGTTACTATGTTGATGGTATCTAAAAGATCAAACATAGGAACACAGATAATGTTCTCACCTTTGTGGTGTTTACGAAAGTTGGTATTTGTATAATTACTGTAGCCCAAATGAGAGTGATTCTCCTGAGACATGTTTTTGAAAAAAAATTCGTATTTGTATAACCGTATAGTGCTGCTGCCTGCTCTGGTGGTTATAATAGCGGTTGTGTACAAAACTGTACCCGTTACCGTGTATCGAAAGACCGCTCTATCAAAGGCGCGCATAGTTTATAAATATCCAAATTGTCGATACAATAATAGCAATATTTCTGATGAATATTAATTTGTACCACAATAATAATTATTTGCCACACAAGCCGATATTTGAAGCCGGTTTTTATAAATCCATGTAGTAATTTCATTTGGGAATTGTGATCTACACATCAAACAGTGAACGTCACGCTGTATTTCGGTACGATTGATTGTTAATTTTATTTTATTGCTACTGTGCTGTGAAAATTGTTTTTTTATTATGTCTCCCTACAAAAAAGCTCGAACTGTTAAAAAAAAAAACAGCATAAATTGGAAATGAAGGCCCGATTAAGCATAGCTAGAAAAAATCGGCATGCTACGTAAGTATTTATTTACTAATTAGTTGTCTATCTTCAAATCATAACATGCAAACTTGGATACCAATGGTTAATTTGTGTATGATTATAAAGAGAAATACCTCAAAATTTGAATCCAGAAAATCCCGAAATTGATAAAGTTGGGTAAGTTGGATAATAGGTACCTACCATTTTTTATGCACGTACGTTGCGCAAGCACCTCTCGAATAAGAAATCAATCAAATTTCTAGTTTGATTCAGAATTTCAGCACGTAATTAGCATGAATTTGCACGACTAACTCCGAAATTCGCACGATTGTCGTTTCAATTGATGTTATTTGAGTCATTTTTGAACACTTATTAAAATGTTTTTATCTTAAACCATGGATGTACACATTAAATAAATAAAGAGTTAGTATTTAATGTCAAATGAATTTTTCTTGTTGAGAAAGTTGCGTACAAATTCCAAAAATGATCGCACAAATTCATACTAATTACGTACTAATTATTTGGATATTTAAAGTTTGTATAATTAGTGTTTAGGCAGTAGTGAGGGGCTGGAGTATCGTTACCCTAGCCCCCCTACATAGAAATGTATGTTTCTCGTTGAACGAGTTGCGTATAAATTCCGAAAATGGTCATGCAAATTCATGCTAATTACGTTCAATAGTTTGTTATTTTTGTCATGATAAAAAATCAATGATTTGTAAATTATTTTGTACCTATTAAATAAAATCTCAAAATCAAGCTTGGATCAAAAAAACGCTAACTTTAAATATATTTACTAGCTTGGAACCCACTACGAGTGTGCAAAATCAAGTAACTTCATCGAAAGAATTAATAGAGATTAAAGTTCGCACAATTTGAATACGACCGTGACGTAAGTATGCAAATTAAATAATATTTTTATTTGGTTAATCTCGTTTGGCGATTCGGCAATGTATATTTTTAAATTTTCACACTCCAATTTAAACTACGTAGTTTCGATGGTACACCACCTAACATAGATTGTACATCGACTCCTAACCTTGATGATACTGATGTATATTTAAATAAAATGCAATACGAGGATGAAAGAAATGTAGCTGACTCTTTTGACAGCCCTACGCTATTTAGTTCGAGATACCAATAAACCTATATTAAAAACATTGTAACTATAATACTATAATTGATAAATGATAATATTGATGCTCATAATTTAAGCGTAATTTCAAACACTACATCTGACACAACTGTTTCCAAGTATGTATAACGTTATTTATTTTTGGTCTTGCACTTCTAACTTACTTATAACGTATATTTATATTTAGGATTTTAGTAGGCAGACGAATAGTGGATATAGCTTATATTTTTGAACAAATAAAAAAAGTCGCCATAGTGGTGGTTGTTTTGAACTGATTGTTCATTTTTAGATATGGTACGTAAAATCAGAAATTAGAAACGGGTATGCTTCAAGTTTTAAATTTCAATGTCAAATTTGTAGTATTGAAAGTATAATTCATTCAGAAAATCCAAAAGAATCATACATACCGATTAACAGAGCTTTAGTTGATGGTAGTATCGCTGCAGGTATGTTAATTAATAGTTTATACATTATACTAATATAAACGATTCTGAACGGAGACGATTAATTGTCAGCCTAGGATATTTTATTTATTTATTTTATATCTAAAACCGTTTTTAAATCGTTTTTTTACGCGTGAATTTATAAATTTTTAAATTTAGACGTTCGTAATCATAGTAAATATTTGAATTTGAAACGCTTATAAAAAAAATTGAGCCTATGTATTTTGATAATTTTTGAATCACTGATAGATTAATTCATGTGAACATTTTATTCAATGCCCCAAGTATTTTGACTCAGCCAAAAAATCTTTATTGACATGTATATAAAAAAAATTCGAATATTTAAAATGCCTATTTCAAACAATCATAAAAATTGGTGGTTTTAGCCCGTTAGATTTTTTTTTTTACAGGTATTTGAAGATGACCTATGAGAATCTTGTAATTAAATTTCAAACTTTAAGTATAAATAATTAAAATTTTATGAATTTTCAACTACAAAATAACTTCAAATTTTCGCGATTTTATCATATTTCGTAAAAATTTTAACTTTCTACGGTTATAAAAGAAATTGTGATCTACGATTTTTGATTTTTTTTAATAGCTATAAGTTAAACTAAAAAAGAAAAATCCAAAATTTCAACTGTCCATAAATAGCTCAAAATACCTCAAAATCTTTCAAAAATTATACGATGTATAGGTTAAATATAAACATTTGGTGAAAATTTCAAGTTTATACAGTTTTTAGTTTTTGAGTGACAGCCAAATTAAAAATTCAATTTTATCAAAAACTGGTTTTGGGTAACAATTCCCATTTTATAAAAAAAAAACACTCACCATTGTATAATTAATACATTCATCACTCCATTGAGAATCTAAAAAATATGGTATAAATAAATAGTAATTAATAAAACATTAAATATTACAAAAAAAGAATAGGATACGCACAGTTAACGAAGCTTTCTGCTTCAGTTGAAGTACCTACTATGTGCAATACGACGTACATAAAAATGCAAAATTGTATTAATTTGGTTGTACAAAAAACTGCATGGAGTGAAATGCAAAAGGCTGGAAACGAAGAACGAGAGATGGCATTAGAAAATGGTGAGGTTGACGTGGACGGAATTACTATGTGTACAGTTATCGCTGATGGCCAATGATCGAAACGTAGCTATAAGTCCAAGTAAAATACTTTCTCAGGAACGGTATGAAAGTATAATTGTTTAAATTAAGTTGCGAATTATTATAGTATTCAATTTTTAATTGTATTAAAATAATATTATGTAGGCCACTATTATTGGGAAAAGAACCAGGAAAGTTTTGTTTGTAGGAATAAGAAATAGGTAGGTACTGTGTTGTTTGTCAAAGAGCATCGAATCGAAACGAGAAAGTATCTGAACACGAATGTTTTTTAAACTAGAGTAAGACATCCAGATGGATGTAGATGGAGTGGTTGAAGGTTTTTCACGCAGCATTGAAATGCATGGTCTCAAATATAATAAATTAATAGGTAGGTACGTAGATAATAAGGGTACTTTACCCCCCCCCCCCATTCATCCACAATTGCTTTTGTTTTTTTCCGATTATTTTGTAAAATGTTGGTAATTTAAAAATGACCTCTTTAAAGTACAAACAATTGATTCACTTTTCTAAAAGGAAATGTGCTAAAGTCAAGAATTAATGTATTATTCCTGTTCCAAAAACTGTAATTAGACACCAAAAAAACATTATTTTTTATATTTTTTGCTGTTATGAGAGACGGAGATAGCAGTGTGTTAAAAAAATTAAATAAAATATTGCCATATGGACCAGATTTTTTTATAGAAAAAATAGAATGTCGAAACCATTTGCTAAGGAATTTTGGTCAAAAAATGACAGCTTTAGCAAATAAAACTGAATTTCCTATTAATTTGAGAAAATTTATTTTATCTCAAATTTTAAGATTTCGTTCCGACGTTACCAAGGCGGTAGCCTTTAGGCGGTACAATTTAGAAAAAAACAAGAGATACCTAAGGCTCAACAAATTACAGGTTTATTATAAAAGACTAATTATTTATAGTTATTATTTATTAAGACCATTTTTGTGTATTTTATTTTGAATTTGAATTTTAGGTTTTTTTTAAATTGTCTCTTGCCTGAACTCGTCGATTCTTATATGGCAAAAGATTGTTAATAAGTGATATCAGGGATCTGGATGACATTTTAGAAAAACAGCAAGAAAGATTTAAAATAGTATCGTTGAAAAAAATTAAAAAATCTTAATATATTTATGAAAGTGATATATGGTTTTAATATTTATTTAAAATGTAAATTAATGTATGATTAGTTATAATATAAACTGTCCTATACAAATTATATGTGGTATAGGTATATTATAAAAAATAAAAGTAAAATATACCTACTCAACACATTTACCTATAAGAAAACTAATATTTAAATAAATATTTGGAAATATCAATTTATTTGAGACTAGGAGTTAGGTATTTAGGTTATTTATTAGGTATTATTCATTATTATTATTTACCTAATAGTAAATAATACTATATTAATATATTATACATCATGAAGTAGGTATCTAATAAGTAATAACGAGATAAATACAATCGCGTAAGTATGGTTGTGAGCGAAAAGTTAGGAGTGATTGTATAATATGTATAATAAATAATAATAATAATGAATATATTATAAATACTATTACAGTTCTAGTCGTAGAATTATTGATGCATTTTATATTTTTCAACAATAAATATATTTTATTCTTTGTATTATAATTGAATCAGTAATAATGCGATAACTAGGGAACGGATTTAAATGCTCTAAAAAACAAGAAAAATGCCTTAAAAAAATGCTTTGACATCAAAAAATGCACTAAAAAAATGCCCTAAAAAACTTTAAAAATGGGTTTATATTCAATAAAAACAAAATTTTGAATTTAAAACTTATAAAAAACACATTATTATGAAAAATCTAATAAAAAATATTTAAATACAATACAAACTTAATTAATTAACTTTCAATTATCTTCTGTCCATCTAATTTTTACCCTAAAAAATTTAAAATTTAATAGGTATACCATTTAGATAGGTATATTCGTTATACTTTTACCTTTTACCATTTAGGTATTTTATTTTTTTTTAGAATGAATGTGGAAAAAATGTTGAAAAAATTACTTAAAAACCACAAAATGCACTTAAAATTTCAAAAAATGCTCTAAAAAGTTACATTTTTTAATTCTTTGATGTATGAAATGAACTTTTTGCTTGGAAACCAATATTTTCGGACATTCAGAAAAAAATGCAATTTGCATTCAAATCCGTTCCCTAGCGATAACTAAAAGTCAATATTATACTATGTTGTATTATACCATATTCACTATCTATAATATATTGCTACATACATTTAGGTAAGCAGTAACTTTCAAAAATATATAATATATTATATTAGGTTATCATATTATATTATATATTATAATTCATAAAAAATTGTCTATTTATATATTAACTTTGAAAATGTAGGTAACACAAGATTCCCCTTGTTTTCATACATTTATCATACAAAAAAAACTTTACTAGAAAGTCAAATTTAAATTTAAATTTTTAAGAACGTTTGAAGTTGGAGATTGGATGTTCTTATGTTCACCCGTAAATTAACAAATTCTTACACAAAGATAAGTTATTTTAAATTCAAATTAGGACGAAATTACATATTAATTTACCCAGAATAACGATTTTAGTTATTTTGTTGTAATTTAATAATATTATTCATGGGTACTTAAAACTTCTCAAGTGCTTTTATTATTATGTACACATTTAAAAATATGATAATATGCAAATAATATTAATTCAACTTACTGGGTACAGTATTAATAATAACATAAATATAATATAAAATAATATTCTATGCTGATAAATCGTCTCCGCTCACAATTGTTTTTTGCATCCAATGATATTATATCATTGAATTCAAATTTAATACCATCCATTACAGTGGGTCACTTGTAACCTACTGTACAGCAGAGTTTATTTTTTTTCCTAACTTTGATAACAAAATAAAATTTCAATTTCAATTTCAATTATTAAATTACATTTGTAATTAAATTAATAATATATACAATTAAATTACTTCCATTACTAATATTAATTGAAGTAATAACCAAAATAATATTTAATTATATATTATTATGCCTATGATGATAAGAGTATTATTTAAAAATAATGTTGTACATAAAATAAAATGTAAGATTTATCCACTGCTAGATGTTACCTGTAATGTCCACTGTGCTTGATTATGTAACTACTAATGTTATAACAAATTAAAAACATAGGAAATAAAAAAAAAAATGGTATGTTTTAATACAGTAATTTATTTTTAAATGTACATACACAATATGTAATACCTACTTAAAGATATGAGTTTGTATTATACAGTGGTAATAAAGAATATTATACACTTGGTATAAAATAATTTTATGCAGGCGGTTTAAAAGAAAAAAATTATTAGTTATTATTATTGCTATTAATAAAATTAGGTATTAAAATTAAAATGTTTTGTACAAAGAATATACAGTAACTGTGCCTAATAATTTATTTTTAATATACCATTTTTAAATATACAAGCAACACTAGGTAGGTATTAAAAATACCAACACCACCTATATCAGAGATGGACAACTGGCGGACAACGGGCCACATCTGGCCCACGTACCATTTTTAACTGGCCCGTGATACATTTTATTTTAGTTTATAAAAATATGTAATGTTAAGATTTTTCTGTATTTTATTTTATTATATTTATAAAATTAAAGTGGGAGAAGGGGTTCATTTGACTGTAACAAACTTTTTATCAGATGAAAACATCATCTAAAAATATTAAGAATATGGATTTAATAATAATAATAAAAAAAAATACAATACATTTATAAATAAAACTAAAAAAAAATTATTTATCAATATATTATTTGATTACAAAATGCCCAAATAATAATACAAAATAAAACAGCAATAATCATTTAAAAATAAAAAAATCCCATCTATATTATATAATATTGTATTGATGACTGTATTAATAACAATTCCTATAAGTGAAAAAAAAATCAAATTTTTTTACGGGTAGCTGGAGGTTAGCTTGACGTAAGGCACATTTATATTTTAAAGCAGTTATAAATTATTGAATTCTTAATAGATTATGAGAGGAACTTGGGTTACTCACAAAGAAGTTGTATAAGTTTATTATAAGTAATTATCCACAATGTTCGACAAATCACTATTATCATTTAAGTCCATTTCATGCTTTCATGGCATCATGGAATTTCTCCGTCCAGATGTTTCTAAAAAAAATGTTATTAAAATAAATAATACTTAATATATTACTTTCAAATAACAATAAATAATAATAATAATACTTTTCATTTGTGCAAGAGGTTCAAATGTTGGCATAACTGGCAATGGATAATTTACAGCTAGAATTCGATCCATGTTCATTACTTGTTCATCCAATTCTTCTAATTCAAGATTTTTGAATGCTTTTCGTAATTCCTTCTGTACAAATAATTATTTTATTTTAATAGTTGAACGGTCACCAAGGAATACATTTTCAAATACTTTAAATTCAGTCTCTATTATACTTATAAAAACTGGATAGAGTTAATGTTGCATGTATTCAATTACAATAGACACTATAATTACATATTATACATCTGCATATGAATGTACTATCAGTAAACAAATAATCCTACAAAATCATCAAATCACATATTTCTATTGGAAATTAAGAGGACGTTGTACTCGCTGTGTTGTCACAGTCTTACTAGCGCATAATTTATCAAAATGTACGTTCAAAAATTCCAATTTTGAGATATTGGTTTAAATATTAGAGTAAATTGATTTATTATTAAACATAAATGTATGTTTAAGTCTAGGTGGTTTTTTTACGATATTTTTATTTTTAAGTGAATTATAAGAATTTTCAAATATTAATATTTTATATACTCATAATTCACTTATCAATAAAAAAAATCATTGAAAACCAAAGAGAGAAAAAAAGTTCTTACATTTGTGTTAAGTAGGCGGAGACAACACATGAGGGTACAAAAACAATCTCACTTTTAAAATCAAACGTGTATATAAAACTAGACATCTTATAATATAAATTACCAACCGTGCATAGAAACCATACAAAATGCATTTGCAACACAATCCACATACCAAAAAAAAGGTCTAAAAATATATAATTCATTACACACTAAAGATGGTAACTATTTTAAGATTAATTGAAAAAAATTACAACTTGCCTACATCAAAAACCAAATATAGATGTGTTGTGTATAAGAATTTTTAATGACCATTAATTTGTACTAGTTATAGATAAACATAATATTTATTAATAATTTTGGTGAACGACCATAATATTGTATTATCTAACCAATTTTATAATTTATAGATATTTTTATAACTATATTAAACTCATAATTTACATTCAAAGTTTAAATATTGTCAAAATTCAAACGAAAAACAAAGAATAACAATTTTAGTTATTTTGTTGTAATTCAAAAACATTATTCGCGGTGTCTTGAAATATTCACTTATATTATTATATTTATATACATAATGACATTTTCAAAACATTTAGATTCATTTTAAGCTATTGCCTATTGTTACCACCTTCCCATATACACAATTAAAACAGAACTTATAGGTGTTAAGCCCTCAATACCCTTCTAAAATACATAAAATAATATTTCATTTATTATGAACTTTTCAAATTCGGAGAGTTAGTCTGCTGTTTAGTAAGTTTTGATTCTTTGTCACTAGTACATGTTACATTTGAATTTGTTGACTAATCAATGATCATTGCATATAAAAATTGATTTTGAGTAGTGAATGGTAAATTTAAATCAACTATTCTGTTTTAATTTAAACCAATTATCTATAATTAATGAAAAATAAAATAATAATGCAAAAAATGCAGAATAAAAACTATACCATTAGATTCTATAATCCATGAATCAAGTTTCTGTAGTGGTGAGCAACACATTAAAGTAAAAGAAAAAAAGATGCAATTGTATCAAGTTCCGGGCCCTACTTATAATATTAGCTATATAATATTATACTATCAATTATCATACATTATTGTTTTTTATTATTAACTAAGCCAAACTGATGTACTGTAGAACTGTGTGAATAATCTCCTGGTATAAAATATAGAAGCTTGTAATTAGTCTAAATATTTTGAAAATTTAATTGTGAATAGAAAATATTTAAAAAATAATATACTTAATTTAGTAAAGTTCAACTTTCGAGTCCCCTCTATTAATACTTTTTTTGAATTAGAAAGTGCAACAAAGTAACAAACATCGTTAAAGGAAAAATCATTTTTTCTTAGTATATATCCAATATCATCAAAATTTGAATTTTTGTATTTTTGAAAAAAATGTTAGCATAATATTGTGTTTTCAATATTTCAAAATATTAATAAGAATCCAAACATACAGTATTGAGTTATAAATTATAATTTATGTATTTTGATTTTAGTCAATTTACCATATTATTATATTGCAAACTGCAATTGTATTACTATAGGTACTACAAGTGCAATAAATTATAAGTAGATTAGGTACTTACATATTAATTTATGCCAACTACATACAAATGTAAATATTTCACCAAAGCAGAGTGTACCTACATTTAACAATCAACTCTCACCCAATGCACAACAGCACATTTACTGCCAACCTCACTTACACTTACTGCCGACCTACCATAATACTTAGATTCGGTGCCACTGATACTGGCTCTATAATATAGTCACTAACCCACGAATTGGTAATATATACAATTAAAATTAGTATTATGCCAACCTATTTTAAAACAATTTAATAATATTAGCTGTCACAATAATAATGTGACCGAATCTATACAAATGAAACACCTCATCAATATTTATTTCTTATTTGTCCAATTCTTCTAGTTCAAAATTTTCTAATTCCTTTTGTAATTCTTCCTATATAAATAATAATTCAATTTATTTATCAAACAGTCACCAATTTCATCATATATTTATCCTATATTTCTTATACCTCCATATTTATATAATTGTCAGGATAAATAGTTGATATTTAACACAATATCCTAAATATGTAAATATATAAAAAAAATTAAAATTAAGTACAATCATGTGTTACCTAACCAATAAAAAAAGGCATTTATAATTTAAGTTAGCTTCTATAACTTTATATTTATTAAGTAATTTATTTTGTAATTTTTCTTTTTGATGTAAAAATTCTAAGTAATAGTTATACTAAATATTCAAACAATAAAATGTTATAAAAGTAATTATTAAATAATAAATTACTGAGAAATCAGTATACACTCAATTATTTTAAAAAAATTGAATTGAATCCAACAGAGAATATATCTCAACAATTGACAAAAAATAATATCTCTGTTACAGGATACCTATCTATTTAAAATTATTATTTCACTTTTAAGCAAAAATAATTTTTCTTACCTCATCTTCATCTGTTTCCGAACTGGTTGAATTACAAAAGGCTGCTGATATTTCTTGAGTTAAACCATGAGACTTTGTAATATCATCAATCATATTATGAATATCATCTATATTGCTGTAAGAAAAAATAATATATTATTTTTTTTTTTTTTACTTTAAAGCCAATGATATATTATTTTATTTTGTAGTACAGCCATTAATTTAATATTCTACTAGGAAACACTAAGGACTGATAAATTGATAAAATACACAGTTGTGTTAAAATAATTTGAATATTCAATAGAATTAAATTAATATGACTTCTAACAATTAAGTCTGTAAACACATTATGGCAAAGCTAGATAAACTAGATAACAAGTTAAAAAGTTTAAGTTGAATTACATAACAAGTTAAATTCATTTTAAGATAACTTCTTGCTTAAAGATCAACTTTTAATATTTTTTTGATTAATTCATTCAAAATGTCCATGTTGTGGATCATATAACATAATATTATGAATATTATTAATTATATTGCTGCAATAAGAAATATTTTTTGTTATGTTTTTACTTTCCATTAATTTATAACTATGAAATGTATTATACTAAGATAAATTAGCTGCTCATTAATTATTAAATAAATAGTTTTATTAAATATATTTGATTAGTCACTATTATAATATGTATTGCATGGTATTATATTGAATGCACTTGATTTATAAGCACTTAAAATTAATAAAGCAATTCAAATATATTGTATTTCTAAATAAACCATGTGAAAAAACTATCTAAAATAATTGATCAGTTGATTGTGTAGAAAATTAAATGTACAACTATATCAGAAAAATATACAGTTCGGAATCAAAATATTCTTATAGATCGAAAATGATATTTTAACATGCACCAAAGTTATCGGTGGATATAATATCATACATGTATAATGTTACAGATAATCGGGTTACTATAGTTTCCAAATTATCATCATACCTTCACTCTAATAGATTTGTACAGCAAAAAATATGTGCACAATTATTGTAATGATTGATAATTTAACACAAAACATAAGAAAAGAGAAAAAAAAGCATTTATACTGAAAAAAAGTAAAAATTTTGTTTATTCTATTACTTAAAAAATAAATGAAACACAATTGCGTATAATAATTATTTGTATTGGTAAAGAGTAGGGCTAGGATAGTATAGGATTTTGCATTTTTTTTTAGGATTTACAGGACATAGCTTTTCAAGCACAAAATGTGATTTGGTCATAAACGAGTCCAAATTTATAGTTTTTATTTTGCTTTTTTTTGCATTTTTTGTACTTTTAAGGATTTAGGGTCATTTTTTTAGCATTTTTAGGTCATTTTTTCAATTTTACGGGCATTTTTTATACTTTTTTGAAATCTAGATAATATTCTTTACTAAAGAGTAATAATCTATTGAATGTACCTAATAAAAGAGTTTTTGCTGTAAAAAATTGTTACATTCCTATTGAATACAATTTACTGGGTAATTGGCTTATGAATTAAGATCATAATACTAATTTAGTGTTATGAAACACTATTAATATGAAATTAGATAAATATGATAGAAAAACTGAACATGTATCAGTATACTAATTGTACCGTAAGTTATACTAATATGTAAACAAAACATTACAATAATATATTTGTTTTTTAGATAAATGGACTAATAAAACAAGAAAAGACAAATTATTTTTAAAAAAAGGGGGCTAAGATTAAGCTTGACTTTATGTTATTTTTATTGGATTCAAATATTTAGAAAATAAGTAGCTAATCATTATTATTATTTATATAAATACCTAATATAAGTTTAATACATATTAGTATATTACAGTTAATTACATATTTTAAATGTTTATAAGAAAGTATTCATTAAGATAGACATATTATATCCAGTTGACGTTATTTAGTATTAATTAAAACAGAAAACAAACCTGAATTTTAGATACCTTATCTATTTAACTACAAATGAATTCTAGCTCCCATTCTGATGATACTTACATATTTTCATTGGCCATTTTGACGGTGCTTAAACTTGATTTCATTACATTAACCAAAATTGTGTTTGTGTTAGCACTTTCTAAGGCCAAACGTTGTTTTATGACTGTCAATAAAATACCTTCGATCTGGGATGAATGTTTATCGTAACAGATTTTTCTTTTTAAAGCATTCATCGCGACTGCAACAAAAATGGAAAGTACATTAAAGAAATAATTATCAAGTAAATCAAGTTATAAGCATTCGATTTAATATCCACCTCGTTTGTTACTGATAATATTTTGTTTTATTGTAGCCAACTCCTTTTTTATATTAATATCCAATATTTCACGTCTTGCCATCAACAATTTTTCAACGGATCTCAATTTTACCAATACATCAACTTCAGTCAATGATCTGGTCGATGGTTTCTGATCTGGTTCCTTTGTTTCTTTTTTCTTGCCTCCAAAAACTTTACGGAAGAAATTCATTTTATTGCCGGACGTTCCTGTAAGGTGTTAAATTAGTGTCGGTGTACTCTACTTAACGTGTATAATTACTTACAGGTAAATAAACGATTCGCAAATAATTTAAGTTTTAATAACTTTATTCATTAATTTATAAAAATATTCTGAAATTTGTACCAGCAACAACGATTTTAAATAACGTCCTTTTTACTTTTAAGCATTAATAAAAAAGAAATAACGGCGACCTGTGAGTTCCCAATGTTCGAATAGGACAACTAGTATAATATTATATTATAATATGACTATATGAGACATGAGTTTCAGAAAATTAACAAGCGTCGTAATAACTGTCAGACGTACCAACCTCTTATTAAAAAATGACGCCTGAAATGGGGTACGTAACACTATTGTTCTATGGTAACACTCAAGTTGTATTGGCAAAACATATTAACACTGGGAACATGTTCATGCTGAGAACGCTGTCGACGCTTACCGTACAGATGGTTAGGCGGGTCCCCCCCCCTACGCTGAGTCGGGATTCGAGTCGGGAGATTGTATTTATTTTCCCGACATTTCGCATACATTTTATTTAAATATATTTGATAATATTAGAAGTAATTGTACTTACCAGCGTATACAGTTCATAGCACGGCTATAGATAGACTATCTTTAATAGTGGTTCATAGATAATATAAGAATGGATAGGACATGCCTTTACCAGTTTCATATAGGACCGTTTGCTTTTTTGAGGAAAAGAAAACGTAAAGAGTGAAAGACGATGTGGGGATTTTTTAAGGTTATGACCAAAAACTGTTTACAATATTTGTCAATTTCAAATTTGTATTTTGATTGTTGTGCCTGAAAATGGAAATTGGAATACTCAAATTACTCTAAACTTTGCGTACATAATTAATTGTGATTAGAATATCGAATATTGTAGATCGTTAATTATCACTAATTAATCATTAATGTTATTTATTATCATTTATCAATTACCATATCAATATTTGCCCATCGAGATAAAGAATACTGTTTATCTCGATGTATTTGCCCCACGGACTAAGAAATATTAATTAGAGTACTACACATTAGAGTGTAGTAAAGATTAATTA
Source organism: Sitobion miscanthi (assembly GCA_008086715.1). Classification (NCBI taxonomy): domain Eukaryota; kingdom Metazoa; phylum Arthropoda; class Insecta; order Hemiptera; family Aphididae; genus Sitobion; species Sitobion miscanthi. The sequence goes on along the minus strand of CM017801.1, from coordinate 3,928,368 downwards.
CTAAGAAATATCTTAGTCCATGATTTGCCCCATATAACGTATCACTAAAAGCGTTTTCCACCATACCATACTGTTGCACCCAGGTTGCACTGATATAGGTCAATGATACTCTTCCTGGGTGCAGGCTGGTGCAAGTGTAGATGAAGCATAAAATCAATACTTATTACTGATATATAAAGATAATAAAATATTTGATAGGTACTTTGGTAGGTACTTATCAGGAAAATAATAAAGCCCACCGTCGACTGGAGCTCGTGCAACTATCAATACACTCAGTGCAAAAAACTGACCGAGTGTAGTGAGGTGAAACATAAAAAATATCAACCAGTGCGCACCAGTATTCCAGATGGAACATACATTATGTGCACCAGACGCCAACAGTGCAGTCAGTGCATTGTGGTGGAAAACGCTATAAATTTTCTAGCTATAAGTTCTTATGTCTTATCCATGATGTAGAGAAGATAAGGTGACACCACTTGTACATATTCCGGTTTCAAATTTTCTCGGCAGTTTGGTAGTACAAATGTTTCGTCCAGGTAGCGCCGCCGAATGCAGGTTTTTATGTTGTGAATACAATGTTTTAAATGTAAAATATTAAACATTATATACATTTTTGTCGTTTTTGATAAAATTGCTTAAAAATTAAAAATATTTGCTATACAAGAATTATTTTTAAGTAATTATTCTATTCAATTTGGTACAATTAATAATAGTTTTGTTATATAAGTATTATATTTTAACAACTTTATGTTACACACTTAATAATATGGCCCGTATTACAATAGTGGATAGTTATGGATTACAATGATTGATCAACAAGTCTACTAGGGAATGATCGAGGCGATTTTGAATATATTTTTTTCAGCTCTGATATCCAAGAATAAAATTATCGAAAAAATATGATATTTTTGTAACTATATTATTTATTATGACACTAACAATAATTGGAATATTCAAAATCGCCTCGATCATTCCCTAGTAAACTTGTTAATCAATCATAATCCGTTTTCAAAATTAAAATCTGTCAAACCAAATTCTTCCAGTTTTGTCCAGCTTATTGGTCTAAAAGTCACTTTTTTTTCATTAACTGGAGCCCCCTCTAGCCACCTTAAGGTTCATTTTATGATACAGAGTTTAAATATATTGAAAAACATTATAACGAACAAAATTAATGTTTAGATTGGTCAAATTGGGAGTGTGGTGTCACCTTATCTTCTCTACATCGTGGTTCTATCCATTCTTATATTATCTATGATACAGTTAGGTATAAAAGCGCATAAAGTTTCGATAACATAATTAATTTATTATAAAAATTAAATAACCAATATAAAACTATATCTAAACATTCCGAATCGGAAGGCACAAATTATTTCCACCAGAGCACGTATCTTGATTTACCAATTGACATCAATACACCTTAGTAACATTCAAAGATATAATGAAGATATGGATAGGCCACGGCTATGTTAAATATATTTGAGGCCACGTTCCCGGAGGGGAGGCAATTGAGGCTCCTCTATCCATAGCCGTGATTGATAGTCGATACTCGATATAGGTATACTTTATTTGGCCTCAATTGTTCCCTTCGAAGACCGCTGATAAGACCTTTATGTACTATCCATATCTTTATTATCTATGGTAACACTAGACGATTCCTGATAAAGCAATCCGATTGATCACCTCTCCTCCACCTTACGGATTGGCCATCTGCTGTAATTAGGAACAGTCAAATCCAGCGGCTGACCAATCTGATTAATTTAGGAACCACACGGAATATTATAAAGAGATAAAATGGGCGTTCCTCACTACCTGTCAGCCTCGTATACAAGATTTTGTTACTCGTGTGTAACATTAACAATATGTAGGCATCCCTGACTTTGCTTATGATTAATTTTTCCTATTTCAGTATTTTAAAGCATAATCCTATATAGTACACACAAGCCACAAGGGAGGTATAGGGTTTTGTTGTACAACCTATCCAATTTAGCAAGTTATAAGATAAAAAAACAGATACCTAATTTAAAAAAAAAAAAAACAATTTTTCACTTCGCTCAAAAAATATTCCGCAGTTGTAGATCGGACACCAATATTACACAATTTATTTATATTTTAGATTCTGAGTGGAATGATGAAAGTATTGATTTTACAATGATGTGTGTTTTTTAAATTCTGAGCAAAGCGATGAATGTATTGATTTTACAATGACGTGTGTATTTTTTTTATTTTTTTATTTTTTATGTGTCGGTCATCACCTTTTAGGACAGTAAAAGTGCTTGGATTTTCTTCAATAGTAACTTTTCTGTTAGGAAAGTGAATCTTGTTGGTACTTTGGGGGGTCAAAAGTAAAAATTTCCTAGTAGTTTTCAAACGCTTTAACAAATGAGCGTAGATACATGAAATTTTGTCTGAATGTTTTTATTAGCATTTTATATACACCATAGCATTTTCCAAATATTTTGACTTATTTTTAGCTGTTTACGGACATTTTCAGTTTCCATTTTTTTAGTCTTTTTTCTATAAATATCAATAAAATTTTATTTGTTGGTTAAAAAAGGTCGAAAATTTAATAGAAGGCTCCTAGGTTATTTTTTCAAAGGCAGATGAAAAAATTAAGAATCCTTAGTCAGGGTTTTTATTTATAAGCATTTAAAATTCAAATCTTGACAAAATACGGAAAAATCACGAAAATTAGCAAATTTTTTTGAGTTGAGAATTCATAAAAATTTTTCTTTTAAAATCTAAGACTTGAAAATATAATACAAGATTATCCATAAGTTTGTCTATCGTTATCGAAAAAAAAGTCTACAAGAAAGTCAAATTAAATTTTTATGAGCGTTTGAAATTCATATTTTTACAACATTTGATATTCATTCGATTTCTCATGTAACGATTTTCTTATTTTGTTGTAATTAAAAAACGTATGACTGTAGATACTTGAAAATTATTTTGTATTAGCATTTTCTATACACGATAAAGTTTTGAAAATAATTTGACTCTTTTTGAGCTGTTAATTAGCAGTTTAGGAGAAAAGTTAAAAAATAGAAATTTCGAGACTGTTCACGCCGACGTTTTTGTGGATTCGTGTGGTTAACTACTTGGGTATGATATCAAATCTCTCTCATTAATATTCTATAGTAAAACTAGCTAAATTATCCACCTACTCATCATTACTGTGTTAAATTTTTAATATTTTCCTATTTAACACAAATTCTTAAAGTTTTCAAAATTCAAATTTTTTTTATATTGTAAATAAAATAAGAATATATTATAAAATGTAATATAAAAAAATAATTCAAACAGGTTAGTTACTGTCAAAGATTTATTTGATGATAATTCTCAAAGCCAAGAAAACACAAGACTGAATAAACAGTTAAAACCTAGTGAAAGAGAAATTTGATATTGTAAATATTGTAAATAAAATAAAAATCAAAAAGTAAAACTAAAAAAATTAAAAACTGACAATGTTTATAAACAGCCCCAAAGCCCCAAAAGAGTCAAAATTGTATGGTGTGTAGAAAATGAAAATATAAACATTCATTCGTTTCTTTTATTCGTTTTTGAATAACAATATAATAACAAATACGCTACATGAGAAATCGATTGAATATCCAATAATATTATTGTAAAATATGAATTTCAAATGCTCATAACAATTTAATTTGATTTGCTTGTAGACTTTTTTTTTTTTAATAAAGGTTGACAAACTTATGAGGAATCTTGTATTACATTTTTAAATCTTAGATTTAAAAAGAAAAATTTTTATCAATTCTCAACTCAAAATAATTTGGTAATTTTCGTGATTTTTCCTATTTTGTCAAGATTTGAACTTTAAATGCTTATAACTCGCTGGGTGTTATTATTGGATAACTTCCCAACCTTAATAATCGCCGTCAATTTTATATTCCCTTCTTTTTTCTATCAAATCTAATTATTGTACAAAAATTGTATAGATTGTAGATGTATATAAATAAAAAAAAAAATGCTTATAACTAAAAACTGTGGCTAAGGATTTTTAATATTTTTCAAATGTCATTGTAACAATATATTAGGAGTCTTGTATTAAATTTTCAAGCTTTTTTACCCAACAAATAAAATTTTATTGACATTCATAGAAAAAAAGACTAATAAAATTGAAAACAGAAAACCTTCCTTAATAGTTCAAAATAATTCAAAATATTTTGAAAATTTTATCGTGTATATAAAATGCGAATATAATATGTTCATTTGTTTTAGAGTTACACCAAAAACTAAAATCGATTTTGTGAAAAACCGATTTTACGTAAAAATTCCCGTTTTTCCTAAATTTTTATGTTGTTTTTCCCGACGCTTATGAAAACTATTGGAAATTTTAAATTTTGATCTCCCCAATACACCAACAAAAACTTCTGAACAGTGTTGGTATATTTTTTCATTTTTTAAACAAAAAAACTGTATTTTTGTTTTAAACTGTATCAAACTGTTTCAAACTGTTAAACACGAAGTTTTAAAGTTTAAACAAAATAAAATGTTTGATTTTTCAACAGTATATTTAAAATAACTTAATTTTAATTTATTATGTCATTTATTACATATACCAATATGCCGTGTGGCGTGTACTGGTGTACTAGTATATTATGTTTCACTGTCTATTTATTGCTTATTTTTATGTGGACATTATATTATGATTATATTAACTATTAAGTAAAAACATTTTAAATTTAGTAATTTAATTAATAAAATTTAAAAAAAATTAAAATAAACCATGGTAATAGTTATAATTAATTAATAATTTAATTTTTTTCTGAAGGATAAGTATCTATTATTATTTATTATTAATAATAATAAACCAAAAAAGAAACATAATATTCACTTGGATTTTACACTGTTTTAAACATATGTTTTATTCTTTTTAAACAATGAACAAAATGTTTAAAACAAGTTGTATAAAACACTGGGTTTTAAACATAAAAACCCAGCTTCAATATGGTGTTAGTATTTTATTATTACTACATGATTGTATCAATAGGATTTTGATGTTCAAAGACAATCTCATAGGCGCAACTAGACCTATATTTTTGGGGGTGCACAAATTGTAAAGAAATGTACAAATTAGTACCTATATTTAAAGGGGACATCACACTGTTGTATGTGCCAATATTACTCTCTGCTTAAATAGTTTAATATTTCACATTCGTAATAATAGGCTAACGAAGCAAATGAGCTTAGGCAGCATTTTGTAAAATAATATTTAAGAACGTAAAAACCACAGTAGATGGACAGTGCAGGTTTTCTGGAGAGACACGTCGTATGTTGGTAATAAGCGATCCAGTGGCGTCCGCAAGGGGGGGGGGCGCTAACGGACTAAACCCTCCCCCCCCATTGCCCATATTATTATTACTTTCAAAAAAAAATATTTATCAAGTTTCAACTGTCAACTATATAGTACGCAAGATGTAAATTTCATATATGTCTTACCAGAATGAATTCATTTTTGAAAAAACATTGTATTTGCATACCAATTTTCTTAAAATTATCTGTAATTTTTCGGTAAAAGTATGAACTACTTGTATGAAACAAACACCTTGTATTTAATTTCTAGTCTAGGCTTAAACACATTTAATATTTTATAAGTTTTGAACTACAAATTAACTGTTATTTCGACGAAATTCGAACTTTAAATGCTTATAAAAAATAACCATGATGCCTATGTATCGTTAATATTTTAGTTACAGTAAAAACTTTCGTATTAAATTATTAAACTTTTTGACCGAATAAATTATTTTTTATTGACATTTATAGAAAAAAAAAATTGTAATTAATCAAATACAATCCAAGTGAGGATGGTATAACCAAGCTGGTAACCAAACAATTTTAATAAATGTTCATTATTTTCTCCAACTATTTTAAAAGGCACTGAGCATTTTTAATTTCGACCTCCTAAAAGTACCAGCTAGGTCCAATTTGCTTCCAAAAGCATACATCGGGCATCGAAGTTTATGATCAGAGCATTTTTTCTGCCAGAAAAGTTGAGAAGAAACATTTTAAAATACCTCAAATAAACGTCTGAAATTATAAGACAAAATAAAAAAAAATTATAACTAATTTTCAAGCCCCCCCCCCCCCCAATTGAAAAATCCTGAGTACGCCACTGAAACGATCTATGGAGACTCGTATTTTTGTGTGTTTTTTTTATGTTTAATAAAGTTGTATTTAATAGTATGAATATTGTCATCGATTATTTTGTGTACCATCGAAAGATAGGTATTATTGGTTGAAAATTTCATGAAATTTAAGAAAAATAAATATTTCCGTATTTTAATAAATATTCTTTTATTTTTAAATAAGTTTATATTTACATATAATTGACATAAATCAACTTTATAATTCTATGGTACCTAAATGTATACCTAACCTTTTGTATTATACATTTAAAATGGTATTCAAAACTTTTAAATATTTTAATATTTAAATAATACAAGTAGGTATACAATAATATACATGTGTATTATATACCTACTGAATTCTTACATTATAATTTAGAACACTGAACATTGTGTTAAAAAAATAAATAAATTGTGTTTTTATTTGTGTTAAAAAAAATTTCAATGTTTCACGTTTTTGTGAAATATTTCACTATATGGTGAAATATTTCATACTACAAACACTAATAGGTATGTGACAGTGGCGCCCAATGTGGTGCTCGAACCCACGACCCCAAGATTAACATACAGGGAAATTTACATTACTTTTTTAGTATAGTATTAAAGTAAGCATTGGTTTATTTATAAGTTATTTATATAATTATATTTATACTAGCTGATTCCGTGCACTTCGTTGCCCGTTATGTACCAACTCTATACATGACTGAAACTTTGTTTAGTTGGTTATTTAATATTCGGTGTATGGTGTTCAAAATTTATCTTAACTTTTCGGTTGCCCGGAATAAAAATTTTGATTCACAGCAGTACATTATCAGGTAGGCAATCTACCTGTGGTAGATCGCGGACCCCGTGCTGTTTGTACGTAAGTGTATGATTTAACGCTAAAGTATCAAAGTTATACCATGTTTGCCGTTTTTACTTAATTCCACCTACGGGCTAAGGTGGATTAATATAATCAATTAATACAAAATCCTGTCCTAACCTGACCGTACTAAAATCCAATTAATAAAAAAAAAACGAATTTAACCCTTTTTAAATTAGCCTATCTTCTTCTAATCTACCCACAAACATTAATTTATATATATATTGACAAAATATAATAATACAAATTAACAAACATGCCCGATGTCGTATATGCACTTTTCGGTGATATACCTCTATCGACACTTGAGTTGCCAAAAGACCATAAATTAACCGGTTACAGTTTGGCTCTCAAAAGTCGATATCGCTACCTTATTGTTTAGACTTTCAATCTTCAACGACCATAAATTAACCGGTTACAGATCAAATTGAAAGAATACAATTAACGTAGGACTACCTTCACTGTTTAAACCTTAAATCGTCAATGACCATAAATTAACCGGTTACAGATCAGATCTAAGGAGTACGTAGAATTGTGTGGCTACTCAAACAAAACGTATAGTTTTTCTGGTCGGAAACACGTTTATTAAAATTAAAAAAAACAAACATAAATATTACACTTAATAAAAAGTCCGTACAACGACTGGCGTTCCACACGCACGCTCGTCGTACCTACGTCCTCGTCGACCAATTCGACGACAACGGAACTCCCCCATGCATGCGCGTACGGCGGTCTTATATATCATATTTTGTGTCGCCTCAGCACATATTGCTTCCCAGGCACGACCTATCTTAACATTTTATAATATAAACTATTCCCACCTATATAACATATATTAAATAATAATAATTCGACGACTGTCTACAATATACGACACCGATTAACCAATAGCAACCAATATATTAAACACTATTATTATTTTAATCTGCAACAATAAACTAAATTTTTATTTTATTATTTATTTTATTTTTTTCTGGACAGATGCGCCACTGTTGACATTTTTTCACTTTTGACACTGCCACTATTTTTGACATCCAGATTTCCTATTTTTTCGGTGGATTTTCCTAAAATTTTCTTTCGTAAACACCTTCTCCTGGCAATTACGAACATCTTAAAAAAAGAATTAGCGGAATCGGTTCAGCTGCTCTCGGGATTTGCTTTGGCAACACATTCAGACAATTTTTATGTGTATTTCAAGATTATTAACGGTTTATATATAACGGTAGTTGGAGTGAGAAATGGCCTTTTTAAGCTTAGTTTTATATTCATTGCTTTTACTTTATTCACTTAATAGAAAGTACATCAAAATCATCGTTATTTGCATAGACAAAATTAAGTGAAAGAACTTACACATCTAATAAAATATAATGTATATACCATGTAATAAGATGTACCAAACTATTTTAATTCATGGAAATATCTTAATTTAATTTAATAAAATGTTATTATAATAAAAAAAAAATAATCGAAGACCTATAACCAGATAACCTAGAAAAGAGAATAATTTTTTTAAAGTTAAAATTGGACTTATATAATATTTAAATAGGTACTTATATATTTTGTTTCGGTTATTGGTCAAAATGCACGAAAAAACGAGCATGGAAATGGTTTTGATTACCCTATGGAAGGGGAATAAGCAGTGTACCGTGTACCTTGGATTGTTTAAGACCATTTACGTTTTTGGGTAAGGGGCTTCATTTTATATTCTACTTTAGGGCCTCCAAGTGTATAGTTGCGCAACTGATTATTACTACCTATTATTATTATTATTTTCAAGGTCTCGTTTATAGTTTACACCCCCACAATGATATAAGGTTAACAGGGGCCCATGCTACTGTTCCAAGATTTTTAGTTCAACTTCTCGTTTGAAAAACCAAGCATGTTTACGGTCGATTTTGTTATGCTGCCTGAAAAGATTGGGTCCCGTGACCAGGGTCGTATGACCTAGTTACTACTCGACAGCGACAATCGTTTACCAGTCTCACGTCGTCGGCGGTGCCAGTCCCTAATCCGTGGAGAGTGACGACGGCGCGCGTTATTAGTTCACCGGACATCACGATCATAGCATAAGTTCCTATTACATTCCGATATGAAACCCAAAAACCAATCTAAAACAAAAAAAAAAACGCAGTCGCGGCGCAGAGCTCGTGACGACGATTTAGTAGCATCGGACGATAAAGGATTAAAGTATTTAAAAAAATACGTAGGTAAATATATTTTATTTTACTGGCATTATAATTTCAAATTTAGATGAAAGTCAATAGGTACTTTAATGGAGGTTACCAATTTTAGTTATTTTGTTGTAGTTTAAAAAGTCGCATATACGCTGATAGACTTTTGTTCAATATCGTTTTTCATACCTATGCAATGATAAAATATCAATGAATTCAAATTTAACATATACATAATCCATTACAGAACCCAAATGTACGACATATAGTACTGAGTTGCCCACCTTTATTCCATTTACGATTTTAAAGTTTTCAAAATTTTTTTTCAGACGGTTACAATACCTTAATATGGTTATAGGTAGCCAGCTTTATGGCTATATGAAACTTCTGTACGTGATAATGAAATAAAAATCCTACGTACTCACATGTTATACGTATATTATATTAAATTATAAATAAGAGAATTCCTAAAAAAGGTTGTTCATGGAATATGATTATTATAATACATTGGGTGGCCCTCTCACACGGTAATTTACCGGGCCAAATTGTTTAGCCAATCCACCAATAGTGCCGCTGTTATTTTTTCGGTCGAAATGGAGTATTTAAGGTAGGTACCTATTACAATATTTATTTAAACGATAACACGTTTATAATGTTAATAATATTGTGTTTAAACCAGTGTAATACAATATAGGATTATATACTTACCAGGGGTAGCTATATAGGCTCATATAGGGAAAAAGGGATTTTCCCTGCGGCCTCTTGTATATGTTATAATGTCAGCGGGCCCTTTGGCTTTACCCTTTTTTTTATAATAAAATAAATTCACCAAATAGGTATGATTAATTGTATAAATTATTATTAGATACCTACTGTTATTTTTAACAATATGATATTACCACGTAATGAACTACAAATGACTTTTTACTCAGCCAATCACTGAGTCACTCAAAGTGCCTAAGCTATGAACGTTGTTTTTTTTAAAATTAAAATATAGACAACCATATTTAAGAAGTATATCTTGTTACAAGATCTTTTTTAAAAGTTTAATGATTGTGTATATCGAGAATTGCTGATCAGCATTGACTCCTATCAAATAATTGATGAAGTTATTTCTATAATAGTAAATTGTTAAAAAAATTATTATAATAAAGTGAAAAATGATTAACTAAAGATTATTTATATAATTTAAGTAATATTTTAAGAACGTTTTATTTCGAAGTACCTAAAGTCACAGTAGGTAAGTTGATTCCCGAGACCTACGCTATATGTATTAGTTGATTACTAGGTCATTATTAGGTATGTCCGGGTTATCAAGAGATATGTACTCGTTGATTCTCGGGTAATTATATTATGTCAGAACCTTGTCAGCCAACCTTCTCATGGTGTTTCTTGGTTAGGCTAATAGGCTGAATAATGAAAATAATATATAATGACTAGGGAATCAAATCGTACATACCTCTTAATGACCCGGGAATCAACTCAACGGTATCAATGCAGGTAAACAGGTATCAGGGAATCAACTCGTACGCAGTCCCTAAAGTTGTTATATTGAATAAGTAATTTTTTTTCCGTTTGGTGGAGCCTTAAAAACATTTCCTTGTAACAAAAATTACACTTATCCGCCCCTGAATTAACGGAGCTAGATAAATTGGGTATAATTTGCCTATATTTTGTAAACGGTAAATTGTGCCCTAAGGAAAAAAGGTAGCAGATAAGTTGGGTCATGGCTTCAAACCCACTTGCCCACTTGGTCGTAGCCATTATTAATATAATTATAAATCTAACTTCTAATAAAGATAAAACACATGTTTTAATTTAATTGTACCTAATAATAAAAATGAAATTTGTTTTTTAATATACACAATTTATACCATAAGATTTTTTTTAAATGTATAGGTACCTACAATGTATACCATATATAAGATTTTTTAATTGTAATATTTGCCTTATTATTATTATACATTAAAAAAAAATGGGATAAGATACTATAAATTTTTTTCGCGAACTCAACTTACCTAATACCTTTTTTCCGGAACTCAATCTAACCAAGAAAAGGTCATTTAGGACCCAATTTCCCAATCCTGGAATTACCTACCACCTAACCTAATTCTTTTCCAAAATTGATTTATACAGTATATTACATTATTACATATATTACATTTTACTGGTTTTAATTTTTTGTTAAGTTTTTGATGAAAAAATTTAATTATTTTTAAATTTATTCCTAAGTAAAATAGGTGTCTACTCATTTTATTTCAATATACTATTAGTTCTAAAATATGGTGTTAATAAGATAATAACTTACAAAAGAATGTTAACAAAAATGAACAACTAAAAGTGCTTACCCTATTTTATTTATTAGTACCTACATAACTAAGCTATTGACTATACGTTTATGCTCAGGACTATAGTTATATGTTTAGGCATTAATTGTGATTTTATACTTGTTTTGAAAAATAGATTTATAAATCAAACTATAATGAGTAACGTATTAAATCTATGAAAGCATATAAATATAATTATATATATATAGCTTGTGATTATTATAGACAGTAGTTGTAGACACTTGTAAGAAACACAAAGGTTAACACTCGACATTTAAATACGATTTACATCATAATACGAACATAACTGAATGATGTTAATAAGATTCCTATTTTTCCTTATTTTTTTTGGTTTCTCCCAATTTTTTTGAAAATTGCTGAACATTTTTTACTTTTGACAATAACTAACTAATAGTACCAACTTATCTAATTTTCCGCTAGAAACCACCCTTCGGCCAAGTAGAAAATCGAAGCATTATTAGTTAAATATTACATTCATGCAAAAGATATTAACAAGAGCTAGAATTTCTATGTATATGTTTGCATGTTTATTTCTGTGAGTCCAAATTGATTGGTTTTCAGATATGTCCACGATCTAGATTGCCTATTCTTTATTTATTAAATAGAAAAACTTTTTTTCCTATTTTGAACTTAATGCATAGGTTAAAGTACCTATAACTGCATAATTCGATTTTTTGGAAATCATATGAATTTTAAATGGTAGGTATACCTATTTATCTAATAAACGTCTATAATAAGGGGTTATTTATCAAATTGTCGTAAATTGACAAATGACTAGGTATCTAATCTGTCTAATGGATCCCTGTTTCCCTTGGTCATCGCATCACGCGTGAGCGGCTACACCGATTTCACTAAATCTTTTTTTGTTGTATTTGTAATTTTCAGGAGAAGGTTCTTATATAATACAATTTTTGGAAAAATTCACCGGAAAAGTGGAAACTTTGAATGTCAACAAATACAATAGTGGCGCCATCTGTTCAGAAAAAAATAAACTAAATAATAAAAAATTGAATTGCTGATTAAAATAACAATAGTGTATTTTATATATTGCTTGCTATTGGTTACGAGCATGTTTATTGATTTGTATTAGTATTTGTTGTCAATATATATATATATCTTCTAACTATATAAATGTGAAATGAAAATCTTTGTACGGGGTTAACTCTGAAACTACTTATCAGATCTTAATTTTTTCTTTAAACGAATGAGTATATCACGGAGAAGGTTTCTATTAAAGAAAATTTTAGAAAAATCCACCGGCAAAGTAGGAAACCTGGATGTCAAAAATACAACAGTGACGCAACAGATTAGGTTAGGATTTTGTATTAAATGATTATTTTAATCCACCATAGGTAGAATACGACAAACTTGGTATAACTTTGATACTTTTGAGTTAAATTGTACACTTACGTACAAGGTACAAACAGCACGGGGTACGCGTTCTACCGTAGGTAGAGTACTTACCTGATTATATACAGCTGCGAATAAGAATTTTTATTTAGGGAAACGGAAAAGTTAAGATTAATTTTGAACACCATACACCGAATATTAAATAACGAATTAAACAAAGTTTGAGTCATATACAGTTGGTACATTTAACGGGCAACGAAGTGCACGGGTTCAGCTAGTAATTTATAATAATAGATATTATTTTAAATATTTACAGAATATATTATACAATATATACCTACATTATGAACAGAAACGTTATAGATTCTACCTACAATATTATAATATAGAGGTAACAACCGCATCACAAATAAAAGAAAAATATAACTATTTACTTTCAGTATCCCATAGACGTTTGTACACTCATTATTCATTACCTTATCATTATTAATGATTAATACTTATTACTTTTCATAATATTTATAATCATTCATGGAATTCCACTATTACAGCAATAATTTAGCCCATTCATGCAAATAAAACAAACTTGTAGTGTAGTAGTGTAGTTCATTGTATTTACTATTAATACTATTTACTTATTTACATTTAGGAACAAGCTATTTAACAACACTAGACGAGGGTAAATAATTATTTTCAAATAAACCACCCAATATGTCTGATAAGCATAAAAAAAAATTTGAAATTCACTTGCAAAGACTGTAGGTATGTACATCTTAATAGTGGACATAAACTGTTAAAATGTACTATGTACATATATATATATATATGTAACTAATAAATTATATTCTAATAATGAATTTTAATATTATAATATTTAACAAACACATATAAAATAATTTAATTATTTTGTTAGATTTCATCATTGATTTAAGTACATACGTATCTACAGGAAATAATTTTAATACATACCTACATTTATTCAAAAAATTATAAGAAGACACTTATTGAATTACTTTATTCTTTTTTAGGTAGATAAGTAAAGTAGAGACCTACCCCCACCTCCACGCGGTGCCGACCGGAAACGGAACTCCGGTTCCGGCCAACGGGGGAGGCACAGAAGGCAAACTGTACAAAACCAAACACCGGCGGGTCAACAACAGCGACCAGAGAGGGCCAACATCGCCCTCCAACCACCGAACAAAGACCGAAGGCCCGACGCAAGGAAGACCGGGAAGGTTAGACGGGGACCCAGAGGTTAGTAAACGAAGCGGCTGAGTAACAACATCCGAAAAGGCCCCGCGCGGCCCCTTGCCGCAGGCGAGCCCCGGGGCACTAGTAGGACGCCCACGGACGTTCGGTGCACGTCCGGGCGATCGCGATTGTTGCGAAAGGCCGTTAGTCAGAACCCCTCAGGAAACCGCAGACCGGTCAACCAACTACGGAGCAGCACGACATCAACGGAGGAACAGAAGGAAAACTGGCAAACCACCACCGGAGGGAGGCGAACTCCACAACATCAAGGGAGAACTCGCCACGCACGTGACTCGAGGCCGGCTGGCTAACAAGCCGGGCCGAGAACAACAAAGAACGAGACTTCAAGACTGGCGGGCAGCAATAGCCGGGTCGAGAAGTCTACCAATGCGACCAGCGGGCCTTAAGCCACCAATGTATTCTTTCTATAAATGTTATTTAAATAGTTTAAATGTTCACCATTAAGGGCCAAACAAACAAATGTAGTCAAAATTATTAAATTCAAATGTATTGTTATTTTAAATTAATAAACGATGGCGGCGTCGCGGAAGTAATGCGAAGCAATTCCCGCGGCGCCGTCGGTTCAAAACCGAAAAAAAAAAAAAAAAAAAAAAAAGGTAGATAAGTAAAGTAAAAGTAAAAACTAAGTAAAATTAGAAGTAAAAGGTAGTAAATATTATTAATTTTATATGAAAAAATAACTGATTTTTGACTAAGTTAAGTTACTTTTATTTTCTAATTAATTTTTAACTTTAACAAGTAAAAGCGGTTATCACTTAACGGTAACCTATAATTATGAATATAGTACCGGCAATTGGTTACCACTAACAACAGGACCGGTATAAAACCAGTAAACGGTATCCAAAAAATGTTTTCAATTAAATTAATAACGGTTTCAAGCCCTGGTTGTAATAAACTATAAAAGCAAAAATGTAATTACCATAACATGTTACATTTAGATGAATGTTGGGATTAGGCTTTTTATCCGTATTCAATTCATTTTTTTAAGACAAGATGTATAATCTTATACGAAAAACATTTTTAACTTTTTCATTTTCTTAAAAATGTGTGCTTCTAATATTTTATTAGTTTTAATTAGCCCATTAGATAAACAATTTGATTTAAGTGTAATTCAATTTTAATTAATTTCTAAAATAACTGTGATAAAAGAAAATTAATGTTTTGAATCTCACATTTGCTTTCCTGATATTTTTAATAATAACCAAGTTAGAACTTTTTCAATCCAAGCTAATAAATTACACACAGACCAAATAATATGTAAAAAATTACACATGAATACAATTTGTTAACAATGGTCGATTGAAAAATTTGAATATAAAATTGTCTACATCAGACCAAGACTAGAATAACTAATTTTATATTCAAACTATTTCACTTTTGTTTTTTTATACCCTTCACTTACTTAGTGTTGATATATAAAAACGATATGTATGAATAAAAAAAAAATATAGTTAAAAAATCAGTCAAGACATAAATGTAATTATTCAAGCTTCAAGTAGAAATTATTTTATTGTTATTCATTTTATGGAAATTACAAAATATGTAACAAACCCTACTAAACTAACATACATTCATTTAAGAATAATGTATTTAAGATATTGGTAGACATTGTTAAATTAATCTTTACAATGATTTGGCACTGTACAGCTTTGCAGATATTTTATTTTGTCTTTTTTTACTTTTAAGTTAATCTTATTGTAACTATAAAAATTCAAACCCATTATCGCTTATATTATATTTTCTTAGTTGAAAAATATAAATGTTGTATGGAATTACATACCTAATACAATAAAATACTTATTATATTAGTTGACACAATGAATTTAAAGGTAAAATATAAAAAATAGTTTTTTAAAAAAAGCAAACAAATAACATGATGTATTGTAGAAAAAACGTATATTGGTATTTGGTGTTCCAATTATATTGAATTATACACTATAAATTAGTATAAATAGAACTTCTATTCCTGTTAATATTTAACTTAAACATAAAGTGGCTTTGCTGGTACGTAAAAATAATATTAATTAAAAAATATAAACAATATAACAATAATATATTAAAATGCGCCCATGTAAAAACACAACTCATATAAAGAAAAGAATAAAAAAATTTTATATTTCTTATACATTTCATAAAGCTTATTTTAAATTGGAAGTAGGTATTTTATAGAATAAATATTTAGCTTATTTGTTCTAAACTATAAATTTATGAACAGATATAATCATGTAATTTTTATTAAGCGTGTCAATTTTGAGTCAATGTTTAGTTTTACGAGCGCATTGTTTATTGTTTTTATAAGTAATAAATATGGGTTTCGTTAAAAAAAAATGTATTGCTTATATTTTATATTCAGTTAAATTGAGATAATAGTTTATCCAGCTCTTGGCCCAAGCTTATCCAAAATAGATATTCCTCTGTCCTGGTACTCTTCACGTGATAACCAAAATGATTCTCTATCCTTGGTTACTTCACCTAATACAGCTCCACCAATAAACACCATGTCTTTGCGCAACGGCGGATCTTCAATACGGATTTTAAGTTTCTAAAAATAAATATCATCAATAAATGTTTAAAAAATGAACTAAGAAAGTATAATTGTAAATGTATTACTGATAAGGTAGTTGTATCATTTTTCAACACTCGTTCCACATAAAGTTGTTTAATTTCACGTTCCAGTCTAGACGGTAGTCCAGGATACATTGTTGAACCACCAGAGAGCACAATATGTTTGTATAATTCAGTTCTCATATCAATATCAGCAGTTTGGATTGTGTTGAACACTAGTTCTGCAATACCTGTTGGATCACACAGTAATTTGTAATTGGAAAATAAACAACAAAACATTTAAAATTAAACTTAAAAATGATCCTATGAAATAACAAAGTAAGTAATTGTTAGTTTATATTTTTTGATCTTTTTATATGATAACTATTATACTATCATAATATGATGAAATTATTCAGAATGAGTTTTATAACACAAACAAATATAATAGTATTATAATCCTACAAAAAATTTAATACTTTCAATTCAAAAGCAAATATTTTCTCAGCAAAAATCTATATTTTCTATAGCCTGTCCAGTGCGAGAGCGCAACTCGCTCACGCATCCAAATAAACACTCTCTACTATCTAGAGGTCAAATTCTAGAATAGTAGTAGGGGTGAACTCATTAGTTTTCACAAACATGACATATTATTTAAATATTATAGAAATAATTAAATAATCAAAAACAGAAAACAGAAAAAAAAATTTTGTTTTAATAGAACTCGCCACATTTAGGTATGTAGCAATGAACAAAACAGATAAAGCAGCAAGTCAACACAATACAATTAACTGGCATCTTTATGCTATGAACTCACAATTTTTAGCTAAGCAACAATTTGAGGTATTTTTTTGAATAATATTAACTTGAATGTATAAAATATAGAGAACAAAATATATAAATCTCCTCATTAGATTCAGATAATTAACCAATAAATAATCAACAATGCCGTCTACCAGACACACCTCACTTCATGTATCATCAAAAGCAACATTGCATATTATAATATCTGAAATATGCAATTATTACACAACATATTTCCTTATGTACAGTAACAAAATAATATTAATTTTAGGCATCTTAAGAAAATAAATTAGTACAATTTGTAATAAATAAAGCTTTACCCCCCTCGCCAAAAAAAAAAAAAAATTTTAAATTTTAAAAAGTTACACTAGTATGCAAACCTTGGCCTTCAACATTTATTAAATGTGGCTGGAATAATACTTCAGGTGCTTCAAACCTTTCACCACCAACTTTGATAACACGACCATCTGGTAACTAAAAAATGTAATAGTCATATTTCATTAATAGTTTATAGTTAGTACCTAAATGTTTGGAAGATAATAACCATATCATGGAAATAATGGTGTTTTCATAAAATGTGAATAGATAAATCATAGTAGTTCTCAATATAAAAGACTATTTGACACATTAGATAGGTCAAAGCCACTTAATATAAATCATAGTTCACCATGTCAAATACTTTAATACATTGAGTGCCACGGTCAACGGGAAGTTGATAATTTGTATAGGCATCTTTATGGCCTTATAATTTACTAGGTTATCAGAGCAATTCTTCCAATTTTACGTGGTTATTCAGTAAATATCTGTTTTTCAATGGTGTATTCGGATTTTATTTTTGTTTATTTTTAGCAAAGTAATGGTTACTTTTCCCAAGAAATAATCGAAGGCGATATAGACGCCACCACGATTGTTTATGTTTATTGCTATATTTATTATATCTAGACATTATTCTTATAATATACAGTTGTATAGTTTGTATAGTTATTAATAGTATTATTTTACTTATATAATAACGAAAATAATACGAGGAACTTACATATTATTATTTCGTTTTAATTCGTACATATATTATTCATTGCTACAGGTATAAGATATTTATATATTTTATTGTTGGATAGTAATCGTTCAAAAACTAAATAATAACAACAAGTAGATATGTAGAAAAAAACAACCACAATCGACTGGAGGACAACGTCAACACACGGATTTTGCGCGGATACTCGGGCACCGCGCGCTAAATCTATGTGGCACTCAATGTTTTAATTATATGAGCACACTATTTGATACATTGGCTAGGTTGAAACCTGTTAATACTTCTAAGCAACTTTTAATAAATAATTTATACTACCTATTATAACAATAGATTCAAATTATTATATATTTATGTTACATGTTGTTGATTTTGCAAAACATTAGGATGTTTATTGGTATATTAACTAATTCAAAAAATAAAACTTACTGTGTATGACTGTACAAGAACAGTAGTTTCCAAAGCTAATTTTTGTTCAGTCTCAATGTTGTATGCAACATAACATAACTTTTCTTTCATCATTCTTACAGTTTCAAAATCAGCAGAATGATTGAAAGCATATCCTCTTAATAGTAACAACTAAAATAAAAAAATTAAGTTACATTAGTCTGATAAAGTATAAAAGTTATTGAAAAATAATTACCTTTATTAAATAACGAGTGACATCACGTCCTGCGATATCTAGTCTTCGAGTTAAATGTGGTAAAACATACTCTTCATATACAGGGCAAATGTGAGTAACACCGTCACCAGAATCAACAACTACTCCACTAAGCAAACCTTGAGCATATAATGTTAGAATAGCTTGAACAGCTACATAAACAGCATTAAATTCATACTTTTCAAACATCACCTATTTCACAAAACATTTTTCACATATATTTTAATATACAGACTTCTTTTATTACGAAATATTCTTTATACTTACTTCTATCATTTTTTCTCTATTTTTTATTGGATTCATTGGAGGTTCTGTTAACATAATTTTACATTCTTTTGGATCAATATTCATCTTTTTTGGTCCAAAAGTATAATCCCAAACATGGCACATATCGTCCCAATTTCTATAAATAATTTAAATAAGCATTAAACAAATAATTACTGAACAATTATTAGTTGAACATAAAATTTAAAAATACAAACCTCACTATTCCATTTTCCATTGGATATGTGACATCTAACATAGATCGTAACTGACTAGCTTCATCACCAATCATCAAATCCTAAAAAATAACAACATTAAAATCAAAAGTAATTTAACTAATGTATAAAGTAATAATTCATCAGTTTGTACACTTAATTATCTATAAATAATTTTTTTGATTCATGTACATTTTCATGGGCTTTCTTACTCATTTGTCCCCCCACCTCTCCCCCGGAAAATTGTGTATAAAATAAAATAAAATAAATTCTATATAAAATTTGAACCTCCTCTCCCCTGAAAAAATATATATAAGCGCCCATGTACATGTTACGGGTATGTCCTAAATACAGTTAGTGTACATATTAACCGGATAATGTTAACCTTATTCATATGAACAGTGTAACGTATACATTATGCACCATAAATAATATTTATGTTAGATATTATTATAATTATTATTATCCAATCAATTTATACATTATAGTGGGTTTCAAATCAAATATAACTCAATCGTAGCGATCCGGGAGGCTGTTTTTTGTCAGGGTTACTCATTAATAGCGCGTGAATAAGGTGGGAAATTTAAAATGATTATATTCTTATTTTACAGCCAAATTTACAAACCATTGATTGGAGTAGAAACCGTCACCCAGCGCGCTATGATCGGGTTGCATTTAATTTGAAACCCAATATAGAAGGTGTGCTGTAGATTATTCGTAAGCTGATAATGGTAGTACAACATGACCAACGCACCAAACATGTTAAATATGGTTAATGGTTCAAATATCAGAGTAAAATGCCAGTAGCAAATACCAAATCAAAACTATCTAAATAAAAATTATTTATTAGATGACTATTAATAAATTATTAGCTGATCTTGGATGGAGTTGCCGTGATAAATTAAATAATGTCAATGGATTTACTTTGTCTTAAATTCCCTTAATTGTAAACTACAAATATCCTTATCGGTCATTTGAGTAATTTTGAATATGGCTAAAGATATAATCTTATATCTTATAACTTTAACTGTGTCTTTGACCAAATATAAAAAACAGGTCTAAAATTATATCCAATTACAATAACTATTTTATTTTCTGTAACCAATGGCAACCCTATACAAAAAATAATGTATTTTTTTTTTGTAAGCCAACAAATTCATGTTCCATTAACCCAGACAAATGTAAACATCATAAAAAAAACCTAAAATACAAACGAAGATAATTATTTTATTAAAATTGAAGCAAACATTTAATACATTAAAATATAAAAATGCAATATTCTATAATTTCTAAAATTATAAACAAAATAATAATAGAAAAAATCCACTGTGAATATTTTAGATCATTTAAAATAACTCGTCTAAAACTCTCATGTCCATATGCATTATGCATAGTCAATGAATGTGTCACGTAAGGCATTGTTTCATATGTATCATAAAACTATAGAAAAAAAACATTTAAAATAATAAAAACTAAAATCCTAAGTTATGCATAAATATTTTAAATATCAAAAATTTTAGATTTAAGACTTGTCAATGTAAAATTTAAATAGTTTTTATGGTTTTTATAACAATGAACCACATCAAAGTTCTTTTTTCGGTTATACAGCGTGGCAAACATAACAATATTTCAACAAAATTTCTTTGAGAAGCAATATCAACATTTTTGTTTCCAGTTAAATTATTGATTCATCATAAATTGAATTTGTCAATTTATTAAAAACTTATTAAATATTAATTTATGAACTAATATCCAACAATCCTCCAAATATGCAAAATAAAATTTGGTAAGTATTTGAATTTAGTATGATATGAACTGTTGAAATTTCAAATTCTCATAGACATGCACATGCATATACTATGTACAAACATACAGATGAATATAATTTCAGTTTCTAGTCATAAATCCTACTATAGATTGATAATTCATCAAAAAATGTACTTAGTTAGGTTGTTGGAATTTATCTTCTCAGCACATGTTAGCAAAAGTAAAATTTAAACATATTGATGATTTGATGTAACTAAATACTACTTTATAGGAACGTTAACATTTTTCTGGTTTTAATTTTATGATTTTCATACATAATTAGAGATAAATGATTTATTTTAATATAGAACTATATATAACGCTTTGGGTTCTTTTTTGTTATCTTGATTACTGTCTCAATCTCGATTAACGCCAATGCCGAAACTAACAGGCCAATAATGTACCATATTATGCATAGGAATTTATAATTATTATTCTACATTCTAAATATTATGCTAAAGAATATATAAAAATTAGTTAATTAGTTAAATATATTTTATACATTTTATATTAAAATTGAATGAGTTAAAATATGAATATCAACATTTTTCATAGAATATAAGAAGAACACAATTGACATTACCTAAATAACCTAATTAAAAAGTTTCGTAAAAAAAGTTTAGCTTCAAAAATACCAAAAAAAAAATAATAATAATAACTTACTTTAACTTCAATATCACCAATTTTGTTGTGTGCCCGAATGATTGGTCGACCAACCATTGATGGAAATATATGAGCAGGGAAATTAGTGCCAGCATAGCCACATTTCACAAACTAAAACAGAGAAATGATTATTAACAGTAATATAAATGTAGACATATATTGTAACATATAGACAATCAATAAAAGATACTCTAGGTAGTAAAAAAAAACTGAATAGTACCTAGGTTACAAAAGTTTTAACTTATATACTTATATAGTTACATCCGAGATCCGAATACACCAACTAATATGCGTGTAGAAATCAACAGAGTTAGTTGTGGTAATTCAATTACAGCAGCTGTACTACATTAGAGTATATGGAATACCTAGTCAAAACTGGCAGTGCAAGTATCAACCAAACTGTATTATAGGTATGACCGAATATGGCTACCGTTGGGTCAATACAGTAAAAAGATTGACGCAAAAGTAACAATAACGTAACCGTAGATATTGTGGTACACACGATTAAGGATCACTATCGATGTGGGATAGTAGCACTCACCCCTGTCCCGTTGTCGCAGACAATGACTTTCCGGCCACGACTGTCCATTGCGGCGGTGAGAGCGTTATAGTCCTTTGAAAAGAGATCAAAAACCGCCGACGAGATGTATTCCGTCTGATGCGCACACCTTAGTGTTTATTTTACAAAAAACGACGATGGGATTTCATTCGTTAAGTTATCAAAGTCTGGCCGAACTGGACTGTCTTCTTTTGATCGCAGTGGTACGTGCGTGCGTGCGCGCTCGTGTCCGGTCTGGAGATGACGCCGACCAGCTAGGCAATCGACCGTAACCGCAGCTACTACCGGTGATTTGATTCGACACCTGCACGAACGCCGCGATTAAATTGTTCCGATGACGGCGCCAAAAGATAAATCGAACAACAATAGTCAATATCTATCGAACATTTTCGTCCGATGTATGGACGTGAGGTGTGGCGGGCGTTCCGACAAGGCGACGAAATTGATAACAAAAATAAGACCGGATGACACATACACGCTGCGGCCGCCGAGTCATTGGTCCGCACGGACGATAAATGATAACAGCAACAGCCGCGCCGCTATAGACATAGATAATAAAGAAAAGAAATTAATAATAATTATCTATCATAGTATCATTAATCATTGTAGTTTGGCCGACTCATTGAATAATGATATTGTGGGCAATTGACCATGGGGCTGTAATTAAGGTGGATTTATATCCTCCCAAGAATACTAGATCATATTAATATCATCCATCTTGGCTATAATATTAATTATTATAAATGTATACCACCGGCATAATAATGCCGTTTCGTCAGTCGTGCCCAGAGGCCGATATGATGTTGGCAACGACAGACTGGGTCGACGACGGTTGTTCTTAGAATTATTTACAACCGTGCTGTCGGCTGTATAGACTACACAACATGCAACCCAGAGTATGTGGCGCAATCGATATTTAAGGGGTGGTCGACTATGCACTTGACTGTATTAAATAAATGTATGACTGTATTAATAACCTCTAAGTATCGTATGGAGCAGAAATAAATTCGCAATTATTCATTACGATGGATTTTAAAACAATATTGAATACTACATGTTTCCGTTTGTCGATCCAGTTTCGGGATGATTAATTATATTATTATTATTTTTGTTCAATTCTAAATCCAGTAGACCGATGGACAGTATACAACACGCATAATCTATGTACGAGTAGGCTACACGATTACACAAATGATTTTCTGAACCTTATAACGATTTCACTTAATACGAAAAATACATGACACACATGAGCATATTTTATTCTGAGAGTTCAGTCCCAGATTTGGAATTATATTTATAGCTTAATTCGGGTCAATTGACAAAAATACGCACTAATTAGGTCCGGTAGAACCACTAGTTGATATTGGATTTTTCTATTGTTATTTTATTTACGTCAATTATTACTAACAATATGAAATAAGTATAGCGTAGCCGCGTAGGATACTAGGATGAGATGACTATTTTCATACAGCAAATATAAGTCAGTGGCATATAGTCGCCACTACTCGGTAATAATATTTTATCGATATTTCTCTGTGTACCTATGATATCTTACGTTTAGGTTAGTCCATTATTATAGTATGTGATCTATTTGTGGAAATAAGGTACACAAGTTTTGGCGTCATATGATGTGGTACCACGAAGGTCAGGGTGTAATGTTAAATTTCTGTTTACAGTAAAAAAAAATACTGATAATATTTAATTGGTAATGCCGTCATGACCAGAATATGGGGTATAAATGGTATAATGATTAGATGTATCGTTAAGATAAAAAAATAAATAAATCGCGTGAAAAAATATTTCCACGCAACCAATTTATAAATGGCAAAAATATATTTTATTTTTATATTACAGAAATAAATTTAATTATTTGGTTTTGCATCACATTGTGTTTTATTCTATATATTTTGTTAAACATTATGTTTTGTTTTTATATTTTTCATTTTAATTAAATTATACGTTTAAAAATATTGCAATCGTTTTTTGTCATGCATAATGTTTACAAACCTTAATGGGCTCGACTGCAATACGCTCTTTTTGTAAATAATTTTTATTTACTATATATAATACATGTTACGGCTCTTAGGCACCTATGTTTATATCACAATAAACACGCCAATGTTTTGCAAAATCAACAACATATAACATAAATATATAACAATTTGAATCTATTATTAATTATTATAATAGGTAGTATACAGTATATACTATATATATAATGTGAATTATTTATTAAAAGTCACTTTGAAGTATTAACTAGTTTCGACCTAGCCAATATATCAAATAGTGTGTTTATATAATTAAAGTATTTCACATGGTGAACTATGATTTATAATTTATATTAAGTGGCTTTGGCCTATTTAATGTGTCAAATAGTGTTTTATATTGTGAACTACAACTACTACTATTTATCTATTTACATTTTATGAAAACAACATTATTTCTATGATAATAACTACAAAGGTGTTATCAAAATCATATAGGACCTCTAGTCTATGAAAATAGGAACTGGAACACTATTTAAAAGGGAGTACGCGTACAGCATTTTCAGATGTACCGGTTGTTAAGTACCGTAGTCGTTGAGTCTCAAAAACCTTTACGCAATACGGCTATGTATACCTACATAGGTACTGTTACATATTAACATTTAACATTTTATTTAATGAACAACTGTTTAATTTCAACTAGTAGAAATGTTCTAAAATTAATTAAATCACTACAGTCATATAGATATATTTTAATGTACTAAATACAGCGGGATAAATCAGTGGATAATATGCGAAGCATATTTGTTTCTTAAATGAAGTCATGCACATAAATACAATAGACAGTAATTATGTTTTTATGATAGACATTGTTTTCCATATAAAAGTAATTATAATTTATCTGTCAACGTAGTTCATAAACCAAATAAATTATTAAAATGATTGATTCGTAATATTGTCGTAATATTATCTGACCTAACACTGTGCTTATATTTTATAGTATATATGTCATATACTCACATCCATTTGACGTTCCGATCCGTTTCGTGAAATGGATATAGATTTCATTTATTTCACAAAACCGAACTTCATTTATTAAATGTTATTATTAAGCATAAAACCATTAAACAGCAACTATAGCTGTGACTAGTTATTTAATTGCTTAATTTTTGTTTTGTATGTTAATTGTTAAATATTGTTCTCAGAAAGTATATATCAAATTTGTTTGCTTAATAAAATAACATACAATACCTAGTCGTTGACTAAATACTAACGCATATTCAAACAAATAATGGAATTTTCTATTTATAATTTTGATTTTGATGAATATACATTTTGTATTTTAATAATTACGTGTATTGATAAACTACGTGTTATGGTTTATTTATGTTATTTTATTTTTATTTTTGCTCTTCTACTATAAAGCTTTATTGAATTATATTTATTAATAATTTATATTTATCTACTTAATAATTTACTAGAAATTATATTTGAATTTAATAAATAGTTAAATAGTTTTCAGTTTAAGTTTATTTGAGATTATTAGTTTTAATAGCTAGTTTTAAAAATGTAATACGTATACGTAAATACATAAAGGTATATTTATCTATCATTGTTTCGTTATAAGTTATAACTTATTTATATGGATGTACACGCTGTACAGATTACAGAACGCGTTCTGTATACTACTAAATTTCTATGCCCGTTTCGTGAAAAGCGATCTATTTTATGTAGTTACATGATGTGTACAAAATGAAGTTCCGTTTCGTGAAATTTTTATCCATTTCTTGAAACGAATTAGAATATTTAATGAAAGTGACATATTATACATACTTTAACTACGTAATTTATTATTATCTCTGTAAAATGACTTGTCCTGAGTGATTCATCATCGCCTATGTGGAACCACTGGACGGATCTGGCTGAAATTTGGCTTATAGATAGCTATTATGACGTAAGCGTCTGCTAAGAAAGGATTTTTGGAAATTCAACCCCTAAAGTGGAAATAAGGGGTTGTAAGAATATAATAGTGGCGCCATCTATCAAGTAATATCTTAATTAAATATACAATATTGGTTTTAAAATACAAAACGTACGAACTTGATATTTGGAATACTTACTAGTTCCTCTAATAATTTAGATAAACAATAAGAAAGGATTTTCTGATATTCGCTTTTTAAAGAGGTGGTAAAACAGGGGTCTTAAGATTCATGGTGGAAATCGAAACTTTTTTTTTGTTTATTAATGGTTGCAAGTTATATTTGCGAATTATTTCACAAAGCTAGCTACGGTTTGTCCGTAAAAATAAAATAAAATAACCCCCCCAAATATATTAATATATGAATATTACATACTCCTAAAAATGCGGGATGATCAACTATAACTTCAATACTATTTTACATTGCTTAAATATACATTGTATTTTTAAGCCATGCTATTTTAAGTACACTGTATATAAATTTATTTCAACTACAAAGCTACACTAATATAGGCCAAATTTTATCACCCACCTCGCTGTTTCCGCAATCTATTGCAGGTAGATTTCCTAGCTGATAAATGATAATATACTGTTCGCATAATATGATTTTGCTTCCATACCTATACACAGCGAATTACACCCAAAAGGAGTTAATTAATCAGTAATCACAATTATTTTATTTATTATTCAGCTAGTATACTACATAACTGTTGTCACTAATTTCAATGATATGTCAGTCATATGTAGGTATCTATCCAAAATGGACAGATACTGAGATACCTACCTCGTAATCGAGATAGGTGGATTATTGATAATAAATTAACTTGATTGTATTTAGGTTGAATACTTGAATAGCTGGTAGTTTGGTCGTTTGGAAGCCTGTAAATTGCACCACTGCACCACAGTTAATCTAAAATGTAATTAGAAACTTGCTGTCCTAAACTCCTATAGTGTATTTTAATCCTTTCAGGCTACAGTTGTAGTTGTTCAGTGTTCTAACATGAAAATATTATTGATCAATATATTTAGGTAAATATTATTAAAATGTTATAACATTCTTTTTTAGATTATACACGTTTTAATGGTTTTGTATACGTAACAATAGCTGGGTACCTAACTATTATCATAACCGTTAAGCAAATAAAGCTTACTTAAATAAACCTCTAGAAAATTAATTCATTTGCAATTTTTGCCCATAATGGTTATGATTTTGGTCACTCACTTAGAAGGTTGAACATATTTAATCGAATTTGAGTTTCGAAAATAAAATTTTATTGACATATACATTTTCAACTTTATTTGATCGTTTTACAATTTACATTTTAGTGCGTCTATAACTGTATTAAGTATTATAATGTGATGGCTGTACATTTCTACAATAGACAGTAGGTAAGTAGGTGTATAAGCCTATTTATTTTATACTTGTAGCTAATAGATACCTACTTATTGTCTTTTGTTTAACTATTATCAACAATGCAGATTCTAAATAATATTTTAGCATATATTTCACTATTTTATTATATTATTTAGTGGCAACCTTTTCTTTTCTTTTTTGGTTCTAGCGGGGCTGTGGGAGAAGTCAAGAACCTACTCATAAGACCTCCCTCCCCTTTTAAATACACCAGTCACCAGTGGATACAAATGGAAACATTTGTTTGCTTATACGTATTCACCTATTCTAGGTACCTAACCTAACCTATTTAGTAATAATTATGCGTTCAGTTTTTGTTATGACTTATGAGTGATCATATTATATTATATGATAATAATAATTGGCTATTGGTTATACTATATTCTTTACTAATTAGAACACGGACCAAGGTAGTAATCTAAGTCGTGACACGTATATTTATAATTTATCTATTATACGTTAACGAGTGTGTACGTGTATACACACATATAGTGTGAGTGGTTTGATGGTCTCGACGTTCCTAATGTCGATAGTGATGTTCAAAAAAAAAAAAAATTGCTGCACAAAAGTGGAAAACAATAAATAAAACACTTATGCCTGTTAAGTATTAAGCATTCGCTTATGTTACCTGTACTTATGATTTATATACCTATATTGATACGTAAATAATCACTACAGAAGATATAGGTACAAGCACCTTACTAGTTAGTGCGAATTATAAATATAACTAGTTGTAAGATACGCAATAACAATTTAATTGCAATTATACGCTAGTCTTAGATGTTCAAATAAAATATACCGATTTAAACATGAATTAGCGAAGTTCATGTTTATTTTGGCTTATAACTTTTAGATCATAATAATCACTTTATGTCAAAATGTAACAATATTAACACCTACGTAATTGAATAGATGGCGCTAGTATTCTTAAAACGAGTAAAAACATAAAAATATAAAATCACATCTTCAAGACCTTTAAACGTATCTAAGCGATATGTATTTGACGCAATATTTGATAAAAACTAAAATAATATTTATACGAAAAAATAAACCGATAGCAAAATAGATGGAGCAATAAATTTCATGAT